>OX155905.1:27258501-27767860 GCA_944588485.1 Phosphuga atrata | reverse complement strand
CTAGTCTTGTCTGTCTAGTCTTGTCTGTCTAGTCTTGTCTGTCTAGTCTTGTCTGTCTAGTCTTGTCTGTCTAGTCTTGTCTGTCTAGTCTTGTCTGTCTAGTCTTGTCTGTCTAGTCTTGTCTGTCTAGTCTTGTCTGTCTAGTCTTGTCTGTCTAGTCTTGTCTGTCTAGTCTTGTCTGTCTAGTCTTGTCTGTCTAGTCTTGTCTGTCTAGTCTTGTCTGTCTAGTCTTGTCTGTCTAGTCTTGTCTGTCTAGTCTTGTCTGTCTAGTCTTGTCTGTCTAGTCTTGTCTGTCTAGTCTTGTCTGTCTAGTCTTGTCTGTCTAGTCTTGTCTGTCTAGTCTTGTCTGTCTAGTCTTGTCTGTCTAGTCTTGTCTGTCTAGTCTTGTCTGTCTAGTCTTGTCTGTCTAGTCTTGTCTGTCTAGTCTTGTCTGTCTAGTCTTGTCTGTCTAGTCTTGTCTGTCTAGTCTTGTCTGTCTAGTCTTGTGTGTCTAGTCTTGTCTAGTCTTGTCTGTCTAGTCTTATCTGTCTAGTCTGTCTAGTCTTGTCTGTCTAGTCTTCTCTGTCTAGTCTTGTCTGTCTAGTCTTGTCTGTCTAGTCCTGTCTGTCTAGTCTTGTCAGTCTAGTCTTGTCTGTCTAGTCTTGTCTGTCTAGTCTTGTCTGTCTAGTCTTGTCTGTCTAGTCTTGTCTGTCTAGTCTTGTCTGTCTAGTCTTGTCTGTCTAGTCTTGTCTGTCTAGTCTTGTCTGTCTAGTCTTGTCTGTCTAGTCTTGTCTGTCTAGTCTTGTCTGTCTAGTCTTGTCTGTCTAGTCTTGTCTGTCTAGTCTTGTCTGTCTAGTCTTGTCTGTCTAGTCTTGTCTGTCTAGTCTTGTCTGTCTAGTCTTGTCTGTCTAGTCTTGTCTGTCTAGTCTTGTCTGTCTAGTCTTGTCTGTCTAGTCTTGTCTGTCTAGTCTTGTCTGTCTAGTCTTGTCTGTCTAGTCTTGTCTGTCTAGACTTGTCTGTCTAGTCTTGTCTGTCTAGTCTTGTCTGTCTAGTCTTGTCTGTCTAGTCTTGTCTGTCTAGTCTTGTCTGTCTAGTCTTGTCTGTCTAGTCTTTTCTGTCTAGTCTTGTCTGTCTAGTCTTGTCTGTCTAGTCTTGTCTGTCTAGTCTTGTCTGTCTAGTCTTGTCTGTCTAGTCTTGTCTGTCTAGTCTTGTCTGTCTAGTCTTGTCTGTCTAGTCTTGTCTGTCTAGTCTTGTCTGTCTAGTCTTGTCTGTCTAGTCTTGTCTGTCTAGTCTTGTCTGTCTAGTCTTGTCTGTCTAGTCTTGTCTGTCTAGTCTTGTCTGTCTAGTCTTGTCTGTCTAGTCTTGTCTGTCTAGTCTTGTCTGTCTAGTCTTGTCTGTCTAGTCTTGTCTGTCTAGTCTTGTCTGTCTAGTCTTGTCTGTCTAGTCTTGTCTGTCTAGTCTTGTCTGTCTAGTCTTGTCTGTCTAGTCTTGTCTGTCTAGTCTTGTCTGTCTAGTCTTGTCTGTCTAGTCTTGTCTGTCTAGTCTTGTCTGTCTAGTCTTGTCTGTCTAGTCTTGTCTGTCTAGTCTTGTCTGTCTAGTCTTGTCTGTCTAGTCTTGTCTGTCTATTCTTGTCTGTCTAGTCTTGTCTGTCTAGTCTTGTCTGTCTAGTCTAGTCTTGTCTGTCTAGTTTCGTCTGTCTAGTCTTGTCTGTTTAGTCTTGTCTGTCTAGTCTTGTCTGTCTAGTCTTGTCTGTCTAGTCTTGTCTGTCTGATAGTCTCTGTGAATACTGTGGCCTTGAAGATAGCGTTCGACACACCATCTTCGACTGTCATAGATGGATACCAGAAAGAGAAACGTGGGAAAAGAAAACTCACCTCAAACTAGAGCCCATAGGCCTAACCGACCATACGATTAGATCGGAGAACATCTGGATAATAACAACCGATAAGGTAACAAATATCATGACCTTTAAAGAGCAGGACGAGAGGAAACGACTCCAAGTCGAGAGCAACAAGAAATTGAACCTGAACCCCTAATCACTAGACGTGGAAGGGGGATGTAAGGCGAAACCAATACAAGACATCTTGACGTCATGCGTGAAGCGGTTCCAAGATGCTCGAGGAGTTCAGGGAGCTTGTCAAGTTAACCGATTGGTGCTTGCTACGTCCCGTTAAAAAAAAAAAAAGTCTTGTCTGTCTAGTCTTGTCTGTCTGTCTAGTCTTGACTGTCTAGTCTTGACTGTCTAGTCTGACTGTCTAGTCTAGTATGTCATGTTTTATATTTCTAGTCTTGACTGTCTACTTTTGTCTATGCCTAGTCTTTTCTGTCTAATTTATAGTCTTTGTATAGTCTTGTTTGTCTAGTCTAGTAGCACAAAATTAAAAAATCAGCGGAATATCAGGATAACAATTAATAAATAATCAAATATAAAATAAATAAATCAAATTCTGATAAGTTAATGAAAACTTCATGTAATATTTCATGTAATGCTGAAAGTTTCATGTAATTAAGACAATAAGTTTGAAGAAGGCACTAAAGAGTAGATTGATAACAGTTAGGACGTTTTTGTGAAGAAATAAAAAAAATATATAAAAATGTCACAACTGAGACTTCAATAATTGAATCTTCAATCAATAATTGAATGTTAGTTTAATTCCTTGAGAAATATTGCGTAAATTAGTCACATTTGAGAATATTTTGTTAAGAAATTATTAAAGATGAATACCTACCATATCACTGTTTTGGTGGCGCAGTAAAATAGCATTACCGTAAAGTAATGTACGATGGCCGGATCCAGTTCCCTTGCCCTATAACACAAAGAAAACAGCATTAATGACCGCCCTGTGTAAATTTCGCACAATTCCTAAATATTGATATTTAAAATAAACGTTTGAATGTGATTGAGAAATGGGTGTGATAGCAAAATATTATTTACTGGGTGAACACAGAACTATAACTAGATTAAAACAAACATTGATTATGAATTGGAAAAAATACTTAAATCAAAATAAATAATAAACTCGGATCATTATAAATGTTGTATTTTATTAAATAGTTCTAGACAATAAAAACTATGTTGTCTACAACATTATGTTGTTTTTAAGTGCAATTAGGAAAAAATAGTCTAAAAGACTTTTATTTATGAAACATCAAGATAACAAGACGTCAAGATATTTAGCCATCAATACATCAAAACATCAAGGGTCTGTCTGTCTATCAAGATATGATTTCAAGATGTCAACATCCCCAATTCGCAACAATGATCTATCGAAGCCACCATTTTAAACCTTGATAATGTATAGTAATATCTCTGTTATCCTAGCTGTATTATCTGTTTTTATAAAAACGAATAAAGATCTAATAATATTTCAAGATGTCAGGATATCAAAACATTAAGACATAAAGACATCAATAAATCAAGACATCAAAAGGTCAAGGTATCAAGATCTGAAGACTTTAGGACATCAAAACATCAAGAGATTATGATATCAAGACATCAGGTATCATAACTGTAAGACATCAAAACATCATGCATCTAGACTTTAAGACATCGAGACATCAATATTTCGATACATCAAGTGATACAGCTACCAAAACATCAAAATATGACACACCGAATGATCGTGACTTGAAAGGCTGATTCTCATATACGCGATACTCAGCTACGCGAAGTCGCGCGACATCGTCTGTCAAATAATGATTACATTGTTTTAAATGGGCACGTTCTCACTATGGCTACGCGACAGCTGCTACAAGTCTCTATGCCGCACGCTGTCGTTGGGATTATTTCATGAGCATTCCTTTACGTTTTGTCGCTCGACGTCACATGACGTTTCACCAGTTTGTTTGTGAGTTTAATGACGGATTGTGTCAAAAACGGCGTGTTTTTGAAAATGAGTGGAATGAACGACGAAAAATCAGACGAATTGATCGCTTTTATGGCTGATTATATTGAACTGTATGAGTTACAAAATAAAAATCCTGGAAAATCCTTTCAATAAGTTGATAACAATTTTCTGCCGTCATTCTAAAAAAATTGTAGAAATTCAATTCAACCTCTTATAATAGGGATTATAATACCTCTTATAATAGGATAACTGTTTACACCGTTATAACATGGTAAACAATATAAATACTGCTTAAAAATGCTGTAATTAAGTTTAGAAAAATATTTAAAATTGTGAAAAATATTGAGCTGTTTAAATGCCGCCATTTTTTAAATTTCATGCATATTCCCTATTGTTTGAAGAGATGATAGACAGATAGACTTGATGTTTTGATGGCTTAATATCTTGATGTCTTGTTATCTTCATGTTTTATAAATTAAAGTCTTTTAGAATAATTTTTCCTTCTACTAGTCTTGTTTTTAAGATCTGATGCACCCAATATTTTCTTTTCTTTTAATTTCTCATTTTCATAACACATGGCTACGACGAAAAAATCATCAACGAAACGTGACGAACTTGTCATTTTGAAAACATAACATAACCTGAAATGTAGAGAAACTGCAGATTTGACACTTGCAGCAAAGAATCGTGTAGCAGAGTATCGCATATATGAGCATATCTAGCAGCGACGCCACAATTTGCGACACTTCATCGCGTAGCTGAGTGTCGCGCATATGAGAATTGACCTTAAGAATCACGACATCAGGGCATAAAGTCTTCATAGTACAGTGCTGAATTTAAGACAAGAAGTCATTAAGCCGTCAACATTTCGTAGACTTTATAGATTCTATTGTCTATAACCAGAAAATGAACTATTAAACTATTTATTTATTTCTTATTTTATTTACCATGAGTTTAGGAATTGTTTTTTCTTTCAGATAAAAATTTAGTTCGTTTTAACTTTCTCGGTTTAATCTACTTCACACAACAATTTCGGTTAATCCAAATTCAATCGTGACAAGGAAAAATTTATCTACTATTAAGCCAGTGACAACATTCAATGTTGACAGAGAATCAGACAATCTCATTATCAGTCTTGTCTGTCTAGTCTTGCGTGTCTTGACAGTCAAGACAAGACTAGGGACAAGCCTTGTCTATCTAGTTCTGTTTGTCTAGTCTTAGCTGCCTAGTTCTGTCTATGTAATCTTGTCTTTCTAACCTTGTCTTTTTTTATGGACTTAGCTAATAGCTGAGAGCTGAATAAACAAGTGGCCCTACGAACATCTCCACTCACGCCGGAAACACAGGTAGCATATCTTCAGCGTAGTGGTTGTTTTAGTTAAGACGGTTTGTTGATTCCTCTAATTTGGGCTTACAGGTAGATCTTTCTATTGCGTGCCAGTTTTTGTCATTTTCCTTAGAGGAAATAATGAATTTTACAAATCTTGCCATCCTATCCCAGATTTCTTTATTTTGCAGCATGCATCCCATAACCGTTCTTGGGTTAAACGGTATCTCCATATTGGCTGTTAGCTCGTCCCTTTCTGCTTCCCATCTCCAGAAGTCAAATATTGTGTGCCTTAGAGTCCACAGCGCCACAGTATTCACACAGGTCAGCTGCGGTGGCGCGTATTTGTTTCAAGTAGTCGCGGAAGCACCCATGCCCTGTGAAAAACTGGATCAGGTAAAAGTTAGTCTCACCATGCTTCATGTAGACCTATGTGGTAATATCTAGTATGATCAACTTCGTCCATTGGCCTTTTTCGGACGCCCACCATTTTTGTTGCCATTTGAAGATTTTTGCAAGTTGAAGATTTTTTCTAGCGGCAATTCTAGATTGCCTACCACATCCGGCCTCATGTAGTTCGACTCTCTCCTTTACCAGGAGCTCTATGGGGACTATACCAGCTATTACCAAAATTTCTTCCCACGATACAGTCTTGTATGCGCTACAGATCCTGATTGCAGTTTTTCTTTGAATTCTCGAAAGTTTGTAGATATTGCTTTCTACTGCCGTACTTGGAGCCCATATTGGAGCAGCATATAGCATGGATTGTATGATCGTACCAAGGAGCTTATGTTTGAAGCTTTTCGGCCCACCTACATTGGGCATAATTCAGTCCATTGCCGCCGTTACCTTTACGCCTTTAGCTGCTGCCTTCGTGAGGTGGGATCGAAAAAAAGACCCTTGTCCATGACTACCCCGAGGTATGTGATTCCGTCCTTTGGGCGTATGTATGTATGTTGCACTTTAAACTTTATTGCGGTGGCGCAAGACTCAGATTGTTTAATGTCATCCAATCGATTACTTGGCGAATTGTGCGGTGTGCCGTTTGCATTAGCATGGATTCCGTTTTTGTTGAGACCACGAACGCCAGGTCGTCCGCGAAACCAATGAGTGTGGTGCCCTCCGGAAGTTTCAATCTTAGGACGCCATCATATAGGATGTTCCACAAATTAGGAGCAAAGACTGAACCTTGTGGGATCCCGCTACTCAGTTCTCTCTCTACCGAAACTCCTGGTGTCTGTAGCAGCAATGTTCTATTATGGAAGTAGCTTCTTACCATGCGCAGGAGGTAAGGCGCTATTCCTCTTCCGGCTAGTTCCTTCATTATTTTATTCCATCTAGCACTTAAAATCGTTCCTAACGTCAAATGTAATTCGTCCACATTATCTTCCTTGTCCTTTTGGTGGCACCCACCTCTAGCTTTTGCAAGTTCTAGGACCGCTTCTATTGCGCTGATAGTGGATCTGCCCTCTATGAAACCAAATTGTCTCCTGGACAATCCGATGCCCGTATCAAGTCCTCTTTTAAGTCTGTCCACCAGGAGCTGCTCTAGCAGCACTCTGTATCGCCAGCAGGGCTGCGATTTTAATAACCTGGCGGGATGCAATCTGGGCATGGAGCTCTACAGTTGTGGATCCGGTCTTTTGCTTTGGTGAGTTCCTCCTCGATAAATTGCGGTACCTCATTAACCTTTGGTTGTTCTCAGACAAAAGGTACATGTTGTGGGAACAGTACATCTACAACTCGTTTCAGGTCATTCATTGGCATTTGAGTGTTTGGCGGTAGCTCTTTAAGTTTCTTCTTGCATAGCTGGAAAGCATCTCCCCATATATCCTTGTCTAGGTCCTCGCATAGCTTTTGCCAATGTGATTCTTTTGCTTTGGTTGTTGCTTGCCTATGTTCTCTTTTTCTGCTCGTATGTAGGTCCGTTAGCGTTTTGAGCTTTTTATCAACGTCTGTTTTTAGTTTTTGTCGCTGACATTTTCTTCTAGCAGCAACGCACGAGTACATCAGGTTAGATATTTCGTCTGACCAGTATACCAGATTCCTCCTAGTTGGTCCACCTTTCTTGGGTGACGTTGAGTAACATGCCCTGCTAATGACCTGAACAAATGTATCAGCATTTTTAATTGTTATACCTGCAATTTCCTGTGCCAGGCTATTTTTAAGTGCTTCTACGTGAAGGTGTCTTGTATTCCATCCATTCCATTTCCTTGTTTTATGTCTTGCCTTGGTGAGTCTGCTTCTATTTTATATGATATGTATCGCTGGTCGCTCAGGGTTTCATGGTTGAGTACATTCCTGTCTTGGATCCTGTTTCCGATTTTATGCGAACAGAAAGTCAGGTCTATTATGGAACGCGCATTTCCCCTAACTAGTGTGTGCTGTTTCTCTTGGTACAGTAAAACTACGTCTAGCTCCACTGCCCAATCGATAACGATCCCTCTCTTCCTCCCCTCTGTTGTCTATTTAGTATTAACTGTTAAGCATGTTTAGTTTTGTCTATATAATTTTGATTATGTAGTTTTGTCTGGCTTGACTATTTAGTCTTTATTTTAAGTGTTTTAATAGTACTATTTAGTCTATCTGATCTTGAATGTTTAGTCTGTCTAGTGTAGTCCTTTAATGTAGTCATATTTGTCTAGTCTTTCTCACTGTCTAGTTAGATTTATTGATCTAGTTTGTATGTATTATCTGCTTCTGTCTGTGCTGTTAAATTGCAAAATGCTTTAATCTACTAAATGTAAGATAAAATGCGGGTGAAAATGATGTAAAATGAAAACTAAAAAAATCAAAACTACAAACTAACAAAACAATTTACCAAATTTTGTTTGCAAAGTTTGAAGTCAATTTCGCAAACAAACTGAATAAATAATTGGTGTTGTTAAACTAAATTGGATACATTTTAGTGCAATTTACTGGGTGCAGAACAAAAAAAAACGAAAAATTTTGAAAAAAAAAATAATAAGTATATTTTTTTCTCGAATTACTTACTAAACTGTCTTGGCCCTGAAATTAGAAAAAATAATATGCGGATAAAATCAAAGGACAAAAAAAGGAAATGAAATTAAAATATTTTAATCAAAAACAGAAAACGTAAACAAAATTAATTGATTGATCTATCGATTAACAATTTTCAAGCGTTTCAAGTGAACGATGGTTCTGTACATATTTATCAAGGGAACTCAATTAGTTAATCATAAATCAACTAGAAAATTCAAATTTAAAGATATTCATGAGATGAAATTAAAATTTGCGAAAGATTCGCTTAGATTTAACTCACAGTTTCGTTTCCTGCGGCCGTTACCAACTCCTGCAATGCTCTCACTGACAAAGCTTGTTCTATCACAAACACACATTGTGACAAATCCGGTGGAATATTCTAAAAAATTAGACAAATATTATTTCAATTAGACAATCCATCAATATAACAATAAATATCAATACTTCTAGACATCAAGCATCTTGGCTTGATGTCTCATCAAGTCATCAATTCGTCAAGATGTCAATATATCAACACAAAAAATACTCAAACGTCAAGACATCAAATCAACAAGATACCAAGTCATCAATACGTCAATATGTCAACATATACTCAAACACAAATATACTCAAATGTCAATACATCAAGATATCAAAACAACAAGATATTAAGTCATCAATATATCTAGCAATGAACTTATCGAGTCAAAATGATATCAAGACAACAAGATATCAAGACACGAAGATATAAAAACATCAAAATATCAAAACATCAAGATATCAAAACATTAAGACATTATAATAAACATTAAGATATAAGGCCAACAAGTTATCTTGCAATCAAGTCATATTGATAGTTCATCACGCCAAAAAGATATCATGACGTCAAGAGAACAAGATATCTAGTCAGCAAGTCATCAAGATATCAAGTCAACAATATATAAGTACAACAAGATATTAAGTCATTAAGATATCTACCAATCCACCTATCAAGTCAACATGTTATCAAGACAACAAGATATCAACACATGAAGATATCAAAATACCAAAACATGCAGATATTAAAACAATAAAATATCAAAACATCAAGGTATCAAGATATCAAAACATTAAGATATAAGGCTAACAAGTTATCTTGAAATCAAGTCATATTGATAGATCATCACGCCAACAAGGTATCAAGATGACAGACAACAAGATATCTAGTCAACAAGCCATCAATATATCAAGGCATCAATATATAAGTACAACAAGATATTAAGTCATTAAGATATCTAGCAATCAACCTATCAAGTCAACATGATACCAAGACAACAAGATATCAACACATGAAGATATCAAAATATCAAAACATCAAGATATCAAAGCAATAATATATCAAAACATCATGATATCAAAACATCAAGATATCAAAACATTAAGATATAAAGCCAACAAGCTATCTTGCAACCCAGTCATATTAATACTTCATCACGTCAACAAGATATCAAGACGTCAAGAGAACAAGATATCTAGTCAACAAGTCATCAAGATATGAAGTCTTCAATATATAAGTACAAGATATTAAGTCATTAAGATATCTAACAATCAACCTATCACATGATATCAATGATATCAAAATGATATCAAGACATGAAGATATCAAAACATCAAGATATCAAAACATCATGAAATGAAAATATCTAGTTATCAAGATATCAAAATCTTAAGACATTAAGATATATAGCCAACAAGTTATCTTGCAATCAAGTCATATTGATAGTACATCACGCCTACAAGATATCAAGACGTCAAGACAACAAGATATCTAGACAACAAGTCATCAAGATATCAAGTCATCAATATATAAGTACAACAAGATATAAAGTCATTAAGATATCTAGCAAACAACCTATTAAGTCAACATGATATCAAGACACCAAGATATCAAAACATGAATATATCAAAACATCAAGATATCAAAACAATAAAATATCAAAACATCAAGGTATAAAGATATAAAAACATTAAGACATTAAGATATAAGGCCAAAAAGTTATCTTGCTATCAAGTCATATTGATAGTTCATCGCGCCAACAAGATATCAAGACGTCACGTGAACAAGATATCTAGTCAACAAGTCATCAATATATCAAGTCATCAATATTTAAGTACAACAAGATATTAAGACATTAAGATACCTAGCAATCAACCTATCAAGTCAACATGATATCAAGACAACAAGATATCAACATATGAAGATATCAAAATACCAAAACTCAAGATATTAAGATATTAAAATCAAAATATTAAGACAATAAAATATAAAAACATCATGATATCAAAACATCAAGGTATCAAGATATCAAAACTTTAAGACATTAAGATATAAAGCCAACAAGTTATCTTGCAATCAAGTCATATTGATAGTTCCCCACGCCAGCAAGATATCAAGACGTGAATATATTAAGCAATAAGTAAATTCAGACATGAATTTATAATAACTTAAAAATGTTAAGACGTCATGACAACAAATGTTAAATCGCCAAGCCATAAATATACAAGACAAAATGTCTTTAAGACATCAAGATATCAAGACAGCAAGTTATCAAAACATTAAGATATCAAAATATCAAAACATAATGATATCAAAACATGGAGATATCAAGATATCAAAACATTAAGACGTCAAGATATAAAGCCAACAACTAATCTTGCAATCAAGCCATATTGACAGTTCATCACGCTAACAAGATATCGATAGGTCAAGACAAGAAGATATCTAGCCTACAAGTCATCAAGATATCAAGTCATCAATATATTAATCAATAAGTAAATCAAGACATCAATATATATGATAACAATGTAGCTAGATAGTTGGTTGATTAAGTCATCAAGATATCTAGCACTCAACCTACCAAATCAACATGATATCAAGACCACAAGATATCAACACATGAAGATGTGTTGATATGATAATAATATAGATAACAATATGACAATATATTAAAAATTCAAGATATCGAGATTGGAATATGTGTATTGCAACATATCGAGGTATTAAAATAACGCAACTTCAAGATAACAGACATCAACACACCAAGATAAGCCATCCAGATACCACAACATCAAGCCATCAAAACATCAAGATATCAAAATGTCAAGATATCAAGATACCACGTAATCAAAATATCAAGACGTTCAAACATCATGATGTTATCTCACAAAGCCTTAAAGATATCAACACATCAATATATCAAGCAATAAATAAATCAAGACATGAAGTCATAATAACTTAAAAATGTTAAGACGTCATCACAACAAATGTTAAGTCGCTAAGCCATAAATATATCAAGATACAATGTCATTAAGATATCAAGATAACACAACCAAAAAAAAAAAGGCACCCAAGGCACTCAAGCAAGTAATGCATCAAGCCCTCAAGTCACAAATACATCTAGTTTTGTTGTCATGTATAGTCTGTCTAGGCTTGTCACTCTAGTTTTGTCTGTCTTGTCTGTCACGTCTGCCTTGTCTGTCTTGTCCGTCTTGTACGTCTTGTCCGTCTTATCCGTCTTGTCTTGTCTGTCTAACCCTCTCTGCCTAGTCTTGTCTGTCTAGACTTGTCTGTATAGTCTCGTCTGTCTAGTCTCCTCTGTCTAGTCTCGTCTGTCTGGTCTCGACTGTCTAGTCTCGTCTGACTAGTCTCGTCTGTCTAGTCTCGTCTGTCTAGTCTCGTATGTCTAGTCTCGTCTGTCTAGTCTCGTATGTCTAGACTCGTCTGTATAGTCTCGTCTGTCTAGTCTCGTCTGTCTAGTCTCCTCTGTCTAGTCTCGTCTGTCTAGTCTCGTCTGTCTAGTCTCGTCTGACTAGTCTCGTCTGTCTAGTCTCGTCTGTCTAGTCTCGTATGTCTAGACTCGTCGGTCTAGTCTCGTCTGTCTAGTCACGTCTGTCTAGTATCGTCTGTCTAGTCTCGTCTGTCTAGTTTCGTCTGTCTACTCTCATCTGTCGTCTCGTCTGTCTAGTCTCGTCTGTCTAGTCTCGTCTCGTCTGTCTAGTCTCGTCTGTCTAGTCTCGTCTCGTCTGTCTAGTCTCGTCTGTCTAATCTCGTCTGTCTAGTCTCGTCTCGTCTGTCTAGTCTCGTCTGTGTAGTTTCGTCTGTCAAGTCTCGTCTGTCTAGTCTTGTCTGTCTAGTCTTGTCTGTATAGTCTCGTCTGTCTAGTCTCGTATGTCTAGACTCGTCTGTATAGTCTCGTCTGTCTAGTCTCGTCTGTCTAGTCTCGTCTGACTAGTCTCGTCTGACTAGTCTCGTCTGTCTAGTCTCGTCTGTCTAGTCTCGTCTGTCTAATCTCGTCTGACTAGTCTCGTCTGTCTAGTCTCGTCTGTCTAGTCTCGTCTGTCTAGTCTCGTCTGTCCAGTCTCGTCTGACTAGTCTCGTCTGTCTAATCTCGTCTGTCTAGTATCGTCTGTCTAGTCTCGTCTGTCTAGTCTCGTCTGTCTAGTCTCGTCTGACTAGTCTCGTCTGTCTAGTCTCGTCGGTCTAGTCTCGTATGTCTAGACTCGTCGGTCTAGTCTCGTCTGTCTAGTCACGTCTGTCTAGTATCGTCTGTCTAATCTCGTCTGTCTAGTTTCGTCTGTCTACTCTCATCTGTCGTCTCGTCTGTGTAGTCTCGTCTGTCTAGTCTCGTCTGTCAAGTCTCGTCTCGTCTGTCTAGTCTCGTCTCGTCTGTCTAGTCTCGTCTGTCTAATCTCATCTGTCTAGTCTCCTCTGTCTAGTCTCGTCTGTGTAGTTTCGTCTGTCAAGTCTCGTCTGTCTAGTCTTGTCTGTCTAGTCTTGTCTGTATAGTCTCGTCTGTCTAGTCTCGTCTGTGTAGTTTCGTCTGTCAAGTCTCGTCTGTCTAGTCTTGTCTGTCTAGTCTTGTCTGTATAGTCTCGTCTGTCTAGTCTCCTCTGTCTAGTATCGTCTCGTCTAGTCTTGTCTGTCTAGTCTCGTCTGTCTAGTCCCGTCCGTCTAGTCTCGTCTGTCTAGTCTCGTCTGACTAGTCTCGTCTGTCTAGTCCCGTCTGTCTTGTCTGGTGCGTCTAGTCTCGTCTGTCTAGTTTCGTCTGTCTAATCTCGTATGTCTAGACTCGTCTGTCTAGTCTCGTCTGTTTAGTCACGTCTGTCTAGTATCGTCTGTCTAGTCTCGTCTGTTTAGTCTCATCTGTCGAGTCTCGTCTGTCTAGTCTAGTCTCGTCCGTCTAGTCTCGTCTGTCTAATCTCATCTGTTTAGTCACGTCTGTCTAGTATCGTGTGTCTAGTCTCGTCTGTCTAGTCTCGTCTGTCAAGTCTCACCTGTCTAGTCTCGTCTGTCTAGCCTCGTCTGTCTAGTGTCGTCTGTCTAGTCTCGGCTGTATAGTCTCGTCTGTCTAGTCTCGTCTGTCTAGTCTCGTCTGTCTAGTCTCGTCTGTCTAATCTCGTCTGTCTAGTCTCGTCTGTCTAGTCTCGTCTGTCTAGTCTCGTCTGTCTAGTCTCGTCTGTCTAGTATCGTCTGTCTAGTCTCGTCTGTCTAGTCTCGTCTGTCTAGACTCGTCTGTCTAGTCTCGTCCATCTAGTTTCGTATGTCTAGTCTCGTCTGTCTTGTCTCGTCTGTCTTGTCTGTCTAGTCTTGTTTGTCTTCTCTGTCTAGTCTTGTCTGTCTAGTCTAGTCTTGTCTGTCTAGTCTTGTCTGTCTAGTCTTGTCTATCTAGTCTTGTCTGTCTAGTCTGTCTAGTCTTGTCTGTCTAGTCTTGTCTGTCTAGTCTTGTCTGTCTAGTCTTGTCTGTCTAGTCTTGTCTGTCTAGTCTTGTCTGTCTAGTCTTGTCTGTCTAGTCTTGTCTGTCTAGTCTTGTCTGTCTAGTCTTGTCTGTCTAGTCTTGTCTGTCTAGTCTTGTCTGTCTAGTCTTGTCTGTCTAGTCTTGTCTGTCTAGTCTAGTCTGTCAGTCTTGTCAAAAAACTGTCAAACGTGACACGTTTTTATAATTTCTCGCAAAATTTCTTCAATTTTGCGCTTTATCCGTTAGTTCTCAACAGTTTTTCACTTCTCTACGTATGCAGTGGGACCAATATGGAAAAACTTAATAAAGATCAGGAGAATCCCCCCTCCAATACAAAGGGGACCGATTATGAGATGACGGCGGCCCAGCCCCGGTTTCTCATTATCAAGAAGAAAGACGGGAACAGTTTTGAAAATGATAATCCTATTAAAATAAGTAAATACATATATGGTATTATTGGGGAATGTGCGTCCATTAAAAAAATAAGAGAAGGTTTGTTTGTGGAGACAAAATCCAACAAACAATCAACGAGATTGATGAAAATAAATACGTTCTGTGAACACCCGGTTGAAGTCTCAATACACAAAACTTTAAACTTCAGCAAAGGTGTTGTGTATTGTAGAGATCTCCTAGCCGTTCCGGAAGACGAAATACAGGAGGAACTAAAGAGTTCAGGAGTTTGCGAAGTGAGACGAATTAAGTCAAGAAGAGACGGAGAAATCAAAAATACTCCGTCTCTCATTTTGACATTTAACTCGCCAACACTCCCAAAATATATAAAAGCCGCGTTCTATAAACTAGAGGTACGAGAGTACATCCCAAATCCAATGAGATGCTATCGTTGTCAAAAATTTGGTCACAGTTCAATCAGATGCTCTAACCCACAAATCTGCCCTTGTGGAAAACCTCTACACGAAGGTAGTTGCATCTCACCTAGTTGTACTAACTGCGGAGGAGACCACTCGGCCAATGCTCGAACATGCCCAAAATTTAAAGAAGAACTAGCCATACAGGAAATCAAAATAAGAGAGAAAATTTCGTACTACGATGCAAAGCGAAAAATCACTGCAACCGCTCCCATAAACAACATATCCTACGCGAAAGCAGCATCAATTACCGCAAGACCTACCGCGCACGACGTGAAGGAACTGGCCGAAGCACTGATTCCGTCCATTATGATTTCCCTAAGAAGAATAATCCAAGAAGAAATGAACAAAACAAAAGCATCCACAACAACTGTAGCCGATAGCTTAATGGAAAGTCCAATAGACGTAAACAAAGGAACAGCGGCAAATGAAAAACGAACTTCCACTACCGCAATTTCCTCAGTGGACATACTGTTCCAACAGGCGACAAACACAGCACATGTAAACAGGGAAATCTTCAAACCCCCTGCACCAATAGAGGAGCCAGATAAGCGAAAACGAGGAGGCCCACCTGCCAGAACATCATCAATTTCTGATGACATGTCAGAATCAGAACCGGACCCTAAGAAAGTTTGGGAAAAATCGAATGCAAAAGGATGGGAGAAGGGGAGACTTCGAAATCATGGAACCATAGTGTCAAAGGATCAAACCAAAAATTCTTAACTAATCTCACAATTTACATTTATATACATTTATATCCACACATTTTACATACTTATTTAAAACACAACACTTATTACTTCTATACTTGTCTATATACAGATTTACAGTAAATCACTTATTCACATTCATATTAACACATTCATTAACCGACAATGGCATCAAAAACAACTGAAAACAAACCCAAGAAATATCGGATAAGATGTTTACAAATAAACCTTGGTAAGTCAAAAGCGGCAACAGGCGCCTTGGTAGAAAAAATATCCAGAGACAAAATCCAAATTATTTTCTTACAAGAACCGCACGTCTTCCGTGGAAAGCTCCTTGGTTTCCCAAACCACTATAAAGTCATATATCAAAAAGACACGGGCGAACACACAACAAAATCTGCCATCATTATTACGGACCCCTGCATAAGTGTGCTTTTTATCTCGGAGATCAGCGACAATCTTCTTACAGCTATCCAGGTGATTTGTGGGAATATTGAGTTTTACGCAATATCCCAATATTTACCACCACAGGGTAGACCAGTGGAAAGCGACACATTCGAGATCCACCTAGAAGCAATGCAAAAAGCAATTAAGCACCTTAGTCCCAGAGGTGACATTCTCATTGCAGGAGATATGAATGCGAAATCGCATTCCTGGGGAAGCTCAACAGAAGATAAACGAGGTAGGCAACTAGAAAACATGTTTAATGAGTGCCACCTACTTATATTAAATAGTGGCTCAGAGCCTACTTTCGTTGGTCATAATGGCATGAGCTTAATCGATGTTACCCTTGCCAGTAGCAAGCTAAGCGATCTGATATTAAACTGGCATCTACCCGAAGATGACAGCCTATCTGACCATAGATACATAAGTTGGTCAATAGGCCTCGAGTCAGAAACGCACGAACATCTTAGGGGCTTCTGCACAAAATACGCAAATTGGAAAACATTTGAGGAAATAATAATAAGACTAGTAAATTCTATCATACCCAAAATTGACGATTGTAAATCAACAAACGAAATATCGGATTTCGCAAAGGCATTAAATCACGCAATCTTTAAAGCCGCTCAAGATGCAATTCCTGGTCGAAAATCTTTCCAGAATTCAGTTCCATGGTGGTCAAAAGAACTGACAGCCCTCAGGAAAGAAAATAACCATCTAAGACGCAAATATCAGCATAGTACAGGAGCTATCAGAGAAACTAGATATGCGGCCTACAGAAACAAGCACCAGGAGTACAAGCGAGCTATCACAGACACCAAGAAACGAAAATGGCAGGAATTCTGCACACGCTCCTCGCGTAGCAATCCATGGGGAGCAGTGTATAGAGTTATAAGAGCAAAGAACTCAAATTCAAAATTCCTAAACACCCTGAAAAACATCCCAACAAATTTGGAGGATACAACACGAGAGCTTCTTAATGCATTTTTCCCGGAAGACGACGGCGACGACACAGAAAAACAGGCTTTATTAAGACAAGAAGTATTAACAGAAAAAGGAGGACCAGAAGACAGAGATTTTACGGTACAGGAAATAGAACGAGTAATTAAATTAATGAATCCCAAGAAGGCACCTGGGGCAGACGGCATTACGTCTGACATAATAAATGCAGCATTCAACATCATACCGTCCACTTTTCTGAGCCTTTACAACAAGTGCCTTAACATAGGAGTATTTCCAAGCTGCTGGAAAGAACAGTTAGTAAAGATAGTTCCGAAACCAAATAAACCAGGAAACTCGGTTAAGGATTTTAGACCTATTAGTCTACTCCCAGTAGCTGGAAAAATCCTAGATTCTCTACTTATCTCCAGAATTGAATACCACATACAAACCAACGATCTCCTCCACCAAAACCAATATGGTTTCCGGAAGGGCGTGAGCACAGTAGACGCTATAAATAGAGTCAAAAGCTTCATTAAGGAATGCAGGTCCAATAGGGTGTACTGCGCCATAGTCGCACTTGACATAACTGGGGCATTTGACAATGCCTGGTGGCCTCTAATAATACACAAGTTGATCAACAACAGATGCCCCAACAACCTAATCAACCTAGTACGAGACTATTTCCATGAGCGTAGTGCCATAATATCGGAACCAGGTATTTCAGTCCGGAAGTCCGTTCAAAAAGGCTGCCCTCAGGGATCCATATCAGGTCCCACATATTGGAAAATATTGTACAACACGATCTTCGACATAAAGCTGCCTGAAAGAACCAGCATAATCGCATATGCTGACGATACGATGTTAATGGTATCAAGCAACACAAAATTTGGACTGAAGGAAAAGACAGACCGGGCCTTGGATGCATTGCGATTATGGGCACTCGACTGCAAGCTAAATTTTAACGCCTCGAAGACGGAGGCATTGTTTTTTGGCAAATCACCTAATCAAAGACGACCACAATTTAGCCTTGGAGGAATCACACTTAAATGCCAGGAGAACATAAAATATTTAGGGGTCATCATTGACAGAAATCTCAACTTCAAAGAACACATAAAACAAGCATGCATTACAACAAAGCAGCGCTGCTCAAAACTATGGCTCGTATCCAGGAAGGAATGGGGTCTGGGGAGAGCAAATATATCACTAATTTATCGTGGCGCTATAGAACCAGGGCTGCTATACGGTGCTTCAGTATGGTACAGTGCATGTGGGATTAGGGAAAAACAAAAACTCCTAGGAGTACAGAGGAAATGCACTATAATTGCAGCGAGAGCTTACCGCACTGTTTCAACAGAAGCTGCGTGCATTATCTCCGGGTTTCTTCCGGTTGACCTTAGACTAAAAGAGATTGCTTTATACGGATCCAAGCAATCCATGGATGAGGACACAATAAGAGAACTCACCGGAGTTAACGCGTCTCCGAACATGATAGAAAGAAAAATCAACATGTCTCTAATTAAACATCCAGCTGACATAACACTAATAAATTACTGCTTTACACATAGCAACACCTATAGTATCACTATATATACAGATGGTTCTAAATCAGAATCGGGCGTAGGGGCTGCATTTGTTTTGTATGTTAAAGAAGTTGAGATTCACAATGAGACTATGAGGCTTGAAAAATATTGCTCCATATTTCAGGCAGAACTCTTGGCAATTAACAGGGCACTAAGACACATTCTATCGAACAACAGATCAATCCCAGAATGTTCCATCCTCTCGGATAGCAGAGCCGCTCTCGAAGCCTTAAAACATATGACCTCGCCAACCGAACTGCTTCTGGATACATGGCAGTTAATACAGGAAGTCCGAAAAACAGTGAAGCTCCAGCTGCACTGGATAAAGGCTCATGTGGGTCACGCAGGAAATGAAAGAGCGGACTCCCTAGCAAGACAGGCCTCTGGAACGGAGAAAGCAAACGAGGAAGTCGAACTTATACCAATTACATTTAAAACAATTCCAGGACAGGCTATAAAAAACGGCATATCAGCAAAAATCAAGAGAGAATGGCAAGAGCGATGGAATAATGCCACAACCGGTCTGTGGACCAAAAAATTCATACCAAATATAGAGGCAAGGATTAACATAGACATAAGACCTACACATCACATGGTCCAGCTGATAACTGGCCACGGAAATTTTAAAGCCTATTTATACAGATTTGGTAAAAGACAATCTCCGCTTTGTGCATGCGGTGAGGAGGAAACCGCCGCCCATGTTCTCTTTAGATGTCCGCTCACGGAGAACTGGCGAGAACAATCAGCAGCCAGTATGGCTAAGGCAGGATGCCACTGGCCACGGACCGAAGAGGACTTGACTACAATCGTGAAAAATAACAAATGGTGGATGACCTTCAATAGAAACTGTAAAAAATTAAAAAAACTGGACCACGATCTAACCACTTAGACTAAATTCTGACATTCAATTTCTCCCGCTTATAGTATTTGTACAATTTTTATGTAATATTCTAACGTATAGTGTAAATATGTAACAGTAATGCAGTATAGTGTAATATGTAACAATATGTTGTAACAATATGTTGTGATAATACGATGTAATAATACCCATGTAACTAGCTATGAAACCAGCATAATGTCTAACCAGATGGAGTGCTGGTCACATAAGCAAAAACATTTCTTATGTGAATAAACAAATAAGATGTCTAGTCTTGTCTGTCTAGTCTTGTCTGTCTAGTCTTGTCTGTCTAGTCTTGTCTGTCTAGTCTTGTCTGTCTAGTCTTGTCTGTCTAGTCTTGTCTGTCTAGTCTTGTCTGTCTAGTCTTGTCTGTCTAGTCTTGTCTGTCTAGTCTTGTCTGTCTAGTCTTGTCTGTCTAGTCTTGTCTGTCTAGTCTTGTCTGTCTAGTCCTGTCTGTCTAGTCTTGTCTGTCTAGTCTTGTCTGTCTAGTCTTGTCTGTCTAGTCTTGTCTGTCTAGTCTTGTCTGTCTAGTCTTGTCTGTCTAGTCTTGTCTGTCTAGTCTTGTCTGTCTAGTCTTGTCTGTCTAGTCTTGTCTGTCTAGTCTTGTCTGTCTAGTCTTGTCTGTCTAGTCTTGTCTGTCTAGTCTTGTCTGTCTAGTCTTGTCTGTCTAGTCTTGTCTGTCTAGTCTTGTCTGTCTAGTCTTGTCTGTCTAGTCTTGTCTGTCTAGTCTTGTCTGTCTAGTCTTGTCTGTCTAGTCTTGTCTGTCTAGTCTTGTCTGTCTAGTCTTGTCTGTCTAGTCTTGTCTGTCTAGTCTTGTCTGTCTAGTCTTGTCTGTCTAGTCTTGTCTGTCTAGTCTTGTCTGTCTAGTCTTGTCTGTCTAGTCTTGTCTGTCTAGTCTTGTCTGTCTAGTCTTGTCTGTCTAGTCTTGTCTGTCTAGTCTTGTCTGTCTAGTCTTGTCTGTCTAGTCTTGTCTGTCTAGTCTTGTCTGTCTAGTCTTGTCTGTCTAGTCTTGTCTGTCTAGTCTTGTCTGTCTAGTCTTGTCTGTCTAGTCTTGTCTGTCTAGTCTTGTCTGTCTAGTCTTGTCTGTCTAGTCTTGTCTGTCTAGTTTTGTCTGTCTAGTCTTGTCTGTCTAGTCTTGTCTGTCTAGTCTTGTCTGTCTAGTCTTATCTGTCTGGTCTTGTCTGTCTAGTCTTGTCTAGTCTCATCTGTGTAATCCTGAATGTCTCATCTAGTCACTCTAGTCTTGTCTTTTCTTGATTCCGTAATCCAATCTTGCTAGTCTAGCCTTATTGGTCTTATTGGATAATCTAATTTATTTATATTTACCTTATCAGCAATATTTTCCAAGAAACAATGTCTGTTACCAAATCCTTCGGCAGCTAGACAAACACGTTCACCAGTCGCAGTACAAGACAAACATACCATGTCTTCCTGTATTAGACAAAAGAAATAAGAAATCGCAATTAGACAAGAAATTCGAACGAAAACGTGAATGTTTTTAATATTTAAGTTTCAATCTGGAAGCTATGACGTATATAAATTGTATGGAATGTAAAAAAAAATGGTATAATGTAATACAGAAGAGATGTGTTGGTGTTGTTAGTTTATAATTGTTGTGGTAAACTTACAGTACGAAGGAATGAAACATCATCTTGCTCCGAACCCCCTTCGGCTTCCGCCATGTTGGGGCTTCAGTTACCTCTAAAATAATTCAAAATAATTTTACTAATCAGATCTCCTACAAAATTCACATTATTTCTGCGTTTGTTTTTGTACTATTCTATTTTTAATGAGTTTCTGAAAAATGCAACAACAGGAGGGTGTCAAGCATAGCTGAAAAGGGACAATTTCGCCGCAGGATTGCTGAATTCACCAGCTTTTCCGCTGACGGCCGTAAATTCCCCTGAATTTTCACGCCATTGGATCGATTCGTACATTCGGTGCAACAAACGTGGGATTTCCTTTGAACGTTTCTTTTTTCATACCGTTATTCAAACGAATTATTTTAATTTACAAGTTCACAATCAATAAATTTAGATTTTATAATAAAGTCACAAGGATTTTAGATTTTTATAATAAAATAAGATTTCTATTTTCGCTACAAGGACACACGAACAAAACCAGGCAAAATAAGATTTGACGAGAAAATTAGAAAACCTAGATGAAATGAAACAAAATGTTTGCATCTCAAACGTGATTGCCGAAGAGTTACTAATTATGTTATAAATAAAACTAGAAGAGACTAAACAAGACTAGACAAGACTAGATAAGCCTAGACAAGACTAGACAAGACCAAACAAGACTAGACTAGACTAGTCTAGACAAGACTAGACTAGACAAGTCTAGACAAGACTAGACAGGACTAGACAAGACTAGACAAGACTAGAGAAGACTAGACAAGACTAAACAAGACTAGACAAGACTAGACAAGACTAGGCAAGACTAGACAAGTCTAGACAACACTAGACAACACTAGACAAGACTATTGGCCAAGTTATGTGAACAGAATGGTAGGTTTATATCTTCTGTTAGGTCTCTTCTTCTTCTTGTGTGGGCCTACTTAGGACCATGGAGCTCGTTTTGACTTTTTATATGGGTCTGCTGTTTGTTCTTAGCCCAGAAAGCTTTCATTTTCTGGCTGTGAGCAAGCTTCCTCTCCTCTGTCCACTTTGGTTTTGTTGGTTCCTGTGCTGTTTCCGGTAAGTGCTGGTAAGGACCAGTGGGAATACTCTAGACCATGATCTGCCGGAGTTTGAAGCGATCCTCTATGGTTTCTGGTGGAATTTTAAGTTGCTCTAGGTGTGATTTCACTGTGGTGATCCATTTGTTTTTGGAGGCTTTCCCTGTACCTGTCGTGGTGAAGATCCTGTTCGTGAGTCCGCGGGGGTTCATGCGGGTTAAATGTCCATAGAAGGTGAGGCCCCTTATCCTTATAGATGTGATTGTCTTCTTGCAGGTGGCACAGCTCACTATTGTGTTTGATCCTCTATGTGCCATCCTCTTCTAGTATTGTCCTCAGGATTTTCCGTTCTTTAAACTCCAGTTTCCTGAGTGGACCTTTCGTGTTCATCAAGAAGCATTCTGTGGCATAGAGTACGGATGGTCTTACTACTAAGGTGTAATGTTTAAGTTTAAGGTTCTAGAAAAGATTTTTGTAGATGTAAATGCTCTTGCAGGAGTGGCAGACCCTCCCCAACTTGGTACATCAGGTATCTATAGCCAAGTTCTCACTCTCGTTTGCTGAAATCCACTCTCCTAAATACTTGACTGCAACGACTTTACAAATGGTAGTGCCTTCTAGTGGAATTGTAGATGGGGCGTCCTTATGTTATTATGTGAGTCATGAACACAATTTTTTGCATGATGACTCTTAAACCGGCCTTAGCTGCTATGCTGCAGAGACTCTGTATTTGGTAAGTAGCCTCTTCTATATCCTTGGATAACAGGACAAAGGCTGATCAGTGTACATCGAGGTTATCTTTCTCGTATCCAAAACTCAGTCCAGTTCCCGATGATAATGAGCAAGTTCATTCCCTGATGATTTTCTCTAGTAAACAGTTGAACAGTATGCAATAAAGACCATCACCCTGTCTAAGAGAGCTGCCTTACGAATGTTAAGACTATTATAGAAGATGAGTTTCCTCTAGCGAATGAGTGCTGTTTCCCATGGTTCAGCAGAACAATATCCTGTTCAGCCGCCCAGTCCGTAACTAATAGCCGTATCTCTCCTTATCTCAATGAAAAAGGACGCCTTGATGAAGGCATCCTTGAATCTCAGAGGCGTCCTTGTTTCATAGACACAACTCGGCTCTCCCTTCCAGAAGGAAAACTTATTTAGGGACATGTGATTGCTTATGGTGGTGAATTCGCTGATAAAAGCGCAACTCAGCTATATTAGAAACTATCTCAAACCGCCAAGGCTTAAAAAATCGTTGTTCATTATACCGAATTAGTATATTGTGCAACAAGAGCGGTAAGTTGTCAATTGCTCACGAGAGCGAAATTGCGCTCATTCGCTCGAGAGTACAATACAATTTTAATGTGACTTAGCGATTTTAATTGAAAATTTACGTGCGTTACCCAAGTTATTTGGTAATAATTGAATTGACAAAAACAGCCATTTGTCGCACTAAAAAAAAACAGGCGCCAAGATAGTACTTATCACATGGGTAATAAAATATTATATGCAAAACTTCTATTTGAATCGTGGTATCCGTAATAATATCCGTAATCCACGTGGTTTAAATTGTTTATTGAGGTTGCGCCGTACACTGGTACACTTCGATACATTTTACGTGCTTCCAATTACATTTCGATAGGATTCTGAAAGTCCCGATGTAACTTTTGGCGAGCCGCCATCGAAATCTATTTTCATTTCCTATTGGAATTTCCTCAAAACCATCATCAAAATCACTATCAGAATTCCTTGTTCATTATACGTTTTAACTGGTGCTGAGGTTAACCTGTTGACTGCTCTGTCAAAATTGCATCAACGCCAAGCGCAAACGTCATAGAAATCCGACAACCAATAACTGAAAGTTTCCTCAAGGATGCTTGAGACCTACCTTGAAATAACGTTCTTTGTACTGTTAAGGAGGTTCTATGAAACGCGAAATGAGTCAAATTCCTTGTTCCTTAAGGAAGCACTATGAATACGGGTATTACTCACCCCTGTTGTCCGTTCGGGGACATCCTCAGTAGGACGGTTTTGCATTAAAGTCGCCTGCTATAATTTTGGGTTTATTCTTTTGGCCTCTTATGTCATGGCTTAGTGCTCCGGGTTCCACCGACAACCGGTCTACCTGTTGCTTTGACGCGAAGTAACAGCTATATAGGATGCTGTGGCCCATATCTACCCAGACAAAACCTGTCACGCTGCCGTATCTTATTGATATTGTTCATGTGAGGTATTTTTCTGTCATCTATGAACCAGTCTCCGTTACTGACCATTTTAAAATGACGTCTGTCTTGTTTTCCATTGCGGTAGGGATGAGGAGGTTCTTATGCCAGGAGTTACGTCGTCTGCCTTGTCCTCTTCTCCCATCTACTCTTCCTTGAATGATTAATTGTAATATGCGATATTTGTCATTTCGCATTATATGCCCTAAGTGTTGCAGCTCTCTTTCTTCCACGATGTTGAGCAGTTCTTTATTTTTACCGATTTGTTGGAGTACTTCTTCATTTGTGATATGATGGATCCATGATATGCGCAAGATACGTCTATATATCCAAAACTCGAAAGCCTCCAACCTATTTTGCGTCGCCTCTGTCAATGTCCAAGCCTCCACGCCATATAGGAGAACAGGCATGATATAGCAACTTACCATTCAGATTTTAAGAGGAAGTGACAAGTCGCTGGAAAAGAACATTTTCTTTAGTTTGTAGAAAGAATATATGGCCTGTCTTTGTAGTAATCCCAATCGTCATTTATAAGGGTACCCAGGTAGACAAATTTTTCTACTCTCTCAACGCGTTACTTACTTACTTTCCGTGTCCGGCTCATACGACATCTTTCCAAAAAATATCGGCTGCAATAGCCTTGTCGTTACATAAAATTAAGTCTTCGTGCGTGCATCCTTCTTCCAGTTGTGGGCAGACCAGTATCTGGCTCATATGCTGGGGCTGACCACACGCACACAGCACATCGTCGTTCTCAGACATTCCCCACCTCAACAGATTTGTCTTGCAACTTGCCACTCCTGTCCTAAGCCGATTTACGGATTTCCATACCGCGAAAGGGAGGTGTTTGCCTGGGGCCATTTCTTCTCTTGGGGATTCCCGAGTAGTTAGCTGTTGGGTCCACCTAGTGATACGGTTATTTTCTATGGACCCCTCGAGTGTGTATGATCTTGCCATGAAGCTCTTCCTGGATCTCAGGCGTCGACCCGCTGGCTCGTGTTGGTGCAGAGGATGGCGAGCATCGGTTTCCTGTTTCGTCCTTTCAGCATCCGTGGCGACGGCTCTTCGCACAGATGGGGGTGCCACGCCAATAAGTGGGTACAAACTATTAACTGGAGTTGGCTTTAGGCAGCCTGTCACGATTCTTGCTGTCTCGTTCATAGCGACGTCCACATGTTTCGGGTGAGCTGAAGCTGCCCAAACCGGTGCGGCGTATTCCGCAGTGGACACTCAGAGCGCCAAAGCCGAGCTTATGAGCGTTTCTGGTTGAGCTCCCCATGCTGTGCCTGTGAGTTTTCGCAATATGTTATTACGCGCAGTAACTTTGCCTTTAGTATTGATGCAGTGTTGTCTGAAGGACAGAGTGCGGTCCAGAGTCACGCCCAGGTATCTCGGCATCGGGCAGTGCTCCAGTCGTTCGCCTCGCCAATGTATCTCGAGCTCCCGTCGTGCTTCTTTGTTTTTCAGGTGGAAAGCGCAGACCTGAGTCTTGCTGGGATTCGGCTTTAGGTGGTTTTTCTGGTAATAGATTGCCAGTTCCTCAAGGGCGACCTCCAACTTCTCCTCCACCTCAGTAAACTCGGTGCCCTGGGCTGCCACAGCTGTATCATCGGCATAGATGAATTGCCTTATATTGTCAGGAATCGGCTGGTCATTCGTGTACACGTTGTACAAGAGTGGTGTCAGGACACTGCATTGGGGCAGTCCATTCTTCTGGACCCTCCATCTGCTATTCTTGTTTTTGAGTGAAACATAGAATCTCCTGTTCTGGAGGAATAGACCGATGACCGTCTTTTGTTGTCTCATAAAGCTTTCTTAACAGCCTCCTGTGGTTGACAGTGTCATAAGCGGCTGTCAAATCGATGAACGTCACTCCAATAATCTTCCCTTTCTCAAAACCATCCTCTATGTGCTGAGTTGGGTTGAGGATTTGACCACAGCATGATTTCCCTGGACGAAAGCTGGCCTGCTGTTCGATAATCTTGCCATCCAAAAACGCGTTCATTGCCAAGTATTAGTGTATCTTGGTGTGGGCCCTCGTTTTTATGTATCATCATGTATTTTGTCTTTGAGGTGTTTAATCCGAGTCCATACCGTTCGCTTGTGGTTCTGACCTTGTCCATTGTGCTCTGTAGACTCTCCAAGGTGTTTGCTACAATGATGGTATCATCAGCGTATCGTATCTTATTGATGTTTTCACCATTCGTTTGCGTTTAATGCTTCTTGAAAAGTTTTCTCAGAGTATATGTTGAACAAGATTGGAGTACACAACCTTGCCTCACGGCACTTCGGATGCATACTTCTTGCGAGGTGATGTTGTCCACTTTTGTAGCAGCTGTCTGGTGCCAATACAGGTTTGCAATAATTCTTAAGTATTTCTTATCTATGCCGATTTCCTGTAACACCTGGATCAAGTTATCATGTTGTACGGTGTCAAACGCTTCGGCGAAGTCAATGAAACAATCGTGTACATCTCGTCCAATGTCTCTACACCTCTGTATCATGACTTGGACTGTGAAGATGGCTTCTCTCGTTCCGAGCGCATTCCGAAATTCAAACAACGTCTCTTCCACATGTTCCTCACACCTACGATAGATCCCGGCATGTATGACCTTTAAAAATATCTCGAATTATACTTAACATTTTAATTGTTTATGTTGTTCCCGCCTTGTTTCCGACACCGACTTCCGGACGTTGTTTTGTGCACTTGCTCCCCTACCTTCTTCTGGCGCTTTCCTGAACTTGGCACACGCTCCAGGATCTGCTCGATGACCAGTCTCGTTGAAAATTGGGTAGTGAGGTTCTTTATCGCATTCATTGGCCTTGTGCCCTTCCTGACCACATCTTAGGCACAGTTTCAATCGATTTTGCCTTATCTTTCTTATCCTTTTTATCTTATCTTCTTGATAGATTATTTGTAGGATCAACTTTTGCCTTAGTACTTTTTAGAAGGTTCGCGTATGATTTTCCCTCTTCCTTAATAAGTATGGCTTCAGAGTGTTGTGTTCGATTGGTCTCATTAAGTTGCGAGTTACGTCTTCCCCGTGCAGTCTTCTATCCAAATTTTTTGATCGCTGTTCTGCTGTGGTCGACGGTCTGAAGGTTGCCTAGCTCCCTCCTTTGGGCAGAATATTCTAACCTCTACCTCCTTCTAACATACCAAAGGTGAATTCCATGGCATTTAGGATTGGCCAGTTTTGTGCTACTGGTTTTATAAAGGCCACTTTATCTCTACTGGTTTTCTTCAGTAACTCCTTTAGATTTTGCAGACTGACGTAGAATTGTTTTGTGTCCACCATATCTGTCTCCAGATTGGACTTTGTTAGTTGAAATATATACGTGGTCTGTTACAAAAGTATCCGACCTTTAGCTGGTAAAAAAAACTGGCATACCTGGAGAGTTGGAAATCTAATCACCCTCAAAGTAGTCTCCTTGGGACGCCACACACCCAGCGGTGCCGCCATTGTTGGAAGCATTCCGAAAAAGCTCTCTTTCGGAATCGACTTTAGCTCGGCTGTCGTTGCAGCAATAATATCCTCTCTTGTCTGAAATCGCGTTCCTTTCAATAGCCTCTTGACTTTGGGGAATAGCCAGAAGTCGCAGGGGGCCATATCAGGAGAGTAAGGAGTCTGTCGAACTAGCGAAGAATGTGCTGGAGCAATCGACAATCGTGATGGAGTCGCCAATTTCCTGATGACCACAACTCCAGTCGCTTGCGCCGCACAGCATCACGTAGGCGACGTAGGACATCCCTCATTTCACTTGTCGTCATTTTACTTGAATTGAAAAACCGACGAGAGCACTACACACTGCGTCACTCGAACACTGCTCGACAGCAACTGAAGCTATCTACAGACGGGAAAAATTCACGCATGCGTACGAAGGTTCAAGGTCGGCTCATGCAAGCGCGCTTGATTCAAATCCATCAGGTTTTCAAAATAAAAAATTAGGTCGGATACTTTTCTAACAGACCAATGTGTGTTTGAAGACCCGATGGAGTGCTTTATATAAGTTGATTTGCCCGCTGTTTGCTGATAATGCGCTGTATCGCGAGTTCG
Source organism: Phosphuga atrata (assembly GCA_944588485.1). NCBI lineage: Eukaryota > Metazoa > Arthropoda > Insecta > Coleoptera > Silphidae > Phosphuga > Phosphuga atrata. The sequence goes on along the minus strand of OX155905.1, from coordinate 27,739,556 downwards.
GTCATTTGCCTCATTTAGGGCCTTTGGCGCAGCGTGATCTGGATTCATTTTCTAGTATACGCACCAGGCGATATCCCAGTCTGTGGAAGTATTCAGTGCGTTACCATGTCCTTCTTTTGCCTTATTGGACGCTTATTGGCCATAAGTAGGTTTCTGCTTGTCTTCGTTACTGGCAGTTTGGGTACTGGCATTACAGCATTTGTCCCTTCGTATTTGCTCTCTATTGCTATCCATTTGGATTTCGCCTTCGATTGGTGTCGAGGTTCCAACATCCGGCCCCATTTGCCACTTGGAAAATGGGTGTTTCTGGGTGTTTGAATATCCTGATCATAGGTTGGGGTTTCAATCTCCTATCGATGTGCATGTAGCCACTCCTTCACAGACTTCCTGTTCATTGTTTCTGTATTGCGTTTCATTCTCATTGTGATGTCTTTTATAGCTCTTTTTACGCTATGGTTTCCGCCTATTACTTTTTCAAGGGTTTTAACTTGATTATAATAACATCTAATAACATCTAATGCATCTTTTAGACAAAAAGCTATTGGACTTTCGGTCTTTTTGAGGGGATCTGGTTCTGTTTTCGTGAATGAGATATTCAAGTTTCCTGTTTTTAAACTCTACTCCAAGCGAGTTGCTTGGAGACCGTTTGTGTTCACTGACAAGGTTCACCCTTCTATGTGGGCGGACCCGGCCGACTCGGCACTTCCAAATCGGCACCGGGAAAATTCGGCACCGGATAAGTCGGCACCGGACAACTCGGCACAGGATAAGTCGGCACCGGACAAATCGGCACCGAGACATTTCAGCTATCAGCTTTTTAATTTTCTTTGAACCTCTTATCCTTTAACCCTTTAATAAAGTTATTTATGTTTTATTATTAGTTTTTAATTTAACGCTGTTTTCATGTCAACAATAATTCTAATGTTGGCTAGAATTTGACTAAATAAATTGTTTAAAATTTTCTTCATCTTTCAAGGGGCGTGCGTTACAATCTTTAATTATAAAAAGATTTTTATTGTTTTTGATATTACCAAAACCTACGTTATTACTAGAAAATTTATATATTGATGAATGGTGCCGATTTGCCCGGTGCCGACTTATCCGGTGCCGAGTTTTCCCGGTGCCGAGTTGTCCGGTGCAGAGTTGGAAGTGCCGAGTTGTCCGGTGCCGATTTATCATGTACCGCTATGTGGGGATAGATTTGGATTGTCTTCGCACACTATTGCCTCTGTTGCGATGTTGCTCCCCGCGTTTCTAGTGATCGGGCTTCTTTGGGTCGAGTCAGAGCCCCCATCGAAGTCGGCGTCTTCATCTTTGCCATCTTGTCATCCTGCCGTCTTGTCTAGACCTGTCTTGTCCAGTCTTAGCTAGTATTGTCTGGTCTTGTCTGGTCTTGTCTCGTCCTGTCTGGTCTTGCCTGGTCTTGTCTGATCTTGTTCGGTCTTGTCTGGTCTTGTCTGGCCTTGTCTAGTCTTGTCTCATCTTGTCTGGTCTGGTCTGGTCTTTTTTGGTCTTGTCTGGTCTTGTCTAGTCTTGTCTGGTCTTGTCTCATGTTGTCTAGTCTTGTCTAGTCTTGTATCGTCTTATCTGGACTTGTCTGGTCTTGTCTAGTTTGTCTCGTCTTATCTAGTCTTGTCTGGTCTTGTCTGGTCTTGTCCGATCTTGACTGGTCTTGTCCAGTATTGTCTGCTCTTGTCTGGTCTGGTCTTGTCTGGTTTGTCTTGTCTTGTCTGGTCTTGTCTAGTCTCGCCTAGTCTTGTCTAGTCTTGTCTAGTCTTGTCTAGTCTTGTCTAGTCTTGTCTAGTCTTGTCTAGTCTTGTCTAGTCTTGTCTAGTCTTGTCTAGTCTTGTCTAGTCTTGTCTAGTCTTGTCTAGTCTTGTCTAGTCTTGTCTAGTCTTGTCTAGTCTTGTCTAGTCTTGTCTAGTTTTGTCTTGTCAAGTCTTGTCTAGTCTTGTCTAGTCTTGTCTAGTCTTGTCTAGTCTTGTCTAGTCTAGTCTTGTCTAGTCTTGTCTAGTCTTGTCTAGTTTTGTCTAGATTTGTCTAGTCTTGTCTAGTCTTGTCTAGTCTTGTCTAGTCTTGTCTAGTCTTGTCTAGTCTTGTCTAGGCTTGTCTAGGCTTGTCTAGCCTTGTCTAGTCTTGTCTAGTCTTGTCTAGTCTTGTCTAGTCTTGTCTAGTCCTGTCTAGTCTTGTCTAGTCTTGTCTAGTCTTGTCTAGTCTTGTCTAGTCTTGTCTAGTCTTGTCTAGTCTTGTCTAGTCTTGTCTAGTCTTGTCTAGTCTTGTCTAGTCTTGTCTAGTCTTGTCTAGTCTTGTCTAGTCTTGTCTAGTCTTGTCTAGTCTTGTCTAGTCTTGTCTAGTCTTGTCTAGTCTTGTCTAGTCTTGTCTAGTCTTGTCTAGTCTTGTCTAGTCTTGTCTAGTCTTGTCTAGTCTTGTCTAGTCTTGTCTAGTCTTGTCTAGTCTTGTCTAGTCTTGTCTAGTCTTGTCTAGTCTTGTCTAGTCTTGTCTAGTCTTGTCTAGTCTTGTCTAGTCTTGCCTAGTCTTGTCTAGTCTTGCCTAGCCTTGCCTAGACTTGTCTAGTCTTGTCTAGTCTTGTCTAGTCTTGTCTAGTCTTGTCTAGTCTTGTCTAGTCTTGTCTAGTCTTGTCTAGTCTTGTCTAGTCTTGTCTAGTCTTGTCTAGTCTTGTCTAGTCTTGTCTAGTCTTGTCTAGTCTTGTCTAGTCTTGTCTAGTCTTGTCTAGTCTTGTCTAGTCTTGTCTAGTCTTGTCTAGTCTTGTCTAGTCTTGTCTAGTCTTGTCTAGTCTTGTCTAGTCTTGTCTAGTCTTGTCTAGTCTTGTCTAGTCTTGTCTAGTCTTGTCTAGTCTTGTCTAGTCTTGTCTAGTCTTGTCTAGTCTTGTCTAGTCTTGTCTAGTCTTGTCTAGTCTTGTCTAGTCTTGTCTAGTCTTGTCTAGTCTTGTCTAGTCTTGTCTAGTCTTGTCTAGTCTTGTCTAGTCTTGTCTAGTCTTGTCTAGTCTTGTCTAGTCTTGTCTAGTCTTGTCTAGTCTTGTCTAGTCTTGTCTAGTCTTGTCTAGTCTTGTCTAGTCTTGTCTTGTCTAGTCTAGTCTTGTCGTGTCTAGTCTTGTCTAGTCTTGTCTAGTCATGTCTAGTCTTGTCTAGTCTTGTCTTGTCTAGTCTTGTCTAGTCTTGTCTAGTCTTGTCTAGTCTTGTCTAGTCTTGTCTAGTCTTGTCTAGTCTTGTCTAGTCTTGTCTAGTCTTGTCTAGTCTTGTCTAGTCTTGTCTAGTCTTGTCTAGTCTTGTCTAGTCTTGTCTAGTCTTGTCTAGTCTTGTCTAGTCTTGTCTAGTCTTGTCTAGTCTTGTCTAGTCTTGTCTAGTCTTGTCTAGTCTTGTCTAGTCTTGTCTAGTCTTGTCTAGTCTTGTCTAGTCTTGTCTAGTCTTGTCTAGTCTTGTCTTGTCGTGTCTAGTCTTGTCGTGTCTAGTCTTGTCTAGTCTTGTCTAGTCTTGTCTAGTCTTGTCTAGTCTTGTCTAGTCTTGTCTAGTCTTGTCTAGTCTTGTCTAGTCTTGTCTAGTCTTGTCTAGTCTTGTCTAGTCTTGTCTAGTCTTGTCTAGTCTTGTCTAGTCTTGTCCAGTCTTGTCTAGTCTTGTCTAGTCTTGTCTAGTCTTGTCTAGTTTTGTCTAGTCTTGTCTAGTCTTGTCTAGTCTTGTCTAGTCTTGTCTAGTCTTGTCTAGTCTTGTCTAGTCTTGTCTTGACTTGTCTAGGCTTGTCAAGTCTTGTCTAGTCTTGTCTAGTCTTGTCTAGTCTTGTCTAGTCTTGTCTAGTCTTGTCTAGTCTTGTCTAGTCTTGTCTAGTCTTGTCTAGTCTTGTCTTGTCTAGACTTGTCTAGTCTTGTCTAGTCTTGTCTAGTCTTGTCTAGTCTTGTCTAGTCTTGTCTAGTCTTGTCTAGTCTTGTCTAGTCTTGTCTAGTCTTGTCTAGTCTTGTCTAGTCTTGTCTAGTCTTGTCTAGTCTTGTCTAGTCTTGTCTAGTCTTGTCTAGTCTTGTCTAGTCTTGTCTTGTCTAGTCTAGTCTTGTCGTGTCTAGTCTTGTCTAGTCTTGTCTAGTCTTGTCTAGTCTTGTCTAGTCTTGTCTAGTCTTGTCTAGTCTTGTCTAGTCTTGTCTAGTCTTGTCTAGTCTTGTCTAGTCTTGTCTAGTCTTGTCTAGTCTTGTCTAGTCTTGTCTAGTCTTGTCTTGTCTAGTCTTGTCTAGTCTTGTCTAGTCTTGTCTAGTCTTGTCTAGTCTTGTCTAGTCTTGTCTAGTCTTGTCTAGTCTTGTCTAGTCTTGTCTAGTCTTGTCTAGTCTTGTCTAGTCTTGTCTAGTCTTGTCTAGTCTTGTCTAGTCTTGTCTAGTCTTGTCTAGTCTTGTCTAGTCTTTTCTAGTCTTGTCTAGTATTGTCTAATATTGTCTAGTCTTGTCTAGTGTTGTCTAGTGTTGTCTAGTCTTCTCTAGTCTTATCTAGTCTTGTCTACTCTTATCAACTGTCGTCTAATCTATTCTAGTCTTGTCTAGTCTTGTCTAGTATTGTCTAGTCTTGTCTAGTCTTGTCTAGTCTTGTCTAGTCTTGTCTAGTCTTGTCTAGTCTTGTCTAGTCTTGTCTAGTCTTGTCTAGTCTTGTCTAGTCTTGTCTAGTCTTGTCTAGTCTTGTCTAGTCTTGTCTAGTCTTGTCTAGTCTTGTCTAGTCTTGTCTAGTCTTATCTAGTCTTGTCTAGTCTTGTCTAGTCTTATCTTGACTTGTCTAGGCTTGTCAAGTCTTGTCTAGTCTTGTCTAGTCTTGTCTAGTCTTGTCTAGTCTTGTCTAGTCTTGTCTAGTCTTGTCTAGTCTTGTCTAGTATTGTCTAGTCTTGTCTAGTCTTGTCTTGTCTAGACTTGTCTAGTCTTGTCTAGTCTTGTCTAGTCTTGTCTAGTCTTGTCTAGTCTTGTCTAGTCTTGTCTAGTCTTGTCTAGTCTTGTCTAGTCTTGTCTAGTCTTGTCTAGTCTTGTCTAGTCTTGTCTAGTCTTGTCTAGTCTTGTCTAGTCTAGTCTTGTCGTGTCTAGTCTTGTCTAGTCTTGTCTAGTCTAGTCTAGTCTTGTCTAGTCTTGTCTAGTCTTGTCTAGTCTTGTCTTGTCTAGTCTTGTCTAGTCTTGTCTAGTCTTGTCTAGTCTTGTCTAGTCTTGTCTAGTCTTGTCTAGTCTTGTCTAGTCTTGTCTAGTCTTGTCTAGTCTTGTCTAGTCTTGTCTAGTCTTGTCTAGTCTTTTCTAGTCTTGTCTAGTATTGTCTAATATTGTCTAGTCTTGTCTAGTGTTGTCTAGTGTTGTCTAGTCTTCTCTAGTCTTATCTAGTCTTGTCTACTCTTGTCAACTGTCGTCTAATCTATTCTAGTCTTGTCTAGTCTTGTCTAGTATTGTCTAGTCTTGTCTAGTCTTGTCTAGTCTTGTCTAGTCTTGTCTAGTCTTGTCTAGTCTTGTCTAGTCTTGTCTAGTCTTGTCTAGTCTTGTCTAGTCTTATCTAGTCTTGTCTAGTCTTGTCTAGTCTTGTCTAGTCTTGTCTAGTCTTGTCTAGTCTTGTCTAGTCTTGTCTAGTCTTGTCTAGTCTTGTCTAGTCTTGTCTAGTCTTGTCTAGTCTTGTCTAGTGTTGTCTAGTCTTGTCTAGTGTTGTCTAGTATTGTCTAGTCTTGTCTAGTCTTGTCTAGTCTTGTCTAGTCTTGTCTAGTCTTGTCTAGTCTTGTCTAGTCTTGTCTAGTCTTGTCTAGTCTTGTCTAGTCTTGTCTAGTCTTGTCTAGTCTTGTCTAGTCTTGTCTAGTCTTGTCTAGTCTTGTCTAGTCTTCTCTAGTCTTGTCTAGTCTAGTCTTGTCTAGTCTTGTCTAGTCTTATCTAATCTTGTTCAGTCTAGACTAGTCTAATCTTCTCTAATCTAGTTTAGTCTTGTTAAGTTTTGCTGGTTGTTTTTACTTTAAGATATTACATAGTTTTTTTTTTATTCATATCTAGATTTATCCCAATTGTGAGAAAGAACCGAAGTTAGTGAAATCTGAATTGAAATCCTATTAGAACAGGCCTGGGCAAATGGCGGCCCACGGGCGGCCACATGCGGCCCGCGCCGACCTTATATGCGGCCCGCGAAGCAATTTATAAACTACTTTAATTGGAAGTGACATGCTTATTATGTTTACCAGGCCTGATGTTTACTTTAATATCTACCTGCACTTATTTTATAGACACTGCACATTTATGGGTGTTCTCTGAAAATATTTCGTTTTCCAAGAATATTGTTATGAATCGTGTTACGGATTCGGGAATGCGGTGTTAAAATCACGGATTCTAACTTTGTTCGAAGGACCAATGTATAATATATGATAGGTATTTTAACATGTAATTTTACATGTTATTTTTTTTAAATATATCAAAGAAATATTTACCGAAACGTTCGGGAACAACAAAGCAAAATGCACCGAAACGTTCCGTTTTGTGTCTCGTCAAACACTTGCGGGTCTCTTTATTTTTACTAGCTAAAACAACCCTCTCTCTCCACAGTAGGTGGGGAGGAGGCGACCAATAAGGACATTGTATCTTTTAAAGAGACTTAACTAATTTACTTAGACGTATTGTCTACTATCAGAAAACGTAACAATATTGTTCTGTCTAGTTGAGTATATATGCAACGTAGTATATAAATAAGAAAATAACTAAAAAACGAAAAAATTTAATGCGGCCCGCGGTCAAACTTTCTTACGCAACGTGGCGCAATAGCTAATAGATTAGCCCACCCCTGCATTAGACCCTTCTCCAAATAAAAACAATGCTTCAAATTATGTATAAACTAGTCGAATACTCTCTTTAATTAATCTACTTTCTTTGAATTATGGCCATATGTTGGTTTGAATTATGACCAAATTGTTTGAAACAGAAACTCTCAATTAACAATATATAGTTTGATTTAACATTATTTCTATTTAAATGAAAGTTTTAGTATTTTTTAATTTTTTAATATTAACAGTGCATTTTTTAATATTAACAGTACATTCCCTGAAGATGACTAATTTTTTAATTTAAAAAAAGCCGAAACTAGTTGGAAGAAATATTAATTATTCCTTTTCTTGAAGCAAATTAAGTATAAAAAATAAAGCAAAACACAAAAAAAGTCTGATTTTAGTTAAAACTGGGACTGGATTAATAAAGACGAGGTTTGTAAGAATAAGAAAAATTACTAATTGTATTTGGGTTAAAATAGAAATAATGGAAATAGCACAAAGCGTTAGTTAAGTTACAGTAGTAGCTGGACAATGCGCACAAAAAAAGGTGAAATTTAAATTAAAATAAAGTAATTAATTTAAAAATTAAAGTAAACTTGAAACTATGAATTTCTATTTTTTTTGTAGGAACTTAATATTTTGAATAATAAATGTTATTTAAATCAAGCTTTAAGTAAGTTTTTGTGTCGAAACATTTTATCATTTCTTAAAATTTTGTTTAAGTATAGAATTTTATTGAAAAACTTACTCACTTAATCTTAGTTCTAACAAATTTATTAAAGAAAACAACATTGACCAATTATGAAATTATGTTTTTTTTTTCTTGTTGGAAAACGCGGAACTAAAATAAATATCCGGCCATTTTAACATTAATATTTTTTCGTCCACAACCAACCAATTTGCATAAAACTCGTCCTGGAGTTTTTCCTTATGCAAATCTCTGCACTACGCATTGTAATTAGTTTGAAAATTATTGATTTACCGTTTTATTCTAATTAATTAATTCGATACATATGTCTTTTTCACACACAGCTTTCAAGTTTCGAAGAGGACTGAAAATCCGTCTATTTATAAATAGAGCTGTGTTTCAACTTATTTTTAGGACGGTCAGCTTAAGTAAATTTAGATGTTTCCATACTCCTGCGTTTATACTACCTTTCGCACAATTTCCATTACAATTACACAAAAATACATCATGTAATAGTGCAGTAAATAACCAAAAAAAAAAATATATTAATAGGGATCCATAAACTTTTTAAATTTACACAGATTGTGAAAAATAGTGTAAAGCTGAAATCCTAAGAAATATACACATCTTTGAAACATGTTGCTGAAAATTTGAATAAAGGGTGGATCATTTAACGTGACCACCACAAATATCTCCGTTACCTTTAGAGTGACAAAAAAAATGTCACAAGGGAATTTTATTGATTTCGAAGGGCTGACACAGCGGTTAAAAATTCTGTTAGTCAAGATAATAGTTATCCGTCCTCAAGTTCATCAATGGTTTTTCAAATGGGAACATGTTACTTTTTTTTCAAGACATAGTAGCCACTATTCAGACTAATCCAGTGACTCATGAAATCAAATGGTTTTTCACCAAAATACACGTGTAAAAAACGGGAAATCGAGATTTTATTGATAACAAAAATATCGAATAGTTGATTTGTTGGGAGTTCGATTCGAAGGAGTTCGAGTGCGAGTGACAGAAAGTGTAGTTGAGATTATATTAGTAGTAGATTATTTTTCTTCTGCAGAAAATTAAAAATAACAAATGTTCGAAGTGATGACCATTAAACTCGACACATTTTGAAAGACGTCGGATAAATGATTCTCTTGAACTTCGAGTATTATCTGGTGTGATAGAGCACAGGCTCTTCTAATTCGTTCTCGCATATTCGCCGGCGTCGTCAGAACATCATGGTAAACATGATCCTTTATGACTCCCCGTAGGAAAAAAATCAAATGGCGTTAAATCCGGCGAACGAGCAAGCCAAGGAATTACTTCACCTCTCCCTATCCAGCGTCTGGGAAATTTTCGGTTTATCACCTCACGAGCTATAACTGCCCAATGAGCTGGACAGCCATCTTGTTGATACTACATTCGGCATCGCTGTGCTAACAGGATGTCTTGTAGTAATTCTACTAAAGTTTTGTTCAAAAAGTCGACGTATTTTCGCCAAATTACCATCTTTGAAAAATGGTCCAATAACAAAAGTGAAGAGACAAAAGAGTACAGACAAAAAAGGAATTTTTAACCACTGTGGCAGTCAACATTTTTTTCGACATTCTAAAGGTAACGGAGATATTTGGGGTGGTCACGTTAAATTGTCCACTCTGTATATATATATATATATATATATATATATATATATGTATATATATATATATATATATGTATATATATATATATATATGAGGTTATTAATGTAAAAATGACTTAACCAAAGTTGCATAAAAGAGATATTACATATCTTCTTTTTTATGTTCTTTTCATGGAATCCAATTTTCACTAGCTGTTCAAAGGCTTTACTAGGCCTTGGTGTTGCTGTGAATTGTCGCCGCAGCTGCCGAATATAGGTATGTTTAAGCAGGGCTTAAACATTCCTATTGGGAAAGGTTAAATCCTATAGGCTTTTTCAGAATTTGAATAGGAAACATCATATTTGAATAGGAGATGTTAAGAAATTTCTGGTAACCGGAAAATGCCTAAAAGGATTATACAAATCTGAAAAGGAAATAAAATGATGATCGTTAACCTATAGGATTTAGAGCTTTCCTATTGACACAACTGAATAGGATTATGATGATTCTAAAAAGAAGTTAGCGATTCTATAGGAAATGAAGAGTTTTCATAGGAAATGAAAGTAGAGATCTAAATAGGAAACCAAGTGATTCAATAGGATAATGCCACTTAGAAAATGTATCTTTATTTCTAAATTTCGCAATGGGATTCTGCATTATTCAATAGGTTTGGCTTCACCAATGTCCAATAGGAGATTAATAGTTGTCAATAGTGAAATACGACTTAGAAATTATTTTTATTTTTAAATAAACCTCAATAGGATTCTTTGATATTCAATAGGTTTGGTTTTGCCACCATCCAATAGAAGATGAAAAGATGTCAATAGAGAAATACGACTTAGAAATTACTTTAATTGTCAAATAATCCTCAATAGGATTTTGCATTTTTCAATAGGTTTAACTCCTCCAACGACCAATAGGAGATGAATAGATGTCAATAGGGAAATACGACTTAGACATTGTTATGTTTTTTTTTATTATTATTGTTAAATGTACATATTTATACTGTAATTCTATGTTATTAGGTTTTAGATACATTTTACATACATTTTACACATACATTGTACACGCATTTTCGTCCAGTACATTTTCATTCGCTGTGATTGTTATGATTTTTTTAATTTATTGTTTATATCTTGCTTTGTAACATTTTCCGAATTAATTTTCCATTTTGTTATCAAGCAAATGTGATCTAAATTTTCAAACTCTACTGGAAGTACTGTACGCTACTGGAAGTAAAAATAGCGGAACATTTTTACTTCCAGTAGCGTATTTTCTCCATCGAAGCTAAATCGTTTGCTGCTTGCAACACATCCATTTCTCAGATGTATGCATGTATTATCTGTTCTCTTAGGTTTATTGTATTCCATGCTGTAATATACAATTCCTTTATAAATAGTCGATTATATTTTCCGGCACCATTGTTGAGTAATGGAACCTGATTGTCACTTATCAATATTGTGTCATTCTTATCACGAACAAAATTGAAGGTTATTGTCCGTCGTTCATTAATTATATTTTTACAAAAGTTCCACGAATTTTTCTCTTTTGTTGTGGATGAATAGCTGAGGAAACCATTCCGACGTAATGTACGTGTAGCTATTTGGTTCATTAGAACATTTTCATCTAACACTCCAAAGCCAATAACGCCATTCTGTCGCCTTTCAGACTTTTATCTTTTTTAAAACACGTGGCTTACGATGAATTTTATTTAGTGGCATTAGTTGAAGCAAGCTCGCATTTATAATTTTAATCTCGGCAGCACTGAGAAAATCAGTACTCCACTTGACCCATAATTGAGGCGTAACTCCTAATAGAACACCAGAGACAAATATCTAATGTAGAACACCATGCATGTAGTCATAAGAATATCCTCATACACATATAGAATTGGTGAAACCATCCAAAGTTATAGAAAATCATACAAACTTAAAACAAACGGAACACAGCCTGAATATATAAATATATTCAGCCTTTCCGGTGCTCTATAGCAATTATTGAGTCTTTTTAGGACTACCTAAACAAATCTCACATTAAATTTGTAAGTTATTTTATAGCTTTCAGTCCACTTTCGTGGCACTCGACAAAAACCATAAAAATAACATTGTTTTTAAGCTCATGTCTTTCCTTGTGGACGCGTTTCGAGATTTATCTCTATACAATCTTATCTCTCTACAATCTGTCTATTATCTCTCTACAATCGAAGCCAGATAGTGATGCTAAAACACTCGTTCCCTTTACGCCTTTTACTCTATATTGTTTTTTTAGTTTTTGTTAAATTTTTTATGCGTACGTAATGGAAAATCTTCATCCGTTATGAGAAATCTCACGCAACGTGATATACTTTGGCCATTAATGTAACACCAACTAGATCCATACAATCCATTGAATTGAACGCGGTTTTGCATGATCGCTCGAGCAACGGAATCCACAGGAAAACAGAAAATCTCACAATAGTAGGTGACATAACTACCATCTTCTCTACCTTCTTCGAAAATTATAATCTGAGAAGTCCTCAGAGAAGTCCCTGAGAAGTGCAATTTATTAAAATCCTACTGAAGAATCGAATAGGATTCTACATTATTCTATGGGAAATTCTGAAACTGCAATATTCCCATTGAATAGTATCAAATCCTATTGGAGCATCTAAAAGAATTGCCTCTTTTCAATAGGGAAATTATAATCTGAGATGTCCTATTCAATTTACTAAAATCCTATTCAAGAACCGAATAGGATTCTGGATTATGCTATAAGAAATTCTCAGACCACAATATTCCTATAGAATAGTATTAAATCCTATTGGGAAATCGAATAGGATTTAGCGTATCTCAATAGGACAACTAAATAGGATTCCGGAGATTTCTATAGGAAAATAAGTCTTCAATAGGATTCAATAGGAAATTTCCGATGCAATTTTCACATTGAACTTACTTCTCCCAATAGGATTGTTTAAGCAGGGTGCCACCTCCCATCGTATTGTTGTAATCCACAACAAATTTGGGTTTCATTGTAAGATTTCCTTCTATATATTTTTTAGTAGTTGGTACTTTTCCAGATTATGTATTGTCGAAAGCAAATGTACTACTTTCTTGTCATGCCATTTCATTGCTATCACTTTTCACCTTTGAAATGCTACCGATTTTCATCTTTTAATTTTTGTCTTTGAAACGGCAAATCGATTATTTTGGAATTATTATTGGTTATCGTTGCTGTGGAAAATCTTTCCTATTTGATCGGAGCGTTCCATATCCTTCTGAGGCCCAACATATTAGTTTCGAGACATATTAGAGTCAAATTCGTTTCTGTAGTACTACAATCATATTAAAATCGATACTGATGTCCACATTTGAAAGATGTCATTCTTCTTCTTGCTGCCGTTACGGCCCGTTTAGGACTTTGGCATTTTTTTCAATGAGGGTTGCCCATATACTTAGGATTCTAGCACTTACCAATTTGCCATCCCGATTGCTCTCACGTATTCCTCCACGTTGTTGAGGGACCTTCTCCTCGGTCTGCGCCCTTCGTTAGTGACTTCCAGTTACCGGTTGCGGTACCTAGTGTCCTCCATTTTATTTGTGACCGGCATAACGTAACCTACTGCATTTAATTGTCGCTACCAAATCTGGCTCATCGAAAATCTCATGTCGTACCTCATGGTACATTAAAATCCTTCACCCCCGGTCTGCATTTATTGGGCCAAAAATCTTACATAGTACTTTCCGTTCGAAGCGCTTCAATTGCAGTCCGTGTGCATTTGTAAGGGTCCAAGTCTCGCTGCCATATGTCACCACTAGTCTAATTAATGTCGATTCCCATATGCGCGACAGTCAGCTACGCGACGTCGTCAAATAATGATTACATTGTTTTAAATGTGTGTTTTAAGTGGTGAATTGTACTGCGACCTTAATAGATCTATTGTACCCCATCCTCTTCCTCTAAACGTTGGTATATTTAAGAAGTGTTGGTAGATGTCAGAACTCCTGGTTGAAAGACCTCAGAAGATGGTTTGGGTACACTTCCATTGAAATCTTTCGAGCTGCTGTGTCCAGAACAATGTTAGCTATGTGGATCGCCTACGTTCGAAAGGAGAGGGCGTCATAAGAAGAAGAATACACTGCAGCAAAGACCTGTCGCGCAGAAGCAAGCTAAATAAGGCACCAAAGGCCGATTCTCATATACGCGACATTCAGCTACGCGGTGTCACGCGACATCGCCTGCCAAATAATGATTACATTGTTTTAAATAGGCACGTTTTGTCATTATGGCTACGCGACGTGCCCATTTAAAACAATGTAATCATTATTTGGCAGGCGATGTCGCGTGACACCGCGTAGCTGAATGTCGCGTATATGAGAATCGCGTATATGAGAAAACGGCCATCTTAAATATTGTGGATGACATCTTATTGGAGGCTGATAATAACAATCTAACGGTACTTGTTCTCCTAGACTACGCTAAAGCGTTTGACTGTATCAATCACGACTTATTATATGCAATATTACACTATCTAGTTATAGATGATAACGCGATAGACTTAATTAAAAAGTACCTTTCCAACAGAAAACAGATTGTGACATATAAAGATGCGTGATCTCAAGAAGTAATAATAAATCAGGGGGTTCCACAAGGATCCATTTTGGGACCGCTATTGTTCTCTCTTTATATAAGTCAGTTAAACACAAATATGACTATCTGCAAGGTACATTACTACGCGGATGATACCCAGCTGTATGCATCATTTCCACCACAAAAGTTAGAGGAGGCAATCAATAAAATAAATGCGGACCTGTGCAAGCTAACGCAATCCTCTTACAAACATTCCTTATGTATTAATCCAGACAAGACGGCAGGGTTACTATTTGACAGGCATGCGGCAAGAAAACAGTTTGGTGATAAAATAAAAATTGTTGTTAATGGCAAACGAATTCAAATAGTAGAGAAAGCTAGTTTTGGATACTGAGTTACGCTTTAAATCTCATGTAAACAATTGTATAAAAAGGGCATTCTGTAATTTAAAATTATTTACACAAACAACAATATTTTAAATAAGGCTACAATGAAGCTCTTATGTGACACCTTGGTTCTATCGCACTGTTCCTACTGCGATGTCGTGTATTGTAGTTGTATTGATTTGCATACCGCAAAGAAGATACAGCGAATCCAAAATTGTTGCATCCGCCTGTTTTGTGGAATTCCTAAATGGAATCATGGGTCGCATAAAATAAAAGAAATACATCGGTTGAACATTTATAAGCGCAGAAAATTGCGCTGTGTTGTTTCACAAAATTATAGTCAACCAGAGTCCGGTATATTTATATCAAAAAATCAAAAATAGAACCGATGTCTATAACATTAATATCAGAAGGAAATCATTAATAACTCCGCCTGCACATAAAACCTCCCTATACGAAAGGTCATAAGATGGTCAAGGATATATAACGAGATACCGAAAAAAGTAAGATCATTAAGCGTAAGGCGCTTCGAAAAACAAAACTCAAATGCGGGCTTTTATGTGAGCAATAAAGACATTAATAGACTAAATATCCGTACATTTGAGCAGTCTAGATTGTAAAGTTGATCGCAATCTGTTTGAGTCGTGGAAGAACGGTGACTACTGAACTTCGCCTCCCTCCAATGATTTGAAAAATAATTGTTTGTGAATTATTAGGAGTGTTATGACCTCATAGGTATATATTGTAGATCATTGGTAAATAAAAGCCCTTTATTATTATTATTACTCCACCCAGAAGTTCGGTCATTTCTTCTTCGGTTTGTGCGGTGTTTGTGGTATCGTCGGCAAAGCGAAAGTTGTTTTTCCTACCGCCAATAATTATTCTTCCTTCCCATTTCTCCAGAGATCCTCTTACTATAAACGCACCGTATATGTTGAATAGTAAGGGTGATAGGACGCATCCTTGCCAAACTCCTCGTCCAATCCTAAAGGGTCTTGAGTTTATTCCCTCCATCTTGATGATTCCTTTGCTGTTGTCATATAAAGTTTTTAGCAGAACGACAAGGTGGGGAGGGGTTCCCATGTCTAAGAGGGCATTTCATAATTGGTGCCAGTTTACAGAGTCAAGCGCGTTGCTGTAGTCGAGGAAGCATAGATATGTGGGCTTTGCAAATTCTCTGGCTTTTTCAATAATTTGCCGTACATTCATGATCTGCTCTCGAGTGCCTTTAGCAGCCACGAATCCAGCTTGTTTCTGTGGAATTTGTCGGTCTAAGAAGCTTCTGAGTCGTAGTAGAATTCTGAGCATGACCTTGCTTAGGTGGGAGGTTAATGCGATGGTTCTGTAATTACTGTATTTCTAGCTTGATCTTTTTTTGTGCAGTGGAATGAAGATATATGCATTCCAATCAGTTGGCCATTGTCCTGAGCGCCATACCTTCTTGCAGTTTGCCGACAAGAGGACCTTTTGGGGACTGCTTTCTCCATTGATATCATCTTCCCCTGTACTTTTGTTGTTCTTGAGCATGTTGGCTTGCTCAACTTCAACTTTTAGGATGTCAGATTTCTGTTCTGCTTGTGTGATGGGTGGGAGACGAACTGTTCCCTGACGATGACTTTCGTCCCCGTAGAGGTCTTCACAGAACTGTCGCCATACCTCTACTACTTCTTAGATGTTGGTTATGACTTTCCCATCCTTGTTTTCTATTTTCCACGTTCTTGGTTTGAACTCTCTCGTGGTTTCTTTGAAACAGATCGCGTGTTTTGTGTTTGCCAATCTTTCAATCTCTTTGCATGTTTCCCGAAGGTGTTCGTTTTTGTCTCGTCAACAAAGTCTTTGTATTTCGCAGCTTAAAGTTCGATATTCTGTCTTCTGTTATTACATCTCTCTTCACTACATTCCAGTTTTCATCAGATTACACCATAGTCTTGATAATACAATATAATCTTGATAATCCGACACATATGGGACCAGACAACCTCCGGATTATCAAAAAAAGTGGTGGAAGGGAAGAGCGCGAGCGGTCTCCAGACCGACGGATTACTGAACTGTCGTCCGATTAACTAACGGCCGAATTACCGAGATTATACAGTAGTCACATTTTGTTTGATTTAGACCCGCAGCCAAAATGGTTGCTGAAGCCTGATCTACTTATGTTGCATGTCCAATTGTAGTTAACAAAATAAAACATATTTTATTTTGCATTACTTTATTTTTATAATAAAATACACAAAGGAAAAAAAAATAATAACAAGTAATGACCAAGATTCGGATATCTGTTTGAATTTTTATATGTAAATTTATTCATTTAATAAATAAGTAAATTTATTCAAAAATACGTAATTTTTCGAATAAAAATATTTTATGATATATTTCGGGCTTGCATTGTGCTTGTTTGTTTGTGACCTGGTCATAGAATTGTTGTAATCAATTTATTTTTCTAAAAAAAAAAACATAAAAACATCCACGTACCTACATTATATCCTACATTGTTTAAATTTTTGGTATTTATTGAACAATTTACAATATGTACAATATTTGAAAACATTTAATAAAGTAATTACAAATAATAATTAAAAAAAATAATAATAATAGAAACACAGCCGAAAATGCTGTTAATGAAACAAAATGAAAAATGTTTGTTTTCTTACTCGCGATTTTTTTATAAAACTATTTCACTCGACTATATAAAAAATAGTATATTATTTTATAAGGAGCTAAAGCGTCACTTTTGTGACGAATCGGAAGCCACGAAAAGCACTTTTAGCTCCGCATAAAATATGCTGTCCTCAAATATATTTTCCTTCAAACGTCCAAATACCTATATTAATAGCCAATTAAACACATGTTTTGGTCATTTAATTTCTATTAAGAAACGAATAAGTGTTTTTTATTTGTATTTTGTTGTATCTGAAGTGAATTGGAAAGTATTGGTGGTGCTTTGATGTAGATATCATTTATACAATTCTTGACTTCTTTACGAAATTTTTAAGTATTTTTCTGCTAATCAGCTTTTGGTGTAATCAAATAGGATATTTGCTAGTTTTCTCCGATTGTTAAATTCAGAAATATCTAGAGTTACAAAAACGCTGAAAGCAGTGTTTTTAATTTGTTACCAACCAAGTCTGGTAGTATTTTTAAACGCCAAAATAGCCAAATTTCATTTTAAACTTCTCTGAATGGATACATCTCATACATCATACTTCTCGGAACAATTCATTGATGCCTTAAAACCGTTTCAATGCCCAAAAAGCTTTAATTAATAATTGCACTTTTTACAACAATCTGATAGCACAAAACATTTGTTAAAATAAAGGAATTTCATTAGCCCACCAGTGGTACAAAAACCAATTTTCCTGCCGCTTATAGTGATATAAAAAGTGTTTTTCAGCCGCCCGTTCTCCTATCAAGAAAATTAAACTTTACGTCTTTGCATGGAGATCTCTAAAACTTTTTTCTAATCACAAAAATGAGGCTTTAGGTCTTTACATGGAGATCTCTAAAACTTTTTTGGTGATACAAAAACTACTTTTCCTGCCACTTATGGTGATAGAAAAAGCCTTTTCCAGCCGCTCGCATTCCCCTATTAAACAATGAAACTTTAGCTCTTTACATGAAGATCTCTAAAACTTTTTGGTGGCACAAAAACTACTTTTCCTGACACTTATGGTGATAGAGTCTTTTTCTGCCGCTCACGTTTCCCTATCACACAAAATCAAACTTTACCTCTTTACATGGAGATCTCTAAAACTTTTTTGGTGGTACAAAAACTACTTTTCCTGCCACTTATGGTGATAGAAAAAGTCTTTTTCTGTCGCTCGCGTTTCCCTATCACAAAGAAATTTAACTTTAGCTCTTTGCTTGGAGATCTCTAAAACTCTTTTGGTGGCACAAAAACTACTTTTCCTGACACGTATGGTGATAGCAAAGGTCTTTTTCTGCCGCTCACGTTTCCCTATAACAACAAAATAAAACTATAGCTTATTTCATGGAGATCTCTAAAACTTATTTGCTGGTACAAAATCTACTTCTCCTGCGACTTATGGTGATAGAAAAAGTCTTCTTCTGCAGCTCGTGTTTCCCAATCACAAAAATGAAACTTTAGCTCTTTACATGGAGATCTCTAAAACATCTCTGGTGGTACAAAAACTACTTTTCCTACCACTTTTGGTTATACAAAAACTCTTTTTCAGTCGCTCGCGTTCTCCTATTAAAAAACATTAATCTTTAGCTCTTTACATGAAGATCTCTAAAACTTTTTTGGTGGTACAAAAATTACTTTTCCTGCCGCTTATGGTGATAGAAAAAATCTTTTTCTGTCGCTCGCGTTTCCCTATCACAAAGAAATGAAACTTTAGCTCTTTGAGTTGAGATCTCTAAAAGAAAATTAGTGGTACAAAAACTACTTTTCCTGCCACGTATGGTGATAGCAGAAGTCTTTTTCTGCCGCTCACGTTACCCCATCACAAAAAATCAAACTTAACTGCTTGAGATGGAGATCTCTACAACTGATTTGGTGGTACAAAAACTACTTCTCCTGCCACTTATGGTGATAGAAAAAGCCTTTTTCTGCCGCTCACGTTTCCCTATCAAAAAAAAATTAAACTTTAGCTCTTTGCATGGAGGTCCCTAAAACTTTTTTGGTGGTACAAAAACTACTTTTCCTGCCACATATGGTGATAGAAAAAATCTTTTTCTGACGCTCGCGTTTCCCAATCACAAAAATGCAACTCTAGCTCTTTATATGGAAATCTCTAAAACTTTTTTGACGTTTGAAGAAGAGATTTTTGTACTTTTTTTTTTATTAAAAAATAAATACAGAAATCTAAAATTTATTATAGATCACTAAAACGCCTAAATAATTCTATCTAATAATAAAAAAACGTATAAAAAGTGCTCATAAATTAATTACTATTAAACTAGTTCTTCGTTAAATAAATTAAATAATGTACATTAAAAAGAAATTAAAAGAAAGTGATCTATAATAAATGCAAAACAAAAATCTAGTGGCTTTGTTCACTGCTGTCGTAAATTATTTAAAATTTTCTTTTAATATTCTCTATAATTATTATTTCTCGGAACCGTTTTACATTTATCTTTATTATAATTTTATCTAAAATATGTTTCATGCACAAGATAAATCTCTTATTTTAATTTATTTCCCTTTTTCTAATTCAAAATATTCTTTTTTTTTTTGAGGTATATCAATTATTAAGAGAACATTAATTAGGTACTCTATGATCATCAAGATTTCTGTATTTTACTTCACTTTCTCATTCACTCATTTAATATTTTCTCATTCTATTAACTAAGTTTTTTTAAGAAAAAAGTCATTTCTAAACATGACTAAGCAAAAAGCTGACGAATTTCCATTGTTTCCACAATTATATTTTTTCTTTGTAAATATAATACCTAAAATGTTAAAGAGGAATTTGTATATATTGTAGTAAGGTCTAGGTGGGTTAGTCTATTACCATTGTAGATCTTCAATAACTAGCCTCATGACCGGCCAAAATGTATAAGTCGTGTCCCTCCTCTTGAGTTAGTGTTCCCGTTCGTAATAAATTACTTTCTAACATTACAACTCTGAAAAGTATTTTTACAATTAATATTTAACATTAAACATACAAGATTAAACATTAAAAAATTAAACATACAAGACTAGACAGACAAGATTAGACAGAGAAGATTAGACAGACAAGACTAGACAGACAAGACTAGACAGACAAGACTAGACAGACAAGACTAGACAGACAAGACTAGACAGACAAGACTAGACAGACAAGACTAGACAGACAAGACTAGACAGACAAGACTAGACAGACAAGACTAGACAGACAAGACTAAACAGACAAGACTAGACAGACAAGACTAGACAGACTAGACAGACAAGACTAGACAGACAAGACTAGACAGACAAGACTAGACAGACAAGACTAGACAGACAAGACTAGACAGACAAGACTAGACAGACAAGACTAGACAGACAAGACTAGACACACAAGACTAGACAGACAAGACTAGACAGACAAGACTAGACAGACAAGACTAGACAGACAAGACTAGACAGACAAGACTAGACAGACAAGACTAGACAGACAAGACTAGACAGACAAGACTAGACAGACAAGACTAGACAGACAAGACTAGACAGACAAGACTAGACAGACAAGACTAGACAGACAAGACTAGACAGACAAGACTAGACAGACAAGACTAGACAGACAAGACTAGACAGACAAGACTAGACAGACAAGACTAGACAGACAAGACTAGACAGACAAGACTAGACAGACAAGACTAGACAGACAAGACTAGACAGACAAGACTAGACAGACAAGACTAGACAGACAAGACTAGACAGACAAGACTAGACAGACAAGACTAGACAGACAAGACTAGACAGACAAGACTAGACAGACAAGACTAGACAGACAAGACTAGACAGACAAGACTAGACAGACAAGACTAGACAGACAAGACTAGACAGACAAGACTAGACAGACAAGACTAGACAGACAAGACTAGACAGACAAGACTAGACAGACAAGACTAGACAGACAAGACTAGACAGACAAGACTAGACAGACAAGACTAGACAGACAAGACTAGACAGACAAGACTAGACAGACAAGACTAGACAGACAAGACTAGACAGACAAGACTAGACAGACAAGACTAGACAGACAAGACTAGACAGACAAGACTAGACAGACAAGACTAGACAGACAAGACTAGACAGACAAGACTAGTCAGACAAGACTAGACAGACAAGACTAGACAGACAAGACTAGACAGACAAGACTAGACAGACAAGACTAGACAGACAAGACTAGACAGACAAGACTAGACAGACAAGACTAGACAGACAAGACTAGACAGACAAGACTAGACAGACAAGACTAGACAGACAAGACTAGACAGACAAGACTAGACAGACAAGATTAGATAGACAAGACCAGACAGACAAGACTAGACAACAAGACTAGACAGATAAGACAAGACAGACAATACTAGACAGACAAGACTAGACAGTCAAGACTAGTTAGACAAGACTAGACAGAGAAGACTAGACAGACAAGACTAGACAGAGAAGACTAGACAGACAAGACTAGACAGCAACACTTTCTCTTGCGAGCCAGCCGTCCTTCGACTCCAGTAGATAAGACAATACTAGACAGACAAGACTAGGCAAATAAAACTGAACAGACAAGACTAGATTGACAAGACTAGGCAATGCAAGCATGCCCTCAATAGACGTACTGATTTGCGAGAAGAGTCTATGAAGAGCTACAGCAGCACAGAGCGAAAAACCACGTAAAGAATGAGAGGGCCGTAGAGACTCATGGATCGATGGCAGACAAGATGAGATAGCGATGCTAGAAGACGGTGGACGCACAGCCTTCTCCCTAATGGGACAGCTTGGTACGACTGGACGCAGGGGCACATGAGTTACCATCTATCCACTCTCATTGGTCATGAGTGCTTCAACGCTTACCTCAAGTGGTTCAAAAAGAGACACCAGGGTGTGCCTACGCTGAGGCTACACCCCGGACGACGCACAGCACACTACCTTCATATGCAGAAGCAGAGAATGACAAACCTCGACTCAAGGAGACATTAGGCGATACAAGACTGGGAGTACAAAACATCATGGAAGTTATGTTATAAAGTGAGCGCTACTGGGATGCGGTACAAGCTTACATCACCGGAATCATTAAGGGCAGAGAGTAGATGGAGAGGGAATAGAAGGCGGCCATAGTAGCGCATTTTAGAAGGCTGGACATGTGACAGAAGGACGGAAAAATAGGTAGCCAGAGGAGAAGAGCCCGAGCAGGCTAGTACACACGTCAAACATTAGTAATGCTAATGTGGATCAAGAGCGGTATGAGGATAAAGAGGCGATGACAGATAAAAGACTAGGCATACAAAAGTAGACAAGACTGGATAGACAAGACTAGGCAGCTTATTTGTTTGTCAAGGTCAGATAGTATTTCATGTGGCTAACATCTGACGGGTGAATAAATTCTTCTATATTTGCGGGTGTTTCGATGTGGTTTGGGGAGGCGTTTAATCCAGTAACTTCTCTAAACAGATTTTCCTCCAAAGAGCGCATATTGACGGTGAGTGCAGCTTGTTTGACTTTTGAGTCTATTGAAGGAAGGCAAGAGATGACACAGGCTGCCTCCATAGAGACCGTGCGGCAGGTTTTGGCTGCTCGAATGGTGGTAGGACGTTGCGCTCTCAGGAGTTTCAGGTTTTCTTTTGATTTACACGACATCTGCCATAATGATGCCCCATAGAGCAATGCCGGTTTCAATGCTCCCCTGTAAATATCTGATAGAGCTGATTTATTAAGATCCCATTCCTTCCCAGATCCTATGCCCATTTTTAAGGTACAGTTTCAAAGTAAGGTGATAAGACTAGACAGACAAGGCTAGAAAAACAAGACTAGACAGACTAGACCAGACAGACAAGACTGTCCTCCTCGGCAGTGTAGTGGACAAAATACCGGGGTTCGATTCCCCGCCGAGGCAGAGGCATTTTCAACCTGGGCAGCACTAATCGTCCAGGCTGCCCACCCTGGAATGCGAAATATGCGATACCGTGATGGCGCATACTAAAAGTGAAGTGGAAAAATACAGACAAGACTAGACATACAAGATTAGACCGACAAGGCAAGACTAGACAGATAAGACTAGACACACAACACTAGACAGACGAGACTAGACATATAAGACTAGACAAACAAGACTAGACAGACATGACAGATAAGACTTGACAGACAAGACTAGACAGACTAAACAGACAAGACTAGACAGACAATACTAAGCAGATAAAACAAGACAGGCAAGAGTAGACAGACAAGGATAGACAGAAAATAGTAGTTTAAATGAGTCAGGACCTCATAGGATTAGAAGAACTAAATAGACAGTTCAAATGAACTAACTATATAGTAAATTTGATATTAACTAAACTTGTATGTTTATATAACTAGTGTAGGATACATGACTTACTTGTCAAAACCTAATAATTTGTAAGTCCTAGAACTATCAGTAATCTCTTGTGTGATATCACCATTTTTGAATGATCTTCCTTGGACTCCGTGTTTATGGAATGCCAAAACGCTATCAGGTAAAACAACTAGAACGGAAACACATTTTATTAAAATAGAAAATAGTCTAACAAGGTTCTGTGATAAAATGTTCCCAACATAAGGTTCCTGAACAAATTATCCAGGAGCAAAATATTTTCAATACTGTAAGTCCTCGAATTACGCGATTAATGGTTCCAAAGATTCTCTCGTAAGTCGAGGAAAACACAAAATTTAGCATTTTTGGCAAGATAATTCGCATATGTCGGAGATCGTTCAGGATCTTGAGCTTTGAGACCAGTCAATCCAAACCGGATCATATTTAAATATTCACTCAGCTTAGCAGTTTAAGTTCATTAAGTTCAAATTACTTGTTACTTCAATTAATTCGTTTTCTCTGAAAACAAAACGGCTTTTCATCCGTCCTCCAGCTCTATCAATACATTATGCAAGGATTGCTAATTTTCTCTGAATGACCGCTGTTAATCAAACTAATGAAATCCTCTTTCACTATTAGATTTAAAATTAGTTTTTTTCAGCAAGACAACTTAAATAATTAAGTCAACTTCTCCAGCTCGTGTTCTACTCTAACAATCGGGGAATAAGTATTAATAAATTTAATAAAAACAATTTTTTTTCTATAAAATGTTAGACAGATTATGTCTCATTCGTGAAAATTCTCCCATTATTTGGCGTTATGCTTCCTCAAACGGTGATAATATCGTCGTTGGTATGAAAGATGCTGGGACAGTCTCCTGATGGTTTCCAACCTCTGCTTATCCCTGTAGAACTCCTCCAGAATCTGGCTCTTAGAACAATCCCCAAAGCTTGTCTCGACTTTGTGGGTGATATAGGATATTTGAATAAATATATCACTCACAGTTTTTATCGTAGAATAATTTATTTAGAATCAATGCGCATATACAGTATAATCTTGATAATCCGGCGGTTGTTTAATTGAATACGTTCAGTAATCCGGCGATCTGGGGAAACACCTGTCTTTTCTATACGCTGCGCCGTGCCGGATATAGACCACGCGCACAGAAGAAATAAAGTCAAAAACAACACCATCCAGTGTTCTTGGAAAAAGGTGGAAAGGTGCGAGGATCAATCGCAACTCACTATCACTTCAAGTGGCGCGGAACTACTCTTCAATGGTTTTGATAGCTGGAAGTAACCGAGGCACTTGAACTGGAACTCGTACTGACTGAGTTTTTGGTGACAATTCTGTCACAAAACACGAATATTATGTAATCAGGGATTAGACTATCGGCGGTATCATAAAATATTTAAGAGAAATATTTCTGAAAATGTTCGAGGAAAAAACTAATTATCCCCAATCATAAAATATTGGAACGGAATGTTTCTGAAAACTGTTTGGGGCTTACAGCAACAACCCTACCATAAAACTAATTCCGGTTTTATAGGTTTTCTCATGAACGGAGCATTGCCGCTAAAACTTTATTCAAATCGACATCTGCCTTGGTCTTCCGCAGCTCGGGAATAAAAAAACGAAATATACTGTTTCAAAATATTACTTACGAATTCTTGTTCCTTCCCAAGTAATCTTGAAGGTCCTTAGCATGTCCAACAGATTGCTCAGACGAAGAACTCGACAAACTCTACAAATCGGTAGGAGTTAACAGATTGCCCTGAACATATTTAATTCTCATTTCAATCATATCTTCTTCCAAGTGATCGCTCTCAGGTATTACACTGACACCCGTCAGCCTCTCCAAATTCTCCGACCATTTCTTCATTGCTTCCATTAACAAAATAGTTTTTTTATTCCATACGTTACTCATGGTAGATATATTGCGACTTCTTTGCGGCTTTATAAATGTTTCAAAAATGGGTTAAAGATTTACCGTTATGTCCATCAACAGCTCTAGATTGTAGATTGCAGATTTGGTGGTGACGACTTGTACTGCGACCTCCTTCGTAGATTTATTGTACCCCACCCTTTTCCTCTAAACGTTGGTATACTTACCCATTTAAAGCGCCTCCTCTAGTCCTAAACCCTTTAGGAATTTCAGGATCTGGGTGAGATTCAAGAACTGCAACTCCTCTGCGCTCAAACAATAGCCCCAAAGTACATTTGTCTATTGCAAAGCAGTGTTCCGCAGTCTTTGAGCAGATGTATGAAGGTTTCCTCTGCTGGACCACAGAATCTGTATCTATCATCTTCCTCTAGGACTTGAGGTGTTTTCTAAGTTTGCTGTCTGTGTCCCGTCAGGACTCCTGTCAGAATTCTAAGCTTGTTCCTGTTTAGTTTCAGGCAAACTATTGTTCTTTTCTGGTTAAAAGTTCTTTCCAGGTTCTTTCTCATCCATTGTTCTCTTTCAGAGCTCTAACTGTTTGCCCAAATGTATTTCGTAAGTAATAATTGTAGTAATACATACAAAACTTCATTATCCATCAATTATTTGAATAATATCGGTATTTGGAGGAAGAAAAATTATTTTAATATTTTCATCACCACAAGGCAGATATCACAGTGCATTGTCAACTAACAGAAAAATCTTAAATGGTAGATTATTTTGAAAGCAATATAATCTCTTGAAAAAAATGATCCAATCCTCAATATTTTCTCAATTCATCCAAGCTCTTCGGTTAGATTTCCAAATGACAAGTAATGATGTTTGAGAAGCATTCTTTAATATTTCGCTGTGGAAAGTTAGAAATGGTTCGATTTTGTAATCTTCAGCAGCATTTCCACCAAGTAAAAGGTATATTTAGAAACCTTAAACCGCGGAAAAGATTTTTCTTGTTGGGATATCTATTACCATACTGAATTTTTTTCCAATACAGTACAGTCCTCATAATCCCAAACATATGGGACCAGACAACCGCCGGATTATCAAAAAAATCCGGATTAACGGGAGTTGTGTACATGTGTACATATAAAAAAATATGTTCATACCAAGAACACATAGTTCATATGTATTAAATAAAAACATATTATACAATAGTACATTTTGTAACTAGGGCGGAAAGTTGTCAATTTCACGCGAGATCGAAATTGGACAATATATTATACAAAATAAACATTGTTTTGTATGTTTCTTTGCCTTAAACATTTGATCAAAAGCGCACCATTGCAACTATTTTAGCACTAACAGATCAGCACTTGCTATGGCGTTTTCTTCTGCTCATTACAGTTTCTGCCCATTACACATTTGCGTTTGTTTCAGTTCGCTGTGTTGAAACATTATATATAGTCATCGTTCGCTTCGTCCATCATCCGTGGAACAAATTTGGCTGCTGCTCGTCAGAAACGGACTGCAAATTTGCCTCGCTAGCGTCTTTAAGCAAACCATTTATGTCATCGTTTGTCAGGGTAACATCCACTTCACATTTGTTGGAAAGCTCTTGTAAAAAATCCTAAGACAATTGCAGAGGGCAGTTAGCTTGCTCAGAATTGTTGATCAGGTTTTCAAGGTTTAAAGCAGGGTATGCAGGCCAGACCTTTTTCCAAGAACACTGGATGGTGTCGCTTTTGACTTTTTTCCAGCTGTGCGCGAGATTAAAAACCACGTCTTTAATGTTTGTTTTTTTTCAAAAAATTAATGATACCATCAGTTTTTTAGATTATATCTGAAAGTAGAGATTTATTTTTATTTGCTGAATTACATTTTGATCGATGGGCTGTGATAATCAGCTTGTAGTGTCCACTGCTGGACATAAGGCTCCCTTAATTCCTTCCATTCGTCTCCTTTGTTGCGTTGCGCTCCTTTTATCCAATTAGATGTGATGCGCTTTATATCGTCACTCCATCTCGTCGACCGCTGCTTCGGTATGCCTCTTTGACTTGAAACATGGACCGCATGGACTGTAATAGTGGTGTCTTATTTGGAGGCATGTAGAGGACTTTGAGGAATTTGTTGGCCTATAGAGTGAAGTTCCTCTTCTTTAGGATGTCCAGGAGCGTTATCCAGAAGAAGCAAAGCTTTAGCAGGCAAGTTGTGAACTTGCGAAAAAATTTTACCGCCGGAATAAAATTTTGCCTGAACCAATCTTTAAACACATCTTGGGTAATCCATCCTTTGGCTTGATTTTTGTATGTAACTAGTAAGTGAGTTACGTTTCTAAAAGCCTGCAGATGGCTCTTCCTACAACTAATAAGGTAAGTTTGTGTGTGTCCATAGAATTTTCACAAGGCATGAATATAAGTCTGGCCTATAACATTTTCCTTCCAGGGGCACTTTCTTCGGAACAGTGTACAAAGGTCTTATGCGGAAGCATCCTTCAGAATAAACCACTTTCATCTGTATTGTAAACCTGTTCTGGTAAGAGACATAATTCTTGGATTTTTAATTCCAATTTCCTCAGAAAATGAGCAACGGCCGAAACATCACTTGATAATTTTTCTCCCATGACAAATAAAAATAATTTTTTATATCATCAAGCCAGGCATTGCTAGCTCGAAAATCATCTTTCTTGGTTATTTTTTCGTAAAATTGCCTTTTCACGGAGGATATCTCCCAATAATGGTGTATGCCGGGCACGCTCTTGCATAAACTAAGTAAACAAGGCATTTTCCATTGCAGGATAATCACCTGTTATATTAGCTGTCTTTCTTTCCTTCAAGCCCCCCTCAACAGTCTTGACGAATTGGAAGATTTTCTCGCGGTTGACATTGATGTCCTAGTTTGTGGATCTTCCAACGCCGTAAGTGCGTGCGAGGTTTGCCGTGGTTTCTCCTTTAACAAGTTTATTGATGATCTCCTGTTTTTGACGCAAATTTGAAATGACGTGTTTCCGTTTGGTTGACATTGTACACTAAATAACTATATACACTAGTCTAGTTTTTTTAGAATGCAGTAACTAGAAACCTGATATACACTATGACAAATGATCAATTAGAATCAAAATTTGGCGCTAAATTCAAATATAGTTACTTGAATATAAAATTGGTAATTTATTAATGGTTTCATTGAATATCTTAATATTATTGCTAAATGCACCAAATGGCAACGATAGTAATAAAATACATACAAATAAATAGAGAAAAACGCAAAAAATGACGCAGATGATAATTGTGAATTGACATGGCAGCCATTGACAACTAACAGCTGCAAATGTGAAAAGCAAGAGAGAAAGAGAGAGATGGAGAAGTAAATATCGTCGGTGTGAACTTCTCCTCGATTTAAGCCAATCACAGAACAAGGTCAAATAAGCGCTATCTTTCTGTACTGCATTCTTAAAAAAATGGACTATAGATACACTCGACAAACTAATAACATAACAAGATGTCATGGATGTCGGCGAACAGAATAAGTAGATAGAGAAAGAAGGGTGGGAGGGAAAAGCACGAGCGGGCGCGGCGGAAATAAAAGACACGTGTTTCCCCAGAGCGCCGGATTACTGAACGTGCCGAACTAACCGCCGGATTGTCAAGATTGTATTGTATAGGCGACTGTTTCGTCCATATTAAAAATTTGTTTTGATCGGTAATCCTCAATCTTTATTATTTCTGTCAAGTCTCTATGTCTGCACTGGCAGCTTTACCCATTATTGTGACATTGAGTGGTTTAGAACGTGCTTTAAACTTTTCAAAGTATAAGGGTCATTTGGTTACAGCAAATTATCGCCATTTTTAGTCTTAAGATCCTGAAAAAGACTAAAGGCTTTCTCCAGTATGAGCATAAGGCTTATTGGAATTTGTTATTGCTGCATATCTTCTATACATCTAATCAGCATTTTTTCCATGTTTTCTATTAATGATCCTCTTTTCTTTGTAATTCCTGTAGACTGTATCAGTACTGAGTCTTTTTACGCGATTCATTATTCTAATCTATCGATTATAATTCAACTGTAGAAACTTTATATCGTCATCGATTTTTTTTAAGCGCGTAAGTACGAAATCATGTAACTCGAAATCGCGTAAGTTGAGCAAATATCTCTGAGCAAAATGTTACCTACAAAATGCTTTTTTCATATTGTAGTAAAATGCAACAATGCTATGTTATTAACATGTATAATTTTATAAGATGTACTTTACTCTGTTGGGTACAAATATTATGTTTAGTATAGTAGTAAGTAAAATAATTTTGGTTTTTGGAACATTTTGTTTGAGGACATATTGTTCCGGAAAATTTTGTTGGGAACGTTTTGTTTCGGATTTTGACGAGACACTGACTAACAGATATCTAGTTCAGCATTTCTCCAACTATCATACGCGCGACCCAAATTATTTTCTCGAAATGAGAATGGATGGAAAACTTTAAAAAAACTGTTTGTATTTGTTTTCTTTTTTTTGTTTTTTGTCAAAACTTTGTTTGTCTTTTTTGATCAAAACTATCCGTAGTTTGAGAAACGCTGATCTAGTTAACATAGTACCAGATAATAATTGAACAAAAATTTAGTCTATAGATTATCTGTAATTATACTTACTTATACTATCTATATTAAAGTCAAATCTCAGTTCGGATACTTGTTTCTTGTTAATCCTAAGCTTGCCCTGGAGCGTTATAATCTTAACTACGTTGTCGTAACACACTAAAATTGAGTCTTTCTCGATTTGGGTCACGCAGACCAGATTCAAATTTTCACGTTTCGGGATCACTGTTGCAGTACCGTCCATGTCCTGCAGCTCATCAGAATGAAACCAATTTGCCCCTAAAACAAAATTGTTACTTTGTATATACAGAATCAACATACCACAGATGACTATTAAGTTTTGGTTAGTATGATGTTAGTGATGATGTTAGTATTGATGGATAAATGTAGAGGAAAGATGGATAAGTGTAGTCTTGTGATACTAGTTGTCTTCAAAATATGTAGATGTTAAAGAAACTTACCCGAATTCATGTTAATTAAATCCAATTTGTACCTATTAGGTTGATAAGCCTGCTTGACTGAAATACAAACCATGGGATACTCTAATTCAGGCGTAATAATCATCTCAAACACGTGTAGAGGAGACAAGAAATTGTACTCGACATTCTATAAACAAACAACACAAATAAGAAAAATGATTAATACCAGGGTTGATTGATGGGTAAGGTGCCATTGATAAGTGAGCTCAAATGTGTAATTAATTAACGCCAATCAATTTTACAGAACATGTTTGACGAGAAAGAAATATACTCACATACAGTATAATTTTGATAATCCAACACATATGGGACAAGACAATCTCCGGATTATCAAAAAATCCAGATTATTAGGATTAAAACAAAACAGTAACAATTGTATATATTTTATGTACAATTGTATTTCAGAAAGAATAAAATAAGTATCTATAGAGGTAAACGTGTACATACAAAAAAATATGTCTAAACTTATTAACTAACAAACTAATTTACTTGATTTTTTACCGGCGATATTTTTGATCTTGACTTTATGATCTTGATATTACACCTATATCATTATTTTCTCATTTAGTTTGTATTTAATGCCATAAAACTTAAATAAAAACGTCCAAAATATGCGAGCGATTTATGATTTGCAAAAATTCAAATTCACCATTAGTCGATATGCTATGTGACGCGCACGTTAACATTTATCGGCGTCGATATTCACAGATGCAGTGAATCAAAACGTAATTAAAAAAATGTAAACAAACACTTTATCTGCTGTATTTATAATAGTGTTTTTGCATTCCGGTACTCAATATCCATAAAATGTTTTTTTAGCTTTTTTCATTATCGAATTTGCAAATTCAAACTGAAAATCCTTAACTGTTAATGCAAATAGTAAACAACACTGAATGTCAATGTGCTATGCGACGTCATCCAAAGCGCGCGATAAATGGTACCGTTTAAACAGGTCAAATTTAATCGGTATTGTATTTATTTATATTTATTTATTTATAGCGTATTTTACCAATATTGGAAAACGTTAAGCACTTTGACTCACTTCTTGAGATTCTTCTTAATTTGCCAGTATTCTTTCATTCTGTTGGAGAGTGCCAATTTTCTTTCGTCAGACCATTTAGGTCTGTAAGGTTTAGGTATTGTTTGCTCTGGTTGGACTTCCCAGTTGTTCACTTTGTTACGGAAGGAGTCTTTGTCTGATGTGTCGGTTGTGTTAGCGGATCGCATGTCTTTTGGTACTTCTTGCATCCATGGTGTTGTACTTTTAAGTGATGATATGTAATCTAGTATTCGTTTGGTTAGACGGGTATTCGGTAGTCTATCTATGTGCCCGAAGAATTTCATTCGTCGAGTATTTTTGAGTTGTCTTGATTGACGTAGTCGGTACTCGTCAGGAGTAAGTCTTGCTCCTAGTATTTTCCGAATGGTTTTTCTATCTTCTTTCTTGATTTCTTCAAGTTCGTATTTCTTATTGAGTGTAAGTGTTTCGCTAGCGAAGAGACTTGCCGGTTTGATGACAGTGTTGTAGTGTCGATGTTTAGTTTGTCTTGACATCCATTTTTTGTTATAGAGGTTTTTGATTGTCCGAGTCCGAGTGCTCTCTTGGTTTTCTGGAGACGGTTTTGTTGTGAGATTTTTTCGGATCCAGTAGGTTCGATAAATTCTCCCAGATATTTGAAATGTGTGACTCTTTTGATCATTCCGTATTTTGTTTGTATGTTCTCGCCTTTGTGACTTAACACTTGAGTTTTCTCGAAGGATATTTGTAGTCCTACTTTTTCGGCGCATTCTTGGAGTGTTTCTATTTGTTTTTTGCAGTCTCTTGATCTTCTGATAGTATAAACAAGTCACCGGCGAAGGCAAGGTATGGTATAGAAAGATTGTTTTTGCGTCAGCCAAGTGTAACTGGTTTCCAGACATTTTGTTTCTTTAGCTCTTTTTCCCATTCTTCCATGACATTATCCAAGAAGATATTGAACAAGAGAGGGGAGAGGCAGCTCCTTGTCGCACGCCTGTCTGAATTTTGAAAGGCTCCGAGATTTCACCCATAAATTTTATTTTGAATTTTGTGTTGATCAGCGTATGTTCAATGAGTTTTCGTGTTTTGTGGTCTACTCCTCTTTCTTCAAGGATCTGGAAGAGTGATTGTCTATCGATCGAGTCGTACGCTTTTTTGAAGTCGACAAATGTGCACATCACTGGTTTATTTCGAATTGCTCGCATTTTGACAATTGTTTTTAGGTTGAAGATTTGTTCAGGGCAGGATCGGTTTGTCTGAATTCTGCTTGAAACTCTGATAACTGTGGTTCGAGCTGTTCTTGTGTTCGTGTCATCCTGAGAAAATTTTGTAGGCGACGGGGAGGAGAGAAATCCCTCTGTAGTTGTTCACATCTGATTTATCTCTTTTTTTGTGTAGTGGGTGGATAAGTGCTGTCATCGGGTATTTTTTCCGTTTGCCATATTTCTTGGATGATATGTGTATATTCTCTGAATACATTGGGTCCGAGGTTTTTAAGTAGTTCTGCAGTGATGCCGTCTTCACCTAAGGCTGTATTGTTTTTGAGTTTTTGATTTGGGAATGGATTTCGTCTTGAGTTGGTGATAGTGATTCTTCTAATGTGTGGTCTGATTGTTTCTTTGGGAATCTTTTCGTTGGTTCTGGGCAATTCAAAAGTCTGGAGAAGTATTTAGCTAATTCTAGACAATTTTCTTTATTTGTCAATGCTAGTTTTCCGTCTAGTTTTCTGAAGCATAAGTTATGTGGTGTGTATCCTTTGATTTGGTTGGCGAATGTTTTGTAGAAATCACGCGTATTGTTGTTTCGGAAGTCGTTCTCGATCGAAGTCAGTTGATCATTAATATATTTCCGTTTGATTTGTCTCAGAATTTTCGACGTCTGTTTACGTACCTCGAAGAAGATCTTCTGATTCTTCTCAGATTTGTTACTATTATAATTTTGGAAGGCAGTTTTTCTGTTGTCTAGAGCGATTTCGATTCCAACAGGGATGTTTCGGTTTTTTAGTCAGGGGAATCAAGGTTTTGGCTAATGATGGACAAACTCGTATTTTTGTTAACTCGAGTTAACCCGGTTAAAAATTTGCGTAACCCGATTTCAAACCGAGTTATCCAAACCGAGGTAGCAGAAAAATATGAAGTTTATTATAAATTAGATTCTGGACGCCCCTGGTCTTAATTGGCCCTTATAAGCCAACCATTTTATTTTTTGACCATTATTTTTCATAGAAAAACTGTTATGATACTAAATATTAATATATATATATATATATATATATATATATATATATATATATATATATATATATATATATATATATATATATATATATATATATATATATATATATGTATATATATATATATATATATATATATATATATATATATATATATATATATATATATATATATATGTATATATATATATATATATATATATATATATCACAAAATCAACAAAAAAATCAACAAAAAAATCAACAAAAAAATCAACAAAATCTGTAATACCTAAATATGACTTAAATGGAACTATTTTTTTTAAGAATTTTTTCATTACATAACTGAAGGCTACTATTTTAAGAAAAACTATTGTGTGGTATTAAGAAATAATATTTGGTTTACTCTTTTGGTGCTAAACGGTTTCGTCTTTCATTGCATAAAATGTCAGCTTTCGAAAATAATCTTTCTGAGGGAACTGATACAAAGGTATTTTTTCGCCATTTTAAACAATGCTGGAAATAAACTTTCTTTTTCAATCCAAAATTGAAGTAGATAATTTTTGCGATCTAAATATGGCATTTAAACGTACTGTTTTACTATCATAGCAGCTGAAGATTATGGAGTACACTTTTCGTTCGATTTAGTTATTTTTTTATCCACAACAGCCCAAATGTCATCATCTGAACAGGTTGTTCCGTCGTGTAGCTAATAATAGAATTATTCAAAATTATTTTTAAAACCTTTACGTCTTTTATACAGCCATAAACAACCTATTTTTATGGATTTAAGTCCTTTTATTTTATTTAAATTATAAATACATTTAGTTGTTTTTCGATTTATTTATGGCTGGAAATTTCCAAGCCTTATGTAGCTTATCCTCATGTCTAGGCCATATTGTTGGATACTTAAGTTATTTGCTAGTTTTTAATCTACTTATAATTGTAAATGTATTGTGTAGATATTTCCCATAATAATGTTTTTGGGTCTTTTTGCTGATCAGCTTATATATTTCATAATTTACCTGATGGGATAGTTTTTTGTCTGCATTTTAATCCTATAATTACAAAATAATTTGTGGAAATATTTGTAAATCCCATTTGTAAATTGCCCATCCAGGTAGAAAGTCTTGCACCTTTCTCCCCTTCCCTGCATAGTCTCCGAAGTGCAGGACTTGCTAATTATCCCGCCTTCTAACCACTTTCCTGTTTCACTATTCGTTGCCGAATTTTCCTACCCCTGATTTTCCTACCTTGTAGGTGTTACTCCTAGATTTATTTTAGCATAAAATAGATTGTGTTATCTTTCAAGAGAGTTATTCGAGTTATTCAAGTTTCATACTTTGTAGCGCACAGCCGCATTTTGTTTGAAGTTATGTTTTGTCAGTTTTAAGTTAAGTTTAAGAATAAAATCGAGTAAAATTTACAATCGTGTGTCTTTTAATATAAGAATTACTTATATTCTTAACTCAATTCACCCAATCACTTAATTCTTTCTCCTACATCATAAAGACTTTTTTGGTGCAAATATAACATTAATTTGCACGTAATATCTTAACTCGCGGTAAACTAATCGCGAGTCGTCACACAGGTCAATCCAGATACAGTAGCAGTAGAAGTTGATGGTTGTTTTAGTAAATGTGAGGTATTTGTTGAAACTGATATTATGTCCTGTAATTCATTTATTACCCACATTTGTGCATTCTTAGCATTACTTTCTAATAAGAATGCTCTTTTCTTAAATCGAGGGTCAAGAAAGGTAGCTATGGCTGCTGTTCTATTATTTTCATAAATTCCAAGTGGTTTTTCTACTACATTGTCAAGAATTTGTTGTAAAAACTTGCCTGACTATATCAGTGGAGTTTTGCTATTTACAGCCTTCCTGAGACCAAATACAAGAGGTGCAACAGAAGACAGGGATGGGTATTTTTCTCCAGATAAAATGACAGTTACCTGTTCAAAAGGATGTAAAAGCGCCACCATTTCTTCAGCCAATAACCACTCATTAGACTCTAAATTTGATGGTGGTAAAGTCAATGTATGTAAAACAGCAGAAACCGGTACCACCTGGTACGGACATCTTGTTTTACTTTTAGTAAATCCATATTCATTTGTTTTTGCATGTCAAGTAAAGCATAGGACGACTTGCTGCTATGCTTAAAGTGGGAAGCAATCGAACGGCACATTTTTAATACTTGTATCTATACAGTTTCTTTATCTATACAGTCTTTGACAGCAAGGTTAAGTGTATGAGCAACACATAAATGGTTTCGTTTTTTTTAAGAATCTCACTATAATTGCCATTTTTATAGGTGCAACGTTATCAGTGACTATGCAGACTATTTTTGAATCTATTTTCCAATCATCCAATACTAGTTGTATAGCATTTGCTATGTTTCCAGCCATATGATTTTCTAGTATTTCTGAAGTGGAAATAACAAATGAATGTAATTTTACATTTTGTATAAAATGAGCTGTCACAGTTATAAAGCTATTTGAGGACCAAATATCAGATGTTATTGCAATGTATTCAATATCCTCCATTTCTCTCTTTTTGTAAGTCATATTTTTCTTCAATTATTTTTGTAAGTTTTTTTTCTAGATGGAATTTCGTACTGGGTTAAACTCCCACTGGGTTAAACTGTTTTGGTAAATTTGCAAAAACCTTCATTTTCAACGATTTGTAATGGCTGGTAATCTTTGACTATCATATGCTTTGGGCCATCGTCCCCAGTTTTCTGCACATATTTATTCTATAGATTCAATTTTAAACGGCTTTGTTTTAATTTTTTTGTTGGAGGTTCGACATCATTTGACGAAACCGGAACAGGCATCGGCGATTCATCTAAAATTGATTTTTTAAATTGACTTGTTGATTTTATTGTATTACTTACTATCGAGCGCCATCAAGCCAATGTTTTCACTGGTATGTTTCTTTTTAATATGATTCAACAATGTGGTTGTATTTCCAGAATATTTATATATGTTAGAACATGTTTTACATTTTACTTTTCCGTCAACGGGTAAACTAAACACTTCCCACACCACCGATCTTTTTCTAGGACCAGGAATTATTCCGGTAGACTTCCCCAACAATATGTAGAAAATATTTACTTTACACTACACGTAGCAACAATCGGCGTAGGTCGGGTATATCCACACCACGATGGATTGCGTTTACGCCGTTGACCATGATCGTAAAGGAGCCAAACCTGAGCCGAACCGATTAGTCGGTCGGCGATGCAGCGTATCAACTCGAGTTGGTAAATCGAAAATCGAGTTGACTCGAATTATCCTTAACTCGAGTTAACCCGGTTTAAAAAATCGAATTGACCCATCACTAGTTTTTGGCGGTCTTGAGATTTTTTCTTTGAAATTTTCCCAGTTTTCTGTGGGTTGTTCTTCCCATCTTTCAGCGATTTTGGAGTATTTGATTTTGTTTATGTCGAGTTTTGGAATCATTGGGGGTTTCTTGTAAAAAAAAATTCTTCGGTGTGAATTTGATTTTGATTCGGGAGAGATAGTGGTCAGAATCGATGTTCGCTCCTTTGCGGACTTGCACATCGTGGATTTCTTTCTGCGAAGAAATTGCGACATGGTCGAATTGAAATTAGCCTAATTGGTGGATTGGTGATCGCCATGTTTTCTGTTTCTTGGGGGACTTTCGTAGTGATGTTGACATAATTTTCAAATTGTTTTTTTGGCATAACTCAATGAGTCGAGTGCCGTTTTTGTTTGTAAACTTGTGCGCTAACCTAACCTAACCTACTGTTTTTTGGTATTTTCGTTCTCTGCCTATTTGTGCATTGAAATTCCCGAGGAGAATTTTTACGTCAGCATTTGTAATTTTGGACAATTCGTTTTCGAGTTCTTCCCAGAATTTGTCCGTCTTTTCGGGTTCTTTTTTGTTGTCGGCATTTGTGGGTGCATGGACGTTGACGAAGGTGTAATTTTTGTTCGTATGTTTAATTATGATGATCATTAGTCGGTTGTTGATGGGTTTCACGTCTATTACTGAATTCAGAATTTTTTTGTCTACAATAAAGGGCATGCCGAATAACGATGCTCCTTTGCAAATTTTCTTGTTGGTTCCGCTTTTGAAGATCCTATAGTGACTGTAATCGGATATTTCTGAGTCAGGGAAGCGTGTTTCTTGTAAGGCAAGAATCTGGATTTTCTGTTTTGTAAGTTCTGTCGTGAGGTTATGCAGCTTACCAGTTTGAACAAGTGTTTGAATATTGAATGTTCCGATGTAAGTATGGGTCATTCGTGGAAGTCTACCAGAGCACTCCGACTTGCTCTTTCGCACAGGCCCAAGTTCCTCAGAATCCGAAAGCTTGGTTGCCATCTGATGACGGGTGGATCGTCCACCTGGAGTAATTTTCTTTTTGATTGTACGAGTCATTGTTGCTTGTAATTGTTGTTTAGAACCAGGGATTTTAACCAGGGAACAAATTGTTTAAAACCGTAAAGGGTGCGGCAGCAAAACCTGCATTTTTGAAATAACTTTAAGAAGAGGTTGCATTTTTAAAATTTGATAATAAAAAACGAATCTAAATTTCCAATGGGTGCCACATTTAAGGTTGTTCTGGGGGTACAATCTGAGATAAAATATGAAATTAGTTAAGAAATTTACGAATTTTAACATTTTATGCACATAAAAATGCAAAAACTCAACGTGATATAAATCATAGTGATATAAATCAAGTTATTTTGGTGTTGGATATCTATTTTTTCTCTAAACTTGGTTTCTTCTTCTTCTTGTTTCGAATAGGCCTATTTTGGACCACTCTTGTTCAACTGTTGGGCTTTGGTCTTTGCCCAGTATTGTCGCATCTTCTGCCGGTGTAACTCCTTTCTCTCTTCTGTCCAGGGGGTAGCTTTCCTTCGGGGTTTTTCCTGAAATCCACGGACTTCCTTCAGGGTGCGTCTCACAGACTGTCTTACCAGAAGGTGAACAGATAGTTGGTTAGTTGGTTTGGAGGCAATCTTGCAACGTGGCCATAGAAAGCTACCCTTCCTTTCCTTGCACAGTCAGAGAATAAACTTGGTTTTGAAATTTCATGAGTATAACTGCTTTTTCTTGGCGTTATAAAAAAAAAGGATGATTGTAAATAATTACTTTGAATTGAAAAATTCACTATGTTTTCAACCAACAATTTTGTGAAAATATTATGTAAATATAAATCTACACACATTTCACTACACGAGTTTCGACAGTTGAAGGTCATTTTCAAGTGATTTTCTTGTTACTTCATGTCCTCCTTCCCTGAGCTTTCCAACCTGGCTCTCTCCTATTCTTACGTTCCAGTCCCCCGCAATTATAACTTTAGACAAGGTTTACTCGTTTGCTTCAGTCTCTATTTCCGTTAATAGTTCTTTTAGCCTTTTATTATTATAAACAATAATACATTTCCATTTATCCCCGTTTAATTTTATCTTTCTTATTTGCATCCCTTCGCCATAATCTTCTCCCCTATAAATCTCTTCCTCTATATTCTTCTTGACTCCGGTTATTAAACCGCCTCTTGGTCGCCCCATGCTGAACTCTCGTTTTGCGCATTGGCACTTCCATGAGAAGTTATCTGGCAGTTCGTTCTTCACCTTCTCCCAATCCTTTTCGTCAATCCATGTTTCCACTATTCCTATTATATCGAAGCTCTTCATCTACCCCACAAAGACATCCTTATAATCCTATCTTAATTTTCTCTTCAAACCTGCTACATTCACAATATCTTTGCTTGCTTCGTGACCTGCTGGTTTTTCATCTCCCTATTCATTCTTACTGAAATTTTATATCCTTTATTCCTGTAGCATCATTGTAGTGGTACCACCTCTGGTCTACTTCCAGTGTTTGGTACCCTACTCTTACAAGCTTGCCTCTTTTCCTCAATTCTTTAGCTTTCTGCTTTATCTCCCTCTGCACCTCTCTTTCCTTCTCTGTGAGATCATTGTCCACGTAGACCTGCGATCCTTTTAATTGTTTTTTCATTTTCATTATCCTTAGTTTTTCCTCCCAGTTATTCATTTTAATTAATATTGCTCTGATTTTTCCATTTGTTGGACTTCCTATTCTCTGTATATTTTGTTTCCGCATTTATTTGAAATTTGTCCCTTAGCAAGTTCTCCACTTCTTTTTCCCACGTAGCTTCTTCTTTAATTCCATACATAACTATGTTTAACTTTCTTTCTTTCTTATCCTTTTCCTCCCTAAAATTTTCAATTTTAGCCAATTTCTCTTCCATTTTCTTTCTATCTGATTCTATCTTACTTTCCATGTCTGCACTTGCCCTCTTTAAGTGATTTGAAATGACTTATTGCTTGATGGAGGGAAGACCCTTTTTTATGAACAAAATCAATAATCGTCGTCAATAAAAAGTTGAAAAAGGGCAAATCCGTGTGGAGTATGTGTCACAAAATTGAAAGATCGTCGCGAGGTGTTGGCGATTTCTTCCGAATCTGATGGAGTGTCAATAGACACAACAAATCGCCGCGACAACAAGTTCAAAAAACCGAAAATTATTATACAGTTTAATAAATCCTTCTTGGGGGTTGATTTTCATGATCAATTGTTGGCATACTACCCAAGTCATGGGAAAACTTTGAGGTGGTATAGACAAAATTGGGAATCTACGTTTTTTTTTTACATCGAATCAAGCCCCTATGGACTAGTATCTAGATCTCGTTTTTGTTCCAGCTTTGACTTCCTGCCAGTATCTTCTAAACCCACCAAGAAGTGCTTGTTTATGCTCCTTGGACAAAGGTCCTTTCCGTCTTTTGGACGTTGATGCCATTTTAAAACCTTGATAGTGTTGTTTCTTTTAAATTTGTTCCTTCATGAAGGTTTCTCTCCGAGATACCAATCTGCATAAGATCATTTTCACATTCTTCGAACCATCTCGACCTTGTTTTCTTAGATTGGATGAAACTCCATATTCTTTTTGTTAGTCGGTCACTGTCCATCCTCATGAGATGACAGTAAAATAACAATCCTCTCTTATTAATGGATGCTGAAATAGGTTCTGTCTAGCTGTACAAGTCCTCATTTGCTCTCATTCGCCATTGTCCATCAACCCATCTATTACTTAGGATTTTCCTGAATATCCTACGTTCTCGTTTTTCCAGCCGCTCAGCTTGACCTTGCATATTCATGGTCAAAGTTTCGGATGCATATAAGCCCTCAGGCTTTAAAACTGTATTATAATTTTATTGGATTATTCTAAAGCATTTGATACAGTAAATCATGACATCTTAAAAGCAATGTACAATTATGTGGGGTTTAAAAACCAAGCTACTAATCTTATGGTAAATTACATGAAGGATAGAATGCAATTAGTGTGTTATAATAAAGAAAACTCTGGTTTT
The DNA here is from genome assembly GCA_944588485.1 of Phosphuga atrata. Classification (NCBI taxonomy): domain Eukaryota; kingdom Metazoa; phylum Arthropoda; class Insecta; order Coleoptera; family Silphidae; genus Phosphuga; species Phosphuga atrata. The sequence continues at coordinate 27,699,034 of OX155905.1, read as the reverse complement.
TTAAATGTTCATCATCATCATCATCAATGGCGCTACAGCCCGAGTCGGGCCTTGGCCTCCTGAATGCTCCGTCTCCAGTTTTCTCGGTCCAATGACCGCGTCCTCCACGTTGCAAATTTCAGAAGCGATCTGCTGTCTTCGTCAATGGAATCCTCCCAGCGTTTTCTTGGTTTTCCGACTGGTCTTTTTCCTTCCGCTTTTCCTTTTTGTACTCGCTTGGGTATTCTTCCGTCTTCCATTCGCTGTACATGACCAGCCCACTGTAGCTTTCGGAGTTTGATGAGAGTGGAGACTTCTGGGTCCTCAAAAATAGCATACAATTCCTTATTGTACCGAATTCGCCATGCGCCTTGTTCTCTCACCGGTCCGAGGATTCGTCGCAATACCTTTCTTTCAAAAGCATTGACCATTTTTTCTGATGCCTGTATAAAGGTCCACGTTTCACTGCCATAGCAGAGTACAGGTCTTATTATTGTTTTGTAGATTCGCAGCTTCGTTTTTCTGTGCACGTCTTTACATTTGATTATAGGAAGTACCGACTAATATGTCTTGTTTGCTATCATTATGCGTCTTTTTATTTCGTTGATTTCATTGCCGTCTTTGGAGAGATTGGCTCCCAGATATATGAAATTGTCCACATTTTCTATGTTATAGTTTGCTATCGTTAGATTTTGTCTGATTGGCGTGTTTCTTCGTGATTGTACCATAACTTTCGTTTTGTTTTCATTCATGCGTAACCCTACTTCTAGTGCTGCCGTGTCAAGATTAACGAATACTTCCTTGGCGTCTAGTTTTGAGCGCGCCATTATGTTTATGTCATCTGCGTAAGCTACTATTTGGGTTGATTTAAATAATAGCGTCCCTCTGGTGTCAACAGGGAGTTTTCGTACGACATATTCCAAAGCCAGATTAAACAGTGTGGGTGCAAGGCCATCTCCTTGCTTCAGCCCTGAGAGCGTTAGGAAGCTTGTTGTCAGCTCGTTCTGGATTCTTACTTGGCATGTTGAGTTGGTCATTGTAAGCCTTGTCAGTCGAACGAGTTTCGCTGGTATTCCCAGTTCCAGCATTATCGTGTACAGTACACTTCTGTCGATACTGTCATAAGCTTGTTTAAAATCTACGAATATTTGGTGCACATCGATGTTATATTCCCAGCATTTCTCTAGCACCTGCTTTACTGAGAAAATTTGATCCGTAGTTGATCGTCCGGCTCTGAATCCTCCTTGGTATTCTCCAATTAAATTTTCGGCATAGGGTTTAATTCGAGACTCAATGATCTTCGTCAAGATTTTATAGCATGTGCACAGCAATGAAATCCCTCTATAGTTTTCGCAGCACAGTTTGTCACCCTTTTTGTATATCGGACATATAATGCTTTTTCGCCAATCGTCAGGTAGTGTTTCCTGTGTCCATATTTGTAGCAGCAAGGTGTGAATTTTTGTAGCTACGCATTCACCACCGCTCTTTTAAATGTGCCTTTTTTAAATGTAACTAATGGTATACTGCAGGGCTCAATATTGGGCCCGAGATTATTTACATTCTATACCTCGGATTTTCCATTAGCCTTTCTTTCTTGTAGTAGTCATTTCTATGCTGATGATACTCAAATGTATATATCCTTTTATCCAGACGAATCTTCACAAGCAGTCACCGCCATAAACTTTTACTTAATAAATGTTTTGGAATTTAGTAATGATCATTGTTTAAAATTAAATTATAACAAAACAGTTGCCATGATATTTGGAGGAAAATTGGAAAAACAACGATTTATTGAGCAATATAGTCATCAAATTAATGTTCAAGGCCACAAAATTCATTTTAGTTCTGTAGTGAAAAATTTAGGTCTTTACATTGACAATAATCTTAGGTTTTCAACTCATGTTAACAAATGTATTAAAAAATCTTATTCTAGTTTAAAGCTAATTTATCAAAATAGTCATGTGCTTAACACAAATGTTAAATCTTTGTTATGTGATGCACTTACTATCATACTTTAATTACTGTGATGCCGTTTATGGACCATGTTTAACCGAGACGGATTCAAAACGTATTCAAAAAGTTAAAAATTCTTGCTTGCGTTTTATATTTGGCATACAAAGATACGATCGTATCACGTATAAAATTAAATATAACAATTGGTTATGCAATCATAGGCAAAAGACGTTATATGCACACGATTTGCCACTACCATGCAATAATAAAAAATAAATTTCCCATATACCTCTACAAGAAAATTAGATTTTGTACAGATATGCATAACATTAATATTAGATTTAAGTGTAAGCTTACAATACCACAGCATAAAACACAATTATTTCAGCGCTGTTTCTCGTATAGCATTGCTAATATGTTAAATAAATTTTCTAATAATATTCTTAGTTTGTCTGGACCTAGTTTTAATAAACTCATTTATAAGAATTGTGTGAGTAACTAATTGTAAATGTTCTAATTGACAACTATTTATAACAGTCACATAGACAATGCCTACTCAAAATTGAAAAGTTTTAATAACATCCACTTTGGGACAGCTTTACTAATTAAATCAAGGGAGGGACACTTAAATCTTCTGTTACTCTTTAGCACACAGCGCTCAAGATGCATTGTGTGTCCCTCCCTTGATTTAATTAGTAAAGCTGTCCCAAAGTGGATGTTATTAAAACTTTTCAATTTTAATTGTAAATGGTTAAATGACAATATTCAGGAAAGTTGTAGTAATTATTTGGCTTGGTTAGCATTTTCTTTCAATAAAAAAATTCATTCTTTTCATTATATAATACATTTTTTTTTTTAATTTTCTAGTTATGTTATTATTATGTTATTACTTCTATGTTATGTTATTATTATGTTATTATTTTCATTATTTTGGCTATTTTTAGTTTAATTATTTGGGTTAGTTGAACAGACGTCTTGTCTACTATTATTGTAGGCAGGGCGAACTGAACCTCGCCCAATGGATCGCATGTTTTATTGATATTTTTTGTTAACCATAATAAAGGCCTTTATTATTATTATTTATAACTTGTTCTCGGCCTACATTTGCCGGTAAATACTACTTGTAAATTTCACGAAGAGAAGAAATTCATCTTATTCTATCGTGAATTCAAAAATTTACGTATAATGCGACAGATTTGTAGAATAACTGCCTTTTGAATACTTCGCAATAGATCAGTAGGAATACCTAAGTCGTTTAGATGTTTAAGGAATTGGTTCGTGACTACCCCAGTGGCCTATATGATAATAGGTATTACCCGGACTTCTTGCAATTGCCAGGCATGCTGTATCTCAATAGCCAAGTTCTGATATTTACGAATTTTCTCCCTTTCAACTTTTTGTAAATTATTTGTCAGCGGGCAGCCTATATCTATAAGTGTGGCATTCTTTTGGATTTTGTCAACTATGACTATGTCCGGACGATTGTGATCCACACTTCGATCGGTAATCATGGCTCTATCGCAGTACAGAACAGCTTCATTTTATTCCAAGACTGCAGATAGCGAGTATTTATAAAAGGGGGCTGGGTTTTTATGTAATTTAAATTTTAGGGCAAGTTGTCTATGAAGAATTTTAGCAACTTGATTCTAAATTGATCTGCCAAATACTCATTGTTGGACAGAGCAGCACAACCAGCTATGGTGTGCTAAATAGTCTCTCCGGGTAAGTCACACACTCTGCATTTATCGACGATTGTCGTATTCTTCATTATGCATTTCTCATAATTTCTTGTTCGGATAATACGATCTTGAGTGGCAATAGCAAATCCTTCGGTTTCTGGAAATAGTTGTCCTCTTCTTAACCATTCAAGTGAAGATGTTTTATACACTGCAGGGTTGTTAAGCGCCGCTGGATATTTGCCGTGTAAGACTTTGTTCTGCCACATATCATGGGCTTGTTTCTGATATGTTCATTTACTCGTATCCTTATATTGTAGTTCTTGATTGTTAAGATTAAGGGCGGTATAATTTTTATTATTATTATTATTAATGTCTGAATCTTGGTTCCTATACTCATGGACTTTTTGTTATAGGTATTCTTTGTCAGTTGGTATGCCTGGCCTAACTTCCTTATGCTGACATTAATTGCTTCTTTTTCTAATTCATTCTCCTGGATGACTTCACCGAGATACCTGAAATTCTTGACACCAATTTTTCCCAGATTGGTGATTGTCCATTCATGTCCATTATTGATGTTCGTCATATATTTTGTTTTTAATAGAAATGTGGAGTCCAACCTTTTCATCCATTTCTGACAGCCTATTGATCTTGTTGACTGGTCTATGTTGTGAACAAAGATGGCCATGTCATCTGCAAAAGCTAGGCAGTCAATGTACACCCCTTTGTTCTTAGGACCAAGTCTGAATTGCTCTTCATTTGTATCTTGTTGGGCTTTCTTTCACAACAGCTTTCTCTACTCTCGAAATACCTTCCAAAACACAGTTGAAAAGGATTGGGGACAATGCATCTCCTTGTCTTACGCCCGTTCTGATTGTAAAGAGTTCTGAGAACTCACCCCTAAATTTTATTATTGACACTGTGTTAGTGCGAGTTTGTTTGATTAGCTGTTTTGATGTATCATTCACCCCAAACTCTTCCAAAATATTCATTAATGACTCTCGATTGATGGAGTCATATGCCTTGTGAAAATCAACAAACACGTTTCCTCCTTGTTTCCTCCAGTTTTTTTATACCCGATGATGTTCTTTAGGTTAAAGATCTGTTCTGGGCAAGAACGGCCCTTTCAGAAACCAGCTAGATATTCCCCAATCTGTTGGTCAAGATGACTTTCAATACATATCAATACATATAGACTAAGTATCATTGATGAATTAGAAGCTTCTTCCGCCATTTTTTTAAATCTCGCACACAATGGAATGGAAGGTGTTGAAAATTATTTCTATAATTATTCTATAATTAATAGATAGAACTGGAGGTCGCCCGGGCGCTAAGCGCGTTATCAGCATTGAAGTAGGTGGTTATCTGAGATTTTTTTAATTTCTCCACTATTTTTATGACATTTTTGGACTCTTTATGTCGAGGATATAATGTGCTGATAACAGCATCGAATTGCAATAAATGTAAAACAGTGTAGAGAAATAATCTGATTTTTTCTGTTATTTACACAAGGTCATTAATTTCTTTAAATACATCAGTACGTAGGTGAGGATTTATTTTTTATTTTTGAGCTAAATTGATTAGAATTAATTTTATGTGCAATTTTCAAAAGTGAGCCGTTTTGGCACACCGCACCCGATCTCGATAGTATCCGCTGCCTGATGAAGGGTTAACTATTCGAAGAGCCGACATTTGCCCACCTCCCGTATCAGTTAACTCCGGGTAAACGTTAGACAAGACTAAAATACAAACATCGGAACTTCTTACCTTTAACAGCATGAACTTGTTCAATGGGTCGTACCACTGCATCAAGTAGATGCTGGTGCCGGTGGCACCGCACAGGTACTTGTACCCGTTGTAGGGGTTCCGGGCGACGCAGCACTTCTGGGTAAACTTGGTGTCGGGGACGCGAGTCGTGAGCGCGAACTTGCGCGGAACCAGACGCTCCGGTATTTTGTTCATGTGCAGCGAGAACCTATGCGACTGTTTGTTCTGCAGCGCCAACAAATCGTGCCTGTACAACTGAAGAGTTTTGCCTAACAACACAAATAAAGACTAATTAGACAAAGAAAAACCAAAAGACATAAATGAACCTATAACTGTAACAAAACACTGGACAGAATTCGTTTATATATTTACCCGATAAGGTCATAAGAACGTCTTTGATAACATACATCCAGACTGTTCGCCTGGGGTATAATTGGTCTATGCATGTCTCGTGCAATTCGTTCAAGTTTAAGTTGTAAATTCCCTCTTCGGCTCCTATTAAAATGTGTTGGTCTCTTGTGTCTGGATGAATCCACGACGCCGTACAGTGAATCCTCAACGGACAACCATTAAAAACCTAGAAAGAAATACAAAAATTAGAATTATGGTCCAGCTTCGCGAGTTCTTCGCGAGAAAAGAGGTTGAGATGGAGAAGTAATTATTGTCGGTGCGAACTTCTCCTCGATTTAAGCCAATCAGAGAACAAAATGTGCCACAAATGACACATTTTTTTGCGCCCTAGCGCTTGAGCACGACAAGGAATTGATAAATCCTCATCAACATTAGCTCTTATAGCCGCAATATTGTCAACAGTTCTGGTGTTTGGACGTCTTACTGCTGTATTTACACCGTGAAGAGCAAAGTTTTCGCGGTAAGTGTTTACAAAAGAAAGTTTTGTCTAGGCGTATCTATTTAGTCTTGTCTCAGAGGTGTTGTCTATTCAAGCTCTTTTACCTTGGAAAAACATGCACCCATGTGAACCTTGGGCGTTGGAGGTAATCCATTGCTGGGCGGTCTGGGCGGCGTGTGTCTCCTCCTATGCTTTCTTGGTGGGACAGGTGGGCAAGCAACCAAATCCGGCGCACTGGTGTCGTGGTTGACACCCTCATCAGTCTCTGTGCCGTTGATGCTCCTGTCCGTCCTGCCGCTGTCGCTCAAAGACCTCTGTCTTTGCCCGTTGATGCTGACGTTGTTGAGCAGGCCGAAGATCTCGTCGACGGACGAGTGCCTGCGCGGAGATCCGTTCAATGCGGTATCACTAGTTGGACTAGAAGGTATTGTGTGAACGTCGCATTTGCTGTGGATGCTGGCGTCTGTGTCCTGTACTGGCAAAGTCGCCCTAAACATTGAAGAGCATGTTTATCTTTTTTGAAAATTGCCGGGAAATGAATTGTTATAAAACCCAAAACGTTCGTTTACCAAAAAATATCAGTTATTATTTGTTTCTTGTTTCAGTGGTTTGTTAATTTAGTGGTGTGTGGATAATAGCTGATATTTAGTGCAGTTTTAGCTGCGGTTAATCAAAATTATAAAGAATAATAGTTACTTACAAATAAAACGGTTTTTTTTTGGGTAAATTTTGCTACTAATCGTTAAGATTAAAGGAAGAAAAACGTTAGAAGAAAATTAAAGTGGCAGACGACAGGAGAATTGTAGAAGAAAAAAAAAACAAAAAGCTTTCAAATAACATGAAAAAGAAAGAAGTAGAAATAATCTTTTCAAGCAGTTTCCTTTCAGTTTCACCAAATGTGTAACTGGGATAACGACTATTTACAAAAATTGTATAATGACCATTTACAAAGAAAAGTTAACAGTCTGGGCTAGTGTAATCAAAATGGTCTAGTCTTGTCTATATAGTTATGTTTTCGTACTCTTTGTCCATTCCAGTGTGGCTACTTTTGTTCCTCTTGTCCTCACTGTCCAGGGCTGTATGTCTAGTCTTGCTTGTCTTACTTTGTATGTCTAGTCTTGGCTATCTAGTCTTGTCTGTCTAGTATAGTACCTTTCGTTTTGTCTGTTTTGACTATCTAGTTTCGACTGTGCAGAATATTAAAAAAAAATCTTGAATATGTAAAGTTTAGCTTGGCATAATCTTGAATAACTAACACGTAGCTGACATAAATCTTCAACTTATAGAATTAAATGTGCACAAATCTTAAACGACCAAGTCTAATTTGCAAAATTCTTAAACAAAAAAAACGTAGTTTACACAAATCTTGAACATTTAAACGGTAGTTTGCACAAATTTGGAATAACTGTTATTATTATGTTACACAAACCTGTAATATTATATTTTGTAACAAGGGCGGTAAGTTGTCAATTTGACGCGAGAGCGAAATTGGACGCTCGAGAGGGCAATTGATAATACCGCCCGTGTTACAAACAATATTTTTTATTGCTCATGCGAGGGGATGTATCTTACAAGTTTGGGATGCAGGGACCATCCAAAAAAAATGAAATCAAAAATGAAAAATTTGCTTCTTCAATTGTCTCCGGTGGTGTGGATTCGTCATAAGAAGTCTCCTCAGTATCTGGTATCACCATAGAATTTACACTCATTTTAAAACGTTTTCTTTTATTTTTATTATTATTTTGAAATGAAAAAAATTTCTGACACTTTCTGACACGTCACTTTTTTAAAATTGAGGTCTTGATTGTATTTATTTATTTGTTTTTTTTTTTAATGTAACCTAGCGATATTGGATATTTGCATGCGTTACCCAGGTTATGTGGAGATACAACGTAAAAAACGTGCGTCAAGAAGTACTTTTCGCGCATGAGTAATAAAAAAATCTATAATTGAATGTGATCAAATTTGAAATGTTAAAACTTAGTTTGTACAAAAATTGACTTCATAAATTGAATATTTATGCAAATAAATATTGAATATTTAAACTTTAATTTGCAAAAATCTTAACATTTAAAACTCAGTTTGCTAAATTCTTGAACAACTAAAGTTTAGTTTTAATGTTGAATGTCTAAAACTCTTTTTGTACAAATTTTGACCGCTCAAAACAAAATTTGCACAAATATTTAGTTTAATTTGCACAAATCTAGAACATTTAACGGTTAGTTTGCACAAATCTTGAACTTTTGAAGATTGGGTTTCACAATTAAATTTTTGAACAAATCTTGAATATCTAAAACTAGGTTTCTAAAAATCTTAATTTTGCTTCAGTTTCAAAAATATAAAACATTTAAAAATAAGCTTACATACCGAACAACAAAAATTTAGTTTGCACAAATTCTGAATGTCTAAAACCCACTTTGTACAAATCAAGAAGGGGCAAAATTAAATAGATTTTTTACGGTTAGTAAAGGGAATGCGCAACCGCCAAGTTTGAAAGGCGGGAATATTAAAGTTTTGGGCACATATTTAGTTATGTCAAAAAGTTCGGGCACTTTTTGACGTATAACATGGCGGAAATTGACACATGCGCACAAAAAAACTTCAACTATAAGGTCTATAGTTAAACATCTAAAGTTTAGATTGTTCAAATCTTGAATATTTAATTATTAGGGTTCACAAAATCATCTGAAATTAAATTTGAATAAATCTTGAACGTCTATCTTGAATTTAGTATGATCTATTCAAATCTAATCTACATCAATACCTACTTCAAATCATGACTTTACAAAATGAAACTTGCACCAATTATTGTTAGGAAGTCTCCCATCGAAGGTTGGCGATCCAACTGGCTATAATGGTGTGTGAAACCGAACCTCTGAAAATCTATAGATGTCCGTTCTGCCATCTGCCCACAGATCATTTACCCTCGATGACGAGTCGAGGGATCTCGTAACGCTCTCCCTTCACAAAGTGCCCGATGTATTGGAGCTTTCATTATTTGACGGTCGTCATCAGCTCTTTACCTTTACCTATTCTCCTCAGTACTTCCTCGTTGGTTATCTTGTCTACCCAGGATATACGCAGTTATATCCTGGGCGATACAAGGACATGCCAAAGGCGTCAATGCTGCTCTTCATTGATTGGGTGAATGACCGGCTCTCGGAGCCATAGAGTAGCACTGGGAAGATATAGCAACGCAATATACGTATGCGGAGCTGGAGGTTCACGTCTCTACTAGTGAAGAGGGTCTTTCTTCATGGAGATAAATGTGCTTCTGGCCTGCTCTATCCATGATTTGATTTTGATTTTAGGGTCACTGTTCTCGTTGACGAGGGCTCCAAGATATTTAACGGACGGCACTTGTTTCACGACATGTTGTTAATTTGAAAGACCGCTCGTCTTGGTGTCTTGAAGAACACAATCACCTTGGTCTTGCAAACGTTCATGTGTAGACCATACTGTGTGCAATGTTCAACGACAAGGTCCATCATATTCTGGATCTGTGGGAGGCTGCCGGCGAGCACGACCGTATCGTCAGTGAATCGTATATTATTAATAAAGGTGCCGTTGATAATAATGCCCTCTTTCAGATCCACCAGTGCCTCTCGGAACACTGCCTCCGGGTATATATTGACAGGGCCACCAGTGCCTCTCGGAAAACTGCCTCCGAGTATATATTGAGGACACACCTTAGTTCTAACGCCCCTCCTGATTTCTGTTTATTCAGTTTGATGCCAGTACAGCTGCGTGATGATGTTCCTCCCTCATGAGATCTCCCTCATCGACTCCGGTATATTTTAGAATCTCAATGAGCTTCTGGTGCAAGATACAGTCGAAAGCTTTTCGGTAGTCAATAAAGTAGGCGTATATATCGACATGCATGTCTCTGCATCGCTGCGTGAGAACGTTGAGAGAAGAGAGCCTCGCGCGTGTCCACTCCGTTCCTAAATCCAAATTGCGTTTCTCCAGCCTGTCCCTCGCATCTAACGTATATGCGAGTGTAGACGATACGGATGACCTTGAGAACAAGGATGTAAGAAGTTTTAGGCCCCTATCATCTTCATTGACGATCAATTTCCAGGTTTTTAGCGTGAATCTGGCCTGGTCCTACAGCCTTGTCATTTTTCTGAAGTGTTTTTGCACCAATATTGAAACTTTAATTTAGAAAAACCTTTGTAATTGACTTTGCTACAATCTTGAACAAATCGTGAATGTCTAAAACTCATTTTGAACAAATCTTCACTGTGCAATGCAATGCAAAATTATATTCGTGTACCAATTGTGAACACGAAGTTTAATTTTCAAAAATTGTGAACATTTAAAATTTAGTTTACACAAATCTTGAACATATAAAATTTAGTGTATCTTCAGATATTGTCCTTTTTTTAATTATATTTTATTTAGTTCTTGGGTAAAAGGATTTAATAAATGTTAATAAAATTCTGATATATTGCCAACGTTTCGGTCTTTTTTAATTTCTGACCTTCTTCAGGGCTACAAATTAAACAAAAACAAATTGTTTTTGTTTAATTTGTAGCCCTGAAGAAGGTCAGAAATTAAAAAAGACCGAAACGTTGGCAATATATCAGAATTTTATTAACATTTATTAAATGTTTTTGTTTAATTTGTAGCCCTGAAGAAGGTCAGAAATTAAAAAAGACCGAAACGTTGGCAATATATCAGAATTTTATTAACATTTATTAAATCCTTTTACCCAAGAACTAAATAAAATATTATAAAATTTAGATTACAGATTTTTAAAAAATCTAAAGTTTAGTTTGAACAAATCTTAAATGTCTGGAGATTAGATTTCACAAACCTTCCATTGTAATAGGATTTTAATCCACTTGATGTTATCCCTCGCTTTGTGACCCGCCCATTGCTACTTAAGACGCACCACTCGATCCACCACATCCATGACCCCTGTTTCTTCATTTCGAATTTCGTCCCTGAACTCGCTGGCAGTCTCGAAGTCGATTTGCGCTGTACATCGTTAGAGTTATGGCTCGAGTACACCTAATCCGTCATCGGCCGAAGTTTGCTCGGGCGACGAGGGCCGAACTCGGACGATGAATCAGACACTTGTAAAAGAAATAGAGGGCGCGTACACAAAACGACCGTCTTCGCCCGACGATGACGGTCGTGTTTGTCTACGCGCTCTCTTTCTTTTACAATTGTTAGATTCAATCGTCCGAGTTCGGCCTTCGTCGCCAGAGCAAACTTCGGCCGATGACGGATTAGGTCTACGCGAGCCATTAGTCTCGAGCCCATACGTTGCGACCGGCAAGATGCGTGAGTCATATGTGGATGTAGCTTTCCGGAGAATGTAGCTGAGCCTGCCAAAGCCGCCCAGGTCAAGCCGATACGTCTGGTGATTTCAGCTGTCTAATTGTCCCTTCCCAACTTGATGTTGTGACCCTGAAAATAAATCTTCAGAAAACAAGGTCACTCTCGGTAATCATACTCTTCAGAAATTCAATGAGTATGTACCTATATCTGTACATACTCATTGAATTTCTGAAGAGTATGATTACCGAGAGTGACCTACTTTTCTGAAGATTTATTTTCAGCCCCACCGCTTGGGAGACTTCTTCGAGTTCACGTAGCATTATCCCTAGTTCATCTGAGTCGCTACTGATAAGTCAATATCAAAGCGTAGGGGGGTTAAGGCGGTTCTCGTCGATGTTGCTCCCAAGAAAGATTTATAATACGTTCTCCAACGCAAATGTAAAACGTTTGGGAAAGATTGTATTGCCTTGTCGGACGCCCCTCCTGACCGGTATTTCTCTCGTAACCCAATCCTCTTCCAGCTTGACATGCAAGGTAGCATGTTCGTAGATATATTGAATCAAGCTTAACTCTATACTAGGACTATCCATCGCCCGAAACACTGCCCAGGATTTAGTCTAGTCTAAGGTTTTCTGATAGTACACAAATGCCATATGGAGAGGAATGTCATATTCCGTGCATCTCTGGATTAATGTGCGCACCGTTTCGATATGGTGAATCGTGCTGAATCTGCTCCTGAAGCCAGGCTGTTCGATGGGCTGGTAAAGCTCATAAAAGTCGAATTTCTGGGTAAAACGATTGGTTAGGATTTTGGATAACAGCTTATAAAGGGTGGATAGTAGGCTGATTGGTCTATATTTTCGATCTATATTTGTACAGTCGCCCTCCTTGAAGAGCAAAAGATAACTTATGTGTTCAGCCAAGGGTCAAGGGGTTTGCCTTCATCGAGACATCTGTTCAGAACTATAAATTGCTTGTTTTAGTGTTTCTCCTGCGGCCTTCAGCATTTTGTCACTCTATCTTCACTAGGTGCCTTGCCGTTTGAACCCGCCCAATGATGTTTCCAGTTCTGTCGATCATTTGCAGCTTCTCGGATCCCACATTCTCGGTTCCCCCCGTTCGTCTCCAGGTGGAGCTGCACACTCATAAAGATTATGGTAAATTTTTTCGGCAATTCCCGTGATTTTAACCTTATCCGTGACAACCTCCTTCTGTTCGTTTTCATTTTGTGTATTGGAATCATATTGTTGTTTTTCTCAATCGTTGCTTTGATCATTTTAGTGTTGTATGTCCTTCAGTACGTTCTAATAGCTTTTCCCACGCTCATATTCAGGTCTGCATGTCTCGGCGAGTCCCTGCTACTTCTTCGTGGCTCCTGGATCATCAGTCTCCTCACCTCAGTCTCCAGGCTAATTCTTGTATTTATCTGTTCTTGTAGCGTGCAGACTTCCTTTACTGCCGTTCGGATGCTTATTATGAATTTAGCGGACAACGCGTTAACGTCCAGCCCTTCTAGTTCAGTTGGTTAAAATCTCTTATCAATCTGTGCGCTGTACTCTTCTTCGTTCCCTTTAAGTTTGATCATTGTGGGGTGGATTTTCTTTTCCATTTGTCGCTTTCTCTCTAACCGGGTGTCGATTTGGATCTTTGACCTCACAAAATCTGTGGTCACTGCCGATATAAAAACTATTTAAAGTCGACACGTTCGAACAAAGGCGTTTATCCGTAGAAAGCACGTAGTCGATTTCATTTCTCAATTTATTATCTGAGTTTCTCCAGGTCCACTTCCTATTTGGTTATTTGCTTGGTCCAGCCGAGCAACTGCTTATTCGACTTATTCTAAGTTTATTTCGTAGTTAGGTTAGGTTAAATCTAGAGGCTGTTTTACTATCCAGCACGCTGGCCCCGCAGACCGCGCTGGTAGAAGTACAGCCTCAGTAGAGAAAGTATGATTTGAGGGCTCGTCGAGATCGCAACAATTATCGTTCGCTCCTCTTCAATCGACATGTTGTTTACGATCGCGTTACATTTGTAAAATGTTAAGTTGAATGATCAACATTCAACTTAAATCGGGTTGTCCGATTACGGTCCGGAAGGCAGCATTGGCCTTTTTCCGTTCGGATCGATATAATTTAAGGGTGTCCCTGCGTATATTTCTCTGTATATATTATTTTTCTTATTTTCCTCCCCTTAAATAGGCGACCGAAGGATGTTCCACCACGGGTCGGAGACGATAGCAGCCTAAAGGTAAGTGACGGGACCATCCCGATTTAATACTTCAACAGTAAATAATTTTTCGTTAAATACAGTCGATTAATTTAATAATAATAACTTATAATAACACAAATTATATAATATTTTCAAAAAAATTGCGGTAAAAAGATAGTGATTTTTTCAATTTATAGTAAGTATGGATTGCCAGGTAGTAATGGTCGCAACCATCCTTTTAATTATCTATATATAGAATAGTGTAATCTTAAGATTTCTGTTAAATAGTACAACTATACAGTCTTTCTTTATTCTGTTCAAGTGTCATCTTGAGCCCCATAAATTAAGATTTTCAAGGAGAAAAGAAGAAAAATAATGAATTTAAACAAAATTTGAAAGAAAAGACATTAAAAAGAGAAATTAAAGGGGAAAAATTAGAATTTGGACTTACTGTTGAGTATACGAATCGCTAGGTTGATATTTGTAGGCGCCCCTATAAGTATGAAAAAAAAACACACGTGTGAACTACAAATCTGACTAGCACAAGTAAATAAAAACCAAATCTAGAATTCCCTGTGGTCCAAAGCACCCAAGCAAAAACAAAACACATACAAGCTAGATTACTACAAGAAAATAAGTGCATGTGTGTAAAAGGGTTGTATGGAATAAGCTGAATTGCTGTTAGTAAAGCCATTTTTGTATTTTGTTTTATTTTTTTGGGGTAGAAATCAAATAAAAAAAAATTATAGGGTCAACTGAAAAATTTACCTCGACATTAGCTCTTCGTCTATGTACTGCAAGAGACTCCTATATGTAAAAAGTTAAAAAATAAAATAATAATAATAATAAATTATGAAAAAAAGATTGTTTTAATTGATTAATTGGTTATTTGTGAAAATAAAAAGTAACATTAAAAAATAGTCAAAATTGTAAACTGTGTGATTTAAATTTGGTTAAGTAAAAGCTGAGCTACGACAATAAATCTAATCTACGAATCAAAACACATAAAAAACAACGAAAAAATTTTCCAATTCAACTAACAAAATTTAATAAAACATCACTAATTTTCTAATGTTAATTACAAAATTAACGTTTTGAAAAATTTCGAAACTAATTCTAAATCAACACAAGAAAATAATGTTTAACTCTTACAATAGTTTAATTCCTATAAATTTACTAACACATTAATCCATTAATTCCCAAACAGTTCTTTTCAAAACACTTTTTTTCAAATAAAATAAGCATAAAACAATAACTAGCAAGCCTGTAATAACCCCTCTTGTCTTGTTTGCTTATTCCAGTCTATCAAGTATTTGTTTGCTTATTCCTGTACGTCAAACTCCTCTCTCTCTCTACTCCTCTCTGTATAGTCTTGTCCATATTGTCTTGTGTGCCTAGTTGTGTCTGTTGTATGTAGTTGTGTCTTGTCTGTCAAATCTGTCTGTAGTTTTGTCTGTCCAGCCTTGCCTCTATAGTCTGGTTTGTGTAATCTTGTCTGTCGGTCCTCCTCGGTAGTGTAGTTGGTACAGTCGGGGAGTCGACAACTAGGGCGGTTTCCACTAACCGGCCAGGCTTCCCACCCTGAATGCGCAAAATATGCGCAAAGGTGGCGCATACTAAAAGCCAAAGTGGAATAGGGGGTTTGGTGAGAGCTTCCCCGAACCACTTAAAAAAATCTTCTCTGTCTAATCTTTTCTCTCTAGTCTCGTCTGCCAAATCATGTTATTTACTCTTCCCTGTTTAGACTTATCTCTCTTGTCTTGTGTGTCTAGTATTGTCTGTCTACTATAGTCTCTCTAGTTTTGTCCGTCAAATCTTGCCTGTCTACTCATACGTGTCTAGTCAAATCAAATGTCTATTCTATTCTGTCCAGTCTTGTCTGTCTAGTCTTGTTTGTCTAGTCTTGTACGTCTAGGCTCCTCTGTTTAGTCTTGTCTGTCTAGTCTTGTCTGTCTAGTCTTGTCCGTCTAGTCTTGTCCGTTTAGTCTTGTCCGTCTTGTTTGGTTCAGTGAACTTTCACCGCGGAATCTTCATCGCATCAACTTCCAACGCTGAACAGTTTAACCGCTGCGAATTTTCACGACCCACGTTTCATCATGAAATTTCACCGCATCCATCAATAATATACATAAACAAAAATATAGGAAAAAAATGTTTATTTAAATTCTATCTTTTAAATTACTTTCTTTACTAGTAATTTTTTACTTAGTCACTTTCTGAAGTTTCACTGAATTAAAGGAGCGAATATTGTTTTGTACAAAATTTTCGTTAAAATTTATTTCGAGGTAAACTTTGCTGTTTATCACAATATACATCTCAATTTAAAAATAAATAACATTTTAATAAGTGATATTATGAGCAGTACCCCCAATGAAAACCATAACATTATCAGGATCATATTCATCCACAAGTTTTCTCAGTCGTTACCCAGTATCTTTATATAATCTTTTAGTCTATTGCGTTTCTTCCCCGTTTATGTATTACTCAAATCGCTTTTCATTCAGGCTTTGTTCCTTTTTGATGCAATTTATAAAGTTCCATATGCTTGGATGATGAGCTGACACTGGCTCTTCAAAACCTCTGCACCAACTTCCCCAGAGTTATTGGTCATAGGCAAACCACCCAACACTGTGTCATGCAGATTCCACATTTCGTATGAAAAAAGTGGTTGTTGTCGGAAGTTTGTTCTTCTTTGGGGTAGTCTAATCCATGGCAAGAATTTGGAGTTTACAAACTTTTTCCAATAATTGAAAAGTACTACCAGTAATTTTGATGTTGTTTATATACGCATGGAATTGCATGGGAATAAACTTTCGCGTTAATTGAAACCACATTTTTTTCTGATAATTTTGATTAATTGAATGTAGCTTTAGACTTTCATGTTTTCACTTGGAATGATATACTCCGTCTTAATCCTTTCAAATTTATAGGCCAATGTAATCCATAAGATTAAAATCTGTTTTAAATTGTTTTTTATTACTCATGCATTAAAAGTACTATCTTTATGCTTTTGGTCGTATTACCACTTAACTTGAGTAACGCACGCAAATATTCAATATCGCTAGGTTACATTAAAAAAAAAAAATTAAATAAATAAAATAAACACAATCAAGACCTCAATATTAAAAAAGTGACGTGAAAGTGACAGAATTTTTTTTTAATTACAAAATAAAAATTAAAGAAAACGTTTTAAAATGAGTGTAAATTCTGTGGTGATACTGGAGACTGAGAGGAGTTCTTATGACGAATCCACACCACCGGAGACAATTTAAAATGCAAATTCCTCATATATGATTCTACTTTTTTGAATGAAACCTGGATCCCAAAGTTGTAAGATACGTAAATTAAAAAAAACACCCCGCACATAAGTAATAAAAAATATTGTTCGCAACACGGGCGGTATTGTCAATTGCCCTCTGCAGCGAATGTGCATACTGCACTCACTTCTTTCGCGCAACCAATTTAGCTCTCGTGTCCAATTGACAACCTACCGCCCTAGTTGAAAAATATACTGCTATAACCTTTTTTCACAGGGGAAAAATATAATTACAGAAAAGATTACCTGGAACAATTCGTATAGTAATCGATTATAACTTATCAAAAAGTAATTATAACGATTTAAAGGGAATTATTTTCGTATATTTTTGTTTATGTATTTTTTTAAATTGGATGCGGTGAAATTGCCGAACGGTGAAATGTGGGCCGTCAAACTTCGCAGCGGTGAAAGTCCCTGCGGTGAAGATTCCGCGGTGAAACGAATGCGGTGAACGGATACCGTCTAGTTTTTTTCGTTTAATCCTGTCCGTCTAGTCAAGTACATCTAGTCTTGTCTGCCTAGCCTTGTTTGTCTAGTCTTGTCTGTCTAGTATTGTCTGTCTTTTCTTGTCTGCATAGTAATTTTACCAAATCTTGTTGTTTACCTGTCTAGTCTTGGCAGTTTAGTCTTGTCTGTCCAGTCTCGTCTGTCTAGTCCTGTGTGTGTAGTCTTGCCTGGCCAGTCTTGTCTGTTTGCAGGGGGGGGGGGGGGGGGCACTTGTCAGGTTAGGTGTATAACCGCCAGCTACGTCCCTCAAAAAAAGTCTTGTCTGTTTAGTCTTGTCTCATTAGTCTGGTCTGTTTAGTCTTGTCTGTTTAGTCTTGCCTGATTAGTCTTCTCTGTTCAGTCCTGTCTTTTAAGTCTCGTCGGTCTACTCTTGTCTGTCTAAATTTGTCCGTCTAGTCTTGTCTGTCCAGTTTTGTCTGTCTACCTTTATAGTCTTGTCTGTCCGTCTATCTAGTCTTGTCTGTCCGTCTATCTAGTCTTGTCTGTCTATTCTTGTATGGCCAGTCTTGTAAGTTCAGTCTCGTATTGTCTGTGTAGTTTTCTCCATCTAGTTTTGTCTATGTACTCTGTTCTATCTGTCTAGTCTTGTTTATATAACCTAATCTATATAATCCCGTTTAGTCTTGTCTATATAGTTTTGTCTTGTTAGTCCTGTATATTTAGTCTATCTAGACTTGTCTGTCCAGTTTTGTCTGTCTAGTGTAACCTGTCTAGTCTTGTCTATACAATCTTGTTTATGTAGTCTTTTTTGTCTAGTCTTCTCTGTTATTATAATAAGAGTTAAACAATATTTTTGATACCATAAAAAAATTTGCAAATATTTCTTAAAAACACAAAAAGAAATGCGGATTAGTATGCGAATTTTGAACAGAGCGACAAGACAAAGCAAATTAGTCGTCACAGCCTATAAACGTTATTTCTATCTAGCTATTAGTGTCTATTTTGTTCAAAGCTTTCAAGACTGTTTTACGGCGAAGAGAAAATATTTAATGCATCATTGTCACTAACACATCAATATACGGTTTTTGAGTGTCTATATCAAGCATGAAAAACCTGCGGCATGAGCAACTATGCTGGGGCCCCTCCCATATGAAAATTACTCCCGTGCCCCAAGTTTTAATAAACGATAGGCCTCGTCCTATATATCTATGAAAATGAAATTTTGGTTACAGTGGTTCTTTTTGTCGCTGATGATGAATATGTTATCAAAAATTTCTAAAACAAAATGGCGGATTTAATATGGCGGATGTTTCTTGGAAATGCCACTGAAATATATACTAACAGAAACGAGCGCTGCGTATTGGCTTGTGCGGGCCGACAGGGAGCATCACAAGGTGTCTCTCGCATCGCTCTGTGTTCGTCTAGTATAGTCCAAAAGAAAACTAAATGTGTGTCCGAAGTCCGACGTCCATTTTTCCTTGCAAATACAACAGTATTTTACCATTGTCTTTTTGAAAACAACTTTCATTCAAATATTTAAACTTCGGTTTATAATCTGCTCACTGATTGAACAATCTCACTCTCTTTCTTGATACAATTCAATACAACTAGCTTTTCGCTCTGACTGTATCACATCCTCCCACTCTCGAATTCACTGTTGGCTAGACAAGGATGAAGGGACCCCCTTGGGCCCCCACAAGCTTCGAGGCCAGCGCTCGTTCCAGTTCGTATATATTTCAGTGGCAAATGCTCATCGAGTTTTTACAAAATGGCGTAGATAGGGGTTTTTCACGTAGCTGATTATGAATCTGTTATCAGAATTTCTCGAAACACGTTTTCCGCGTAACCGCTGCTAATTTTTTGTTGTGTGTAATATCAACTCTCTTATTGAAGGGTGATCCTGAATGTTTTGGCATTATTAAGTAACAGTTTACGCTAATTTCAGAAACGACTACCAACTGCGAGAAAGGTTTCCCTTTTTTTATTTTGTGTTTAGACAAAACTGCAAAAATTATGAATCGCCCAATGCATCCCGGGCTAGTTTCATGTTTATTGCGTATGTAAGAATGTATGAATTCAAAATTCTCACGAATTGCATGCCGAAACCTGCCTATGCGTATTTGGTACAGTGCGAATCACCATAAACACAAAATGTATTATGTTTAAAACTGCAAAAATTATTAATTGTTCAATACATCCCGGGCTAGTTTCATGTTCATTGTGTAGGTAATAATGTACGAATTCAGAATTCTAACGGATTGCATGCAGAAACCTACCTATACGTATTTGGTACAGCGCGGATCACCCTTAATGCGCAAGTTTTTAAAAAAATTGACCGCCATATTAGACCCGCCATTTTGTTTTTTGGAATCCTGATAATAGATACCTTATCAGCGACGTGAAAAACTTCTAAATACGCAATTTCAATCTGATAACATTTCGAAAAATTATTTGATCGCCATTTTTTAAATTTTGATAACTTATTCGTAATCAGCGAGATTAAGAACCTCTAGGTATGGAATTTGGTAAAAATTCGAGTTTTTCGAAATATAGGCCGCCTATATATATTAAATCCGCCATTTTGTTTTTGTACATTTTGATAAGAGATTCGTAATCAGCGACGTAAAAAACACATACAACCAAATTTTCAAATATACATGGTGGGCCATTTAACGTGACCACCCCAAATATCTCGTTTATCTCGTTACCTTTAGAGTGACGAAAAAATGTCAAATGAGAATTTTATTGATTTCGAAGGGCTTATACAGTGGTTAAAAATTCTTTTTTGTCAAGGTCTTAGTTTATGCATCCTCAAGGTTTTTTTATCAAGACATTGTAGCCACTATTCAGACGAATCCAGCGACCCATGAAATAATAACCTTGAAATGGTTTTTCACCAAAATACACGTGTAAAAACGGGAAATCGTGATTTTATTGATAATAAGAATATCCGAATAATGTAGTTGATTTTTTCTGCAGAAAATTTACAAACATATGTTCGAAATGGTGACCATTTACCTCGACACATTCTGAAAGACGTCGGATAAATGATTCTCTTGAACTTCGAATATTATCTGGTGTGATCGCGGCACAGGCTCTTCTAATTCATTCTAGCATGTTGGTCGGAATATCATGGTAAGTACGATCCTTTATAACTCCCCATAGGAAAAATCAAGTGGCGTTAAATTCGGCGAACGAGCAGGCCAAGGGATTACTGCCCCTCTCCCAATCCAGCGTCTGCGAAATTTTCAGTTTATCATTTCACGAGCTATAACTGCCCAATGAGCTGGTTGATTTCACATTCGGCACCGCTGTGCTAACGGGATGTCTTGTAGTAATTCTCCCAAAGTATTCAAAAACTCGACGTATTTTCGCCCATTCAAATTGCCGTCTAAGAATAATGGTCCAATAATCCGGTCTTCTATTATGACTAGAGGACGGAACTTTAGGTAATTGCCTATTTTTTTCTCTATAGGCAGATGAAAAAGATAAGCAAATAAATCCGTTTTATATGATTCTCTATCGTTTTACACTAGTTTTAAAAAACCTATTTTGCCTATTTTGCTGTTTTAAATTTATACTGCCTAAAAGATACCTAATGAGCTCTTATAGCGCCTATTTCTGACCTAAAATAGTGTAAAATTATTTATCCATAAATTCTTAGTCTGTGTGAAATTACGGAACGCATTCTTTTTATCTACGCATTAGCAGCTGGTACCACTTGGCACCAGCAAACGTGTTCTTCTCGTGTTTGTGAACTTCAAAATTACACTTTTGTTTACAAAGTTACAATGCTTTTGAACACAAGATGGAATACTTGGCTAGAAGCGGCATTTTATTACTGCAACAATTTTGATGCTGTGAAAAAGGTTTGTTTTTCTGTGTTTCCATTCGGTCAGCAAAACTTTTTATTTTCTTAGGTTGTAATGGAATTTGACTGTAGCACTGCAGTCTATATGCAAGGCACAACATTGTTTTAAAAATAGAGACAATAAAAAATCTTTGGCATATATTTCATCCAATTTTCACATTTTAACAGAAACAATTACAAAATTGGAAAAAACTGGAACCCCATTAACAGAGTCTGTATCATTGGTGGACAATGTATTAAACCATTTGAAAACTGCACCAGGCAAAAATGCACGAAGTGCATTTTTAAAATTTGAGACTGTTTTAGAAAAAAATCCAGACTTTTTTATTTTACGAAATATAGAACAAATTTTAAATGGCGAAAATGTTGAGCTTCCTGAAAACACAACGCCAGAAACAGCGGTAATGTTAAAGTATGCACCGGTAACATCATGCGATGTTGTACGTTCTTTTTCCGCATATAAAATGGTTTTATCTGACAGAAGGCACAGCCTTACACCAGGCAATTTAGAAAAAAAATTGGTAGTTTATTGCAACAGCAAATTTGAATAAAATACTTGGATTTTTTTAATAAATTTTAATAAAAAATATAACCTATTTTAACATTTTTAAAAACCTGCATAAGAAAGATATGCAGGTTATCTTTATTTTTTATCTTTATAGAACCTATTAAAAATCTATTTTGTGTTTTTAGACAACCTAATAACCTACCTATTCTAACAATTTGTAATGCCTAAAGTTCCGAGCTTTAATTATGACACACCACACATTAACACTCCAAGGACGCTGGTGCACAATTTGCCGGAGCCACTTTGGATTTTCTATTGACCAATAGTGCATGTAATGCGTATTCAACTGTCCATGGTTATTGAAAGTTGACAGTAAACAAAACGTTGTCGAAAAAATTCGAATTCACTTGTAACTGACGCAGAGCCCATTCACAGAAGCCCTATTACCAAAATCAGCACTGCAGCTAGAACGGCAATCTCTGTTTCCTCGCTTGTTTTAGTCTTGCGACGTTTCTTTTTGCGTGGATTAGCACTACCCGTTTCACGGAATAAATGAATAATTCGATCGACACATCGACGGGAAGGATGATTTCTGTTAGGATAACGTTGTGTATGAAGTTCCTGGGCTCGCACAGAGTTTCTGCCGGTCTCACCATAAATGAGAATCATATCCACTGCTTGACTGTAGAATACCATTTCCGATACGGTTTTTCAAAGTTATTTTCAATGGCTACACTTGTCAAATTATTTCAAGGTCATATTATGGGTCGCAGGATTCGTCTGAATAGTGGCTACAATGTCTTGACAAAAAATAAGATGTTCCCATCGAAAAACCATTGAGGACGCATAAACTATGACCTTGACAAAAAATAATTTTTTACCACTGAGACAGCCCTTCGAAATCAATAAAATTCCCTGTTTACATTTTTTTCGTCACTCTAAAGGCAAGGGATATATTTGGGGTGGTCACGTTAAATGGCCCAACCATATGTAGAGGCTTTCTTTTTTTGTCCAGCTTTTCGACAATCCAGCCCACAGTGTGTTATTAAACCCTGTTACTCTTGTACTCGAAAGAATAATGGTATTTTAACCCTAGTTCCAAAAAAGCTTGCTCATGTCTGGTCTATATAGTCACAAAATATGACATGTACATATTTTCAAAATTAATGTCTATTGAGTTAATAAACAGGGTCTATTATCATAGGTCGTCAAAACGCTTAATCTACGCTAGTATATTAAGTCAATGTTTGATATCAGAGGTCGTCAAGAATGTGCCTTAGGATCATAGTGATAGTACACAGATAATAGTGAATATAGTCAATAACCATAGTAAGCACTAATTAATACAGTCTACTTAATTATAATCGTAATTATTGTCTTAATATGTAACAAAGTTCAATAATAATTTTGTCTATATTTCCATACATTGGCTACTTGACTACTTTAATTCCTGTTGTAACTGTCTAACAGGCCGATTCTGCAAGATAGACATTAAAAGTTAATACAAAATACTTCGTTAACATTTATCAATTTTCGCTAATAATAAAAATAAAATAATAGAGGTACTGGTAGCGGCTAGTTATCTCTATTATTTTTTATTACTCATGCGTTAAAAGTACTTAAAAGTATGCGTTAAAAGTATCTTAGCGCACGATTTTTAGTGCGACAAATGCCATTTTTGGCTGACATCCCACATAACTTGGGTAACGCACGCAAATATTCAATATCGTTAACAATAAGTCACATTAAAAAAAAACAATAAAATAAATAAAATAAACACAATCAAGACCTCAATATTAAAAAAGTGAGATTCATTGTGAGATCATTACATAATAAAAATTGAAGAAAACGTTTTAAAATGAGGCTAAATTCTTAGGTGATACCGGAGACTGATGACTGATTCTTATGACGAATCCACACCACCGAAGACAATTAAAACGCAAATTCTTCATTTTTGATTCCATTTTTTTGGATGGACCCTGGATCTCAAACTTGTAAGATACGACCCCTCGCATGAGTAATAAAAAATATTATCTGCAACACGGACGGTATTGTCAATTGCCCTCTCGAGCGAATGTGCGCACTAGCACTTCCTTCGGGCACCCAATTTCGCTCTCGTGACTAATTGACAACTTACCGCCCTAGTTGCAAAATATACTATTTTAAATTTGTTTCTTTATATGGTTATTAAATTAACGGAAATAAAGAAATTTTAACGGCGTCTTTTCAATTAACTTTTAACGTTTCTCTTACAGAATCGGCCTGTGTGGCATTTAATCTATATTATGACTTTGGTGTGCATAGTCAAAATTTAATGAAGACTTTAACAATCTCAAGTTATCTGAAAATTAAATTAAGACAAAAATATATATGGGGGAAAAATCAAAATGATACTAATCCACATTTCTTGAATGTTTGAAACAATTTCTTGCTAAATTAGTTTTGAAATTTAGATCTAAAAATAAACAAAACACACAAAAGCAAACCTATTAATAAAGTCAAATTATAAGGTTGAGATTATATTTGCCAATAATCCCAAATATCTGCAACGTTTTTTTTTTACCTGAAGTTCTATTTTTTAAAATAATTTAGTAATTTAGCTAAAAACACACGAAATCTACCTTAAAGACATTCTCAATATTTGCGACCCGGTAATTGCACGTCTCTCCTGACTTAACAAAGGAACACCAATTAACCAAATACATAGAAAATAAATATCCCACAAATTTGCCCAACAAAAAAGAAAAAAAGACCCGAAAAAGAGAAAAATACTCACTTTTCCCTATTCAACGTGTCGAAGGCAATCCCGAATCCGCACCGCTGATTCTGGTGTTCCACACAATCATGGACCGAAGTGACATTGTTCATTATGTCCATAATGTCCCAAGCTTTACTGCTATCCTCAGGAGTGTTACTGGATGGTCCTAAATCAAAAAATTAAATTAATAGAAAATACAATCTTGACAAACACAATCAATCCACTTGACCAATGGTTCTCAAACTGTTTTTGGCTTTCAATGTGCCAAAACATTGAAATCATTTGATGTTGATCAAATTGAATTGTTAATTTTAGAACACGACTTAATTAAAGTTATTTAAAGAATTATTTCCAGAGAATGTAATAAAGTTTTGTTTGTTTAGTCGTCTCTGTCTAGTCTTGTCTGTCTAGTTTTGCCTGTCTAGTATTGCCAGTATAGCCTTCCCTGCCTGTCCTCCTCGGTAGTGTAGTTGACAACATATACGCCTTTCAATGCGGGAGACCCGGTTCGAATCCTGGTCTGGGTGGCGATAACTAGGACGGCCCACCCTGAATTAATGCAAAATATGCGATACCGGAGTGACGCATACTAGAAGCCAAAGTGGAATTGAAGGTTTAGTGAAAGCTTCCCCTGAACCACTTAAAAAAAGTCTTGTCCGTCTAATCTTGTCTGCCTAGCCTTGTCTGTCAAGTCCTGTCTGTCTAGTCCTCTCTGTTTAGTCTAATCTGTCTTAGCAGCTGGCAGACCCAAGAAATCAAGTGGACCGGATTATATACCACCAGAGGTTATTATTATTATTAAAGCAGTCGCCGTGAACAACCTTGTGGTCGTTACCGTTAAGGTAATGAACCGATTTTTTACGCAAGTTATCTTCCTATATGGAAGGTCGTCAGATTGGTACTTAAAAAGCCCCAAAAAGATCCCCTAGCACCGGCTGCGTTTAGGCTAATTTCCTTAATGGATACCGCTGTAAAACTGTTGGAAATAATAATAAAAAATCGACTAGAGATACTAGAACAGAATAGGATTCTTCATGACAAGCAATTTAGCTTTAGAGCAGGTAAGTCCACTACAATAGGGAAAGATAGTTCGTTCTAAATCAACCACCACCTACGACCGAAAGAAAGTGCGTTCTGGAACCACCGCCACCGCATTTAATTCATAAATTCTCGGCTAATCAGCCTAAATCAGCTTTTAATTAACTTCAATCAGCTTTAAAATACTAAAAGAGTGTGAGGTCTATGTAGCTAAACATGGTGTGAGGTCTATGTATCGTGGGGTTACATATACATCACACTCTGTTTAGCGTGAGGTTACATAGACCTCACACCCTGTTTAGGGTGGAGCTATATAGACCTCACACTCTTTTAGCGTTTTAAAGCCGATTAAAGCATATTAAAAGTTGATTAAAACCGTTTAAAAGTTGATTAGCCGAGCATTTATGAATAAAATGCGTTGGCGGTAGTCCCAGAACGAATTATCTTTCGGTCATAGGTGGAGGTGGATTTAGAACGAACTATCTTTTTTCCCTACTCACTACCGATGCATTGAGAAAAGTAATGGAGATACCAGAATAAATCAAGAAAGATACTTTCGGTGTAATGATCATGCTAGATATAGAAAACGCCTTCAAATCTGCTCCCTAGTAGGATATAATATGAGCACTAAGGGTGAGCCACACGATGCGTGTGCCGGAGCGGTGCCGCAACGGCATCCTACATACAAATCACTATTGCATGTCACACGATGCGTTGGCCGACGTGCGGCGTCGCACCGTAGGCCGCGCTTGTGACCTGCGAGACGAGGTGGGGAGGGGTGATGCGCTGCGGTGCTGAAGTGCATCGTTCCGCCACCGCAGTATTCTATCGAACGTGTTTATGTTATAAATATTAATATTTATCTTTCTTACGATGAGTACCGATAATATCGATATAGAGAATATCGATTTCCTTATATCTTTAGTACAAGAAAGACCTGCATTATGGGATAAAACACACGATGATTTTAAAAATATGTTGAGTCATTGACGTTGCGGTGCCGCGCCGCACCGCGGTAAACAGCGTTCGACTGCGATGCCGCACCGCCTGTGTGGCACCCTATAGCTCGAATTAATTGCGGTGCGGTAAACGTTAACGCATCGTGTGGCCTCGCTCTAAGAAATGCAGAGGTCAGTGGATACCTCCTCAAAAATATACAGTCATACCTATCTAATAGGTACATCATGACAATAGGAACACGCAGAATGACCAATTGTGTAGTGCCGCAATTTCCGTCCTTGGTCCGACATTGTGGCTAGTCTTTTATAACAAAGTACTAAGAACCGATACAGGAACGGGTGTTAGACTAATAGCTTACGCAGACGATATTGCCGTTGTGGTGTCAACTTGGACACTACAGATTCCGGAGGAACGTATAAGACATGCCATAAACAAAATAAGCCTTTTAAGGAAATGGGTATCAAGCTAACCGCTAAAAAAAAGAAAGATTCTCCTCCATGCTGGGAGATAGAAGTTGCGCAGTCTAAGAACAGAAACAGAAGGAATGCTGGTCCAGAGCTGATCCAGAGATAAGCGGGCAAAACAGGACCGTGGTGATTTTCGACGCGAGATTTCGCCGAGCAAGTCCTAGCGGTGGCAGGAGCTCTGCCTCCTGTTCGACTGCGATCCATGGGGCTTGTCGTACCGAATCGTCACTGGTCACTTCCGGCACCGAGGGAAGGGTCCGGACGCGTGCGTGACGGGTGGGGCCGAAGCCGTAGCTGGCCACCTTTTCCCCGTCATGGCAAGGGGGGTGGGACACGCAGTCGTGGGGCGGAACGTTGGGGTACCTCTTTCACCTCGGAGGAGATCCGCAGAGTGGTAGCCTCACTACCCCCGCGAAAAAGGCACCCAGCCCAGACGGGCTGCCTAACGAGCTGTTCCGCCAGGCAACAGGGGGGGACCTCGATGGACTTGCGGACGTCTGCAACAGGTGCCTGGAAGAGGGAGTGTTTCCTAGGTGTTGTAAAAAGGCCATTTTGGCTCATATTCCAAAGCCGGATAAGGATCCCTCGACGTGTACAGATCGATCACGTGGTCCGTACAGACCGATCTGTTTGCGGGCAAAAGTGCTGGAAAAGTTGCTCCTATGGCGGCTACAAGTCATTATAGAGCAAGGGGGCGGACTCGCTCCGTAGCAGTTCGGCTCTCAGAAAGGGGATGGGACGGAGATTTTAATTCGGGCTGTCCTTCGTGTCGCGGAGGGGGCAAACAGCGGACCGTACCTCACCAGGAGGCGTTGTGTGGTCGTCAGCTTTGACGTCGCCAATGCCTTTAACACGGTAGAATGGTGATTCGTCCTCAAAGCCCTAGCAGGGTGAGAAGTACCGTGGAAGACATTGCTGAAGCTTACTGCCGATTACCTGAGCGACAGAACCATTAGGTACGGCGAGGGGGAGGACTGGCGCGAGCGCGGGTTGTCTACCGTGGTTCCGCAGGGATCGGTTTTAGGACCATTATTGTGGAATGTCGCCTATGATGGCCTACTGCGGACGCTGAGACGGTTACTGCCCACAGGGGTAGGTATTGTGGCAGGGGTAGGTGTTTGGGATATGCTGCGTCACAGGGTCACGCGCGCGGCGGAACTCGTTCGCGAGTGGATGGAGATGGCGGGCCTCCAGCCAGAGGGTGTGCGACAGGGTGGAGGGTGTGCGACAGGCCTTGGCGTCGGTCCTGGAAGAGGAAGACGCAGTCTAAGCCGTGACGGGAGGCCTCGCTGGTGAGGTGGTGCGGGTGGCCTTAAGCAGATTCGCGAATACAGGCTAAGGAGTTGCCTGGGTTGGAACAAGGGCGGTTTTTCGTTTGTTTTGTTATTGTTCTTGTAAATGCTATTGCATAGCATCTTCTACTTCTGTGTAATTACTTTATACTTTTATTCAATAAAGTTCATCTGATGCCCGTTACGGGAAGACTCAAAGGGTGGGCAGAGGCAGTAATGCCATTGTTGGCGGTCCCTCTGACCATCTGTTTCAGTGGAGCCACTTGAGCCAGCCTAGGCTGGCCAACGTTCGCAAAAAAAAATCTTGTCTGTCTAGCGTTGTCTGTCAAGTCTTGTCTGTCTAGTCTCGTCTCTCTAGCCTTGCACGTCAAGTCTTGTCTGTCTAGGCTTGTCTGTCTAGTGTTGTCTGTCTAGTGTGGTTTGACTAGAGTTGCCTGTCTAGCCTTGTCTATCTAGACTTGTCTGTCTAGATTTATCTATCTAGTGTTGTCTGTCTTAGTGTCGTCTGCCTAGTCTTACCTGTCTAGCTTTGTTTGCCTAGTTTTGTCTGTCTAATCTTGCTTGTCTAGTGTTGTTTGTGTAGTCTTGTCTGTCTAGTCTTGTCTGTTTAGTCTTTTCAATCTAGTCTTGTCTGTCTAGTCTTGTCTGTCTAGCCTTGTCTGTCTAGTCTTGTCTGTCTAGTCTTGTCTGTCTAGTCTTGTCTGTCTAGTCTTGTCTGTCTAGTCTTGTCTGTCTAGTCTTGTCTGTCTAGTCTTGTCTGTCTAGTCTTGTCTGTCTAGTCTTGTCTGTCTAGTCTTGTCTGTCTAGTCTTGTCTGTCTAGTCTTGTCTGTCTAGTCTTGTCTGTCTAGTCTTGTCTGTCTAGTCTTGTCTGTCTAGTCTTGTCTGTCTAGTCTTGTCTGTCTAGTCTTGTCTGTCTAGTCTTGTCTGTCTAGTCTTGTCTGTCTAGTCTTGTCTGTCTAGTCTTGTCTGTCTAGTCTTGTCTGTCTAGTCTTGTCTGTCTAGTCTTGTCTGTCTAGTCTTGTCTGTCTAGTCTTGTCTGTCTAGTCTTGTCTGTCTAGTCTTGTCTGTCTAGTCTTGTCTGTCTTAGTCTTGTCTGTCTAGTCTTGTCTGTCTATTCTTGTCTGTCTAGTCTTGTTTGTCTAGTCTTGTCTGTCTAGTCTTGTCTGTCTAGTCTTGTCTGTCTAGTCTTGTCTGTCTAGTCTTGTCTGTCTAGTCTTGTCTGTCTAGTCTTGTCTGTCTAGTCTTGTCTGTCTAGTCTTGTCTGTCTAGTCTTGTCTGTCTAGTCTTGTCTGTCTAGTCTTGTCTGTCTAGTCTTGTCTGTCTAGTCTTGTCTGTCTAGTCTTGTCTGTCTAGTCTTGTCTGTCTAGTCTTGTCTGTCTAGTCTTGTCTGTCTAGTCTTGTCTGTCTAGTCTTGTCTGTCTAGTCTTGTCTGTCTAGTCTTGTCTGTCTAGTCTTGTCTGTCTAGTCTTGTCTGTCTAGTCTTGTCTGTCTAGTCTTGTCTGTCTAGTCTTGTCTGTCTAGTCTTGTCTGTCTAGTCTTGTCTGTCTAGTCTTGTCTGTCTAGTCTTGTCTGTCTAGTCTTGTCTGTCTAGTCTTGTCTGTCTAGTCTTGTCTGTCTAGTCTTGTCTGTCTAGTCTTGTCTGTCTAGTCTTGTCTGTCTAGTCTTGTCTGTCTAGTCTTGTCTGTCTAGTCTTGTCTGTCTAGTCTTGTCTGTCTAGTCTTGTCTGTCTAGTCTTGTCTGTCTAGTCTTGTCTGTCTAGTCTTGTCTGTCTAGTCTTGTCTGTCTAGTCTTGTCTGTCTAGTCTTGTCTGTCTAGTCTTGTCTGTCTAGTCTTGTCTGTCTAGTCTTGTCTGTCTAGTCTTGTCTGTCTAGTCTTGTCTGTCTAGTCTTGTCTGTCTAGTCTTGTCTGTCTAGTCTTGTCTGTCTAGTCTTGTCTGTCTAGTCTTGTCTGTCTAGTCTTGTCTGTCTAGTCTTGTCTGTCTAGTCTTGTCTGTCTAGTCTTGTCTGTCTAGTCTTGTCTGTCTAGTCTTGTCTGTCTAGTCTTGTCTGTCTAGTCTTGTCTGTCTAGTCTTGTCTGTCTAGTCTTGTCTGTCTAGTCTTGTCTGTCTAGTCTTGTCTGTCTAGTCTT
The DNA here is from genome assembly GCA_944588485.1 of Phosphuga atrata. Classification (NCBI taxonomy): domain Eukaryota; kingdom Metazoa; phylum Arthropoda; class Insecta; order Coleoptera; family Silphidae; genus Phosphuga; species Phosphuga atrata. Next base: position 27,668,527 of record OX155905.1, on the reverse strand, counting down.
GTCTGTCTAGTCTTGTCTGTCTAGTCTTGTCTGTCTAGTCTTGTCTGTCTAGTCTTGTCTGTCTAGTCTTGTCTGTCTAGTCTTGTCTGTCTAGTCTTGTCTGTCTAGTCTTGTCTGTCTAGTCTTGTCTGTCTAGTCTTGTCTGTCTAGTCTTGTCTGTCTAGTCTTGTCTGTCTAGTCTTGTCTGTCTAGTCTTGTCTGTCTAGTCTTGTCTGTCTAGTCTTGTCTGTCTAGTCTTGTCTGTCTAGTCTTGTCTGTCTAGTCTTGTCTGTCTAGTCTTGTCTGTCTAGTCTTGTCTGTCTAGTCTTGTCTGTCTAGTCTTGTCTGTCTAGTCTTGTCTGTCTAGTCTTGTCTGTCTAGTCTTGTCTGTCTAGTCTTGTCAGCCTAGTTTAGTCTGTCTGGTCTTGTCTGTCTAGTCTTGTCTGTCTAGTCTTGTCTGTCAAGTCTTATCTGTCTAGTCTTTTCAGGCTAGCCTTTCCTGTCTAGTCTTGTCTATCTGGTCTAGTCTGTGTGGTCAAATCGTAAAATGGATTCCTAAGGAATTTCAACAAACTAGTGTAAATTTTACCTGGTCTATTATGTAAGGTGTTGTTAGCCTCGTCGATGCACTCAATGTCCGAGGATGGTGTTAAGACTCCGCGTTGTTTTGGTTTTGTTGTTAGTCGTGATGCGATGCGTTGCGGAACATTTGGTACAGACTAATGATAAAAAAAACATTGTAAACAACATTAACTTTGTGTAAAGAATGCCCGATTACTTAGAAGTAATTAATATTTCGGCGAAGCAATTACATAAAGGCTTTAAGTTAAACAATTCCAAAATTAATGACATCTATGAGAAATCATATTAAAAAGATACTGTTTCTTCGTTGGAAATGAAAATCTATGGAAAAATACTTACGCCGTCTTCGTCTGGTTCTAAGTCTGTGAACATGTGTGATGGATTGTTGACCCTTTGGAGTAGATCCGTCGCCAACCTTTTGCTCATTCCACCTTGGAAAAATTGATGCTAAAAACAAAGATATACAATATTCTACACCAAAACTAGGCAATTTAGGGGCTATATACTAGTTTTGTTGCCTTGCTTGGCATGATTTAATTTATTATTTTAATCTCTTACTAGTAGTAACTAAATTAAGCTCTTACTAGTAATAACTTCTCGGCATTTGGTCTCTTCTTGGGATTTTTGGTGAGCGCCACCTTGACGAAATTATGAAACGTCGGACTCCTGCAGAGTAAAAAAAAAACATGTAATCGTTATGTTTCTATTTATCTAGTGAAATTATTCAATTTGCTGTCGAGCGGAGCAATTACCATTTCTCCTTGTCCTTGAGCGTAGGCGGCTTAAAGCCGCTCTTGGACATAAGGAAGAGAGCGCGCATGGGATGCAGATCGAACATCGGCGGCTGCAACTCCGCCAACTCTATCGCCGTTATCCCGATGGCCCAGATGTCGCAGAGCTGGTTGTAACCGCCCTTCCTTTCAACAGCCGCCACCTAAAAATAAACAAGAACATTGCATCAATCGGTTTCATTCAATCGCAAAAACACTATCTAATGAAGAAAATTAAGATTACTACCTCTTCGTGGATAACGGACGAACGTGGATAATGGGCATTTTACGATTTCAATTACAATGTCAAGTGGGCATACTAAAGATTTATGTAAGATCTACTCGATACTAGAGATATATCCAGATTTAAAGATAAGTACATCTAGCGGAGAAAATACATCAAAACCTGCTCATTGTCACCAGACAAAATTTATTTAAAAATAAATTTTGAAAAAAAATAGGATATTGTGTATAATAAATAGTATATTATAGTAGTTAATAGTTTCTTAGTATATTTTGCAACTAGGGCGGTAGGTTGTCAATTGCACATGAGAGCGTCTTCGAAATCTCACTTCGTTCGTGCGCCCAATTTTACTCCCGTGTCCAATGTGTTGCAAACAATATTTTTTTATTACTCATGCGAGGGGATGTATCTTGCAAGTTGGGGATCCGATCCAGGTGCCATCCAAAAATAGAATCAAAAAGATTTGCTTTTTCAATTGTCACCAGTGGTGTGGATTCGTCATAAGAACTCTCATCAGTCTCCGGTATCACCATAGAATTTACACTCATTTTAACATTTATCGGACGAATGTTACATATATGTAACATTTAAAATACGTTACTTAATACGTAAAATACGTTTACTATCGATTAGAAAATCAGTACGGTAAAGGTACGATAAAACGTTTTCTTTAATTTGTATTTTGTAATGAAAAAAAATTCCACTTTCACGTCACTTTTTTAATATTGAGGTCTTGATTGTGTTTATATTATTTATTTAATTGTTTTTTTAATGAAACCTAGCAATATTGAATATTTGCGTGCATTACCCAAGTTATGTGGTAATACAACCAAAAGTGGAGTTGTCGCACTAAAAAACGTGCGCTAAGATAGTATTTTTAATGCATGAGTAATAAAAAAAATGGGTGCCTTCCTTGATATCGAAGGTGCGTTTGACAACACCTCCTTCGACAGTATAACAAATGCAGCCTGCAGCCATGGTGCAAATAAAACATCAATCAGATGGATTAAGTCCATGCTACAGGGTAGAAATGTTGAGGCTACAGTAGCAGATGACACAATGAGGGTGGCTGTCATCAAGGGATGTCCTCAGGGTGGGGTCCTATCTCCACTGCTTTGGGACATGGTTGTTGATAGCCTGCTTGTGTTACTAAATAATAAAGGATTTTACACCCAAGGCTATGCGGATGACATAGTCATTCTCATCAGGGGTAAAGCACTGAACGAGGCGGAGAGTTGGTGCAGGGGGGGTCGACCTTCGGATCAATCCCCAAAAATCCACTCTAGTACCATTCACTAGAATGAGAAAAACGGATGGGCTAAAGCCCCAATTTTCTATAACGAGCATCTAAAGGTGAGTGATGAAGTCAAGTATCTAGGTGTAATCCTGGATGCCAAATTGACTTGGAATTAACACCTAAAGAAAGCTACCAACAAGTGTAAAATGGCACTTATGATGACCAAAAGAACACTTGGAAAAGCATGGGGACTGAAACCAAGCATGATATACTGGCTATACACTATGGAAGTTAGACCCATTTTGACATATGGCTCCACAGTATGGTGGACCTAAGTGAAGCAAAAACAGGCCATCAAAGAACTCTCCTATGTTCAAAGACTGGCCTGTTTAGCAATTACGGGAACGATGAAAACCGCCCCAACTGCGGCTCTGGAGGTGATCCTAGGCCTTCCTCCACTGGATATCTTTATCATGGGTGAGGCAAGGATGGGAGCTTTCAGATGCATATGCAATGGCACATGGGAATCTCTGGTGAGGTCAGGACACACCATGATAACGAATGTCATATCAGAACCGTACCTCAATATAGAGGGGGATTCGATGCCTAAAAGGCTGTCATTCGATCTACCCTTCGAAACACATCTACGATGGACAGAAGACAATCAAATAACCACTTGCCGAGGAGGACTGGACTGGTACACAGACGGCTCCAAGAAGGACAGTGGTACTGGTGCAGGAATCTATGGACTGTCCCTGGGGTGCAGCCTATCTGTACCCCTGGGGACACATGCCACAGAATTCCAAGCACAAATACCCGCTATCATGGCCTGTGCCCGTGAAAATTTGAGAATGGACTACAAAAGTAGAAACATCCGCATTTTTACGGACAGTCAGGCTGCGATTAGTGCTCTAGCGTGTCACGAAATCAAATCCAAGACAGTTTGGAACTGTCTTCAGGACCTAAAAGCCCTGGCAAAGCATAACAAGGTCACACTCGCTTGGGTGCCTAGCCACACAGAACTGGTGGGTAACGAAATGGCGGATAAGCTAGCAAAATATGGAGCCTGCAAAGCAAACATCATTGCTGAAAGCGGACCCTACATTACAAAGACCACGACCCGAAATAAAATCTGTAAATGGGTAGCAACTAAGCACCATCTACAGTGGGTCAACTTGAATGGTCTGACACACAGCAAACGAATGGTAGCTAAACCATCGGAAACTCTAACTGCTGAAATCCTGTAACTGCCAAGGAAGCAGATCGCAATTGTGGTAGGCCTACTTACAGGACACTGCCCTCTACGAGAACACCTGCATAAAATGGGTATCTGGAAATATGAACCTTTATCAAGGTTATGCTATGAGGAGGACGAAACCGCTGTCCATATAATCTTCCACTGTGAAGCAATTGCACGTAGGGGTCACAAGCTTGATATTACAGCTGAAGAGTCCCCATGATAAACATGGCACATAGAATCCTGGACCTAATAGAGGCACTGGATCTATTTGCATGAACAAAACTATGTGGAGAAATACAATAGGCCAATGGGCCGCAGTGTTTTAAGGGCTAACCCCCCTGGACCCACATTGGTTAGAGAGAGAAAAAAAAATACAAAAATGTTCCGTTTTTTCATAAATTTTACTTGACTTACAATAACTAGTTCTTATAAACTAAGGATCTGTTTTGCTATAACAAATAAATTTTATTAATGTAATATTATACTGAGTTGCTCCCACTGGATCCCTCAGTTGTTTGGCAGAACTATTCTACACAGCTCATGTGGTTTGGCCCGTTTAAGTCGTCTGGTGTCATTCTGTACGTTTATGAGCATGGATGCTTCCTCGTTGATGTGGTGCTGGAGTCGTGATTCGTGCGAGATAGCATATCTTGTAATTATGGTATCGATTGTTTCTGCACCAAGTTCGCGGTGTAAGACGCTGTTGCGCACATAACATGGCGCATTGGCGATGGTACGTAGCATTTTGTTATAGTAGCGTTGGATTACATTTATATTTTGGTTTTTAGCACATCCCCATAATTGGATACCATATGTCCAGATTGGGCGCAACACCTGTTTGTATAAGTTTAGCTTGTTGTGTATTGTTAGTTCAGAGCGAAGTCCTAGTAGCCAATACATTTTACGTAATTTCAAATGCAGTGCCTCTTGTTTTTTCTTGATGTGCTCTTTCCATGAGGAGTCTTGTGTCAAGCGTCATGCCCAGGTACTTTGCTGTGTTGGCTGGCTGGATAGTTATGCCATTAATTTTCAATCTTTTTATTGGTAAAGTTGATGTATGTAGACTTTGCTTCATTAAGTTTGATTCGCCATTTACGAGTCCAGATGGCCACGTTATTTACTGCTAGTTGGAGTATCTCTAATGATTGCTCTACAGTTTTTCCAGTTACCATCAGTGCAGTGTCATCCGCAAAGGTGGCAGTTATTGTGTTATCAGTATTAGGTGTATCGTTTGTATAAAGTAGATACAACACCGGGCCCAATACGCTTCCCTGAGGGACACCAGCACCGATATACCGAAGATCGGAGAACGCGTCCTCATGTTTAATGCGAAATTTTCTTTCGGATAAGAATGATTTTAATAGTTGGTAGTACGGGGCAGGCAGAATGGATTTGAGTTTGTGCAATAGGCCTTCATGCCATACACGATCAAACGCCTGTGCGACGTCGAGGAACACAGAAACATTTTTATCTTCTAGCGATTTTTCGATGACGTTGGTAATTCTATGAACTTGATCAATAATTGTTGATGTGTTCTTTCCGTGATTTAATAAAATATTGAATATATTATAGGCAATGTACATCGAACGGAGAAAATACATCAAAACCTGCTAATTGTCAACAGATAAAATTGATTTAAAAATATTTTTTTCAGAAAAATTTTCCAACTACAATCTTCCAACAATAAAGAATGATGAAGAAAACAATTTATGAAATGTCAAACAAGAGATTTAATTATTTATCGTATGGCATACATGTAGCCACGCTTATACAATTCAACATTTAATCAGACAAAACAGAAAGACCTTCAAATAGATTGCTTTGCAAACGAAAATTATTATAGGACCTAACAAGTACAGTCAAACTTTGGCAACTCCAGGTGCGTGTTGGTAAGTCGCCCCTATTAGGACATGCCCATGGATCCTATCACTTTTCCGCAGGTTTGCCTCGCTTGCAGCATGAGTTTCCTGCAGAAGCGCCGTATAGTCGCTATTATCAAAAAGGAATTCAGAACTTTTAGATCGGTTGATAAGCAATGTTTAAGGGGGGACATCACAGTAAAATTTAGAAAAAATCGTTTTTTTTTATTCGCTTAAAAGTTGCTTTAGTGTTTTAAAAATAATATACCAAAAGATGGAATGGGGCAAAAATGTCTAAATGCCCAAATTTTCCATTCTGCCGCAACGCCTCTCAGGCATCACAGATTAGACTTAAATCATCATAGATTAGGACACATTGCTCGGGCAAATCTTCAGCGATCGATGAAATTTCGGTAGTATATTCCAAAAACCTAACTCTATCGAGCCACGTAGGATTTTTTTTTATACTACTTGGTTTTTTTATGAACAATTTAATGACTTTTTTTTTGTTAAATTTTCAACTTTTTTTCAAATCGTGCATCATTTCGCCAAAAATCAATATATCGAAATAATCCTTCGTGGCTCCATAGCGATTGATATATAGAAACTAAAAAACCTAGATTTTTTGTTAGAGATCAAAAATTAAGGAGTCTAGATGTCCGCCAGTGGACCTCCTTCCAAAAATAGGCGTCTCCGGACAAGTGCCACACAGCCGCCATTTTGTGTCAAAAAAATTTGAAAAAAATATTTGTTGTAGTTTTTTAATACTATTATTAAACTTACTTTACCGTTTTTCGATTGATCTTTTCATTGAGACGAATCCCGAACGATTAAATTCCCGAATGATTGAGACGAATTGAAAAATCCCGAAAATATAGCTCCTTTACCGTGCTCTACTGTGATGTCCCCCCTTCATTGACAAACATCGACCGAAGATTTTTTATTGTTTGATTCTGAACAAGTAGAAGACAGGATTTTGATATTTCCTACAAGACGCAATTTACAATTACTTGCAAAGTTGTAGCACTGGTATGTACATTTAAAACTGTACCACCCTTGATTGAACAATTGTATGCAAACATGGCTTACCTAAATACACTGCTCTAACATTAGTTTATGCACTCCTTCCAAACAAAAATGAGAATATGTTACAAGTTTTAAGAGCTATTAAAGACTTGGAGCCAACCTCTAATCCTCGGTGTATTCTCATAGATTTTGAGCTTGCAATGGTAATAATGAAATGGTATAAATGTAGGGATCCCGCATTTATCGAAATTTACAAGTAAATGCTATAAATATGGAATATGCATGTTTTTTTTTAGTTCACTGTTTACAACGCTATAACAATAAAAAAATATAAATACTGCTTAAAAATGCTGTAATTAACCTCTTAACTGATCTGAACGTACGCGATACGTTCGTGTTAAAGTGGTCGTACAGTGATTTGAACGTATCTCGTACGTTCGATCCAAAAATTTTATCCGGGCTTAGCGCGCGACATATTTTATTCATTTTATGTGTTCTTCGGTTGATAGCAAACTAATACCTTGTTTATTTTTATTATTATTGAAGGTATTCTAGCAATCACGGATCGCTGACAATAATTTATTCCAGGTATGGATTATAAAGGAACAAAATCCCGCTAACAATTAGTAAACTCCGTAATGGTTATTTTACGATCGAATATCGAATCGGATACGTTTCTTTGTAAATTTGTAAATTCCATAATGGGTATTTTTATGATGGGGTTTGTTTCTATAATTCAACGAACCGTTTGTACATTTCGAAATTTGGCTATTTTACGATCGGATTATAGACACAATACCCCTCGAACGATTCCTCATACATGAAAGGGGGATATAAATACGGTCACTCCCGAAATGCAAACTAGTCAAGCGACGAGAGTCACGCTAAAACAGTCAATTTACACCATTCTAGTTATTCCAATCAAGTTACACCAGTCAAGTTACGACAGTCATAATAAGTAAGTTCCAGTGCTTCATTCTAGTGCAAGATAACATGCCCGATAGAGATAGCGATGGTGACTATCAACCAACAAGCAATATTTCATCGAGCGATGAAGAGGATATTTTTTTTTTGACGACATCGAGGAATCTGACGAAGAAGTAGATTTTGATGCCGTTCGTCTATTTTTAGAAATTGACGCTAATAATCCAACGACGGCACCCTCGCGCTTTCATTTTACGGGTACACCAACTTCTGAAAGCTCAGAAGATGGCATTGTGGGATATTTTCTATTATTTCTTACTGACCACTTGCTGCAAAATATTGTTCAAGAAACGAACCGGTATGCTCAAGAGAGCATAGGAATGGCTACACCAAGAACTCACTCGCGATTCAAAGAGTGGTCACCGACTTCTGCAAGTGAACTTGTTGTGTTGTTTGCTATCATAATCCTCCAGGAGATTCTTCAAAAGCCAGATTTGGAGTGTCATTTTCCAGAATTTGTTCCATCCACAGAAAAAAAGGAAAACGCTGCCACAAGATGTGCAGTTTGTATTTCCAAAAGAGATGGAACAGGGAAGAAGATTTGAAAAAAACAAGGTACTACTGAATGTTGGTCTTTATGTAATACCTTGGTTTGAAATCTATTATACTAAAAAAATTTGAACATTGAATAAAATAAATTTCACAAAAATACAATTTTTTATCAAAACCCTGCCTTCAACTTTACTAAAACCACAAATTTATTTATTTTAAATATAAAAATAATCAAAATAAATAATAAAAAAAATCAAGAGGACTGAGAAATTTAAGTATCTCGGCGAATGAATTGAACCCAACTTATCAGAAAGAGCATCATTATCCAAGAGAGTCAGCAGGTTAGAACTAGCCTATCAGCTGACTAAGAACACTTACAATAAGAAATGCCTGTCACGCAACCTGAAACTTAAGCACTACACATCAGTCTTACAACCAGAAGCCCTATATGCCATGGAGTGTCTTTCCTTGAACCGAAGGGGTCTAATAGACAAATTAGAAATCAGAGAGAGGAGAATCCTCAGGAAGATCCTAGGCCCGGTAAAGGAAGATGGGGAATTCCGAAGACGGCATAACTCTGAGCTCTAAGAACATATTGAGATGCTCTCTGATTGTACAAGGAAAAGAAGGGTAGCTTTCTTTGCCCACGTTGCAAGATTGCCTCCAAACCGACTAACCAACCGTCTGTTCACCTTCTCGCAAAACAAGAAGCTTCATACCACTTGGTTGACAGAGACCGAGAAGGATATTAAAGAACTGGGAATAACAGATCTCAAAAACAGACAGTCTGTGAGACACACCCTAAAGGAAGTCCGTGGATTTCAGGAAAAACCTCGAAGGAAAGGTACCCCCTGGACAGAAGAGAGAAAGGAGTTACACCGGTAGAAGATGCGACAATACTGGGCAAAGGTCAAAGCCCAACAGTTGAACAAGCGTGGTCCAAAGTAGGCCTATTCGAAAGAAGAAGAAGAAGAATAAAAAAAATCGACAATTTTAGGACCGCTTCAGAAAAAAAAATTCGGCTGCTATGTGTAATAAGTTTAAAAACATATTTAAAATAGCGAAAAATTTTGAGCTGTTTAAACGCTGCCATTTCCGTGCAGTCTGTTGGTGACGTCAATTAATACTGTTAGTTCAGTCCATTGTTTACTTCAGCTGTTCTCATTTTTAACTTCACGTTTTTGACGTTTGTTTTCTAACCAAAAGACTGCAATGACATACAAATGTAAGCAATTCGAACTTGCTTACATAGTATGTTACGTCACTTTTGTTTTAACCAATGGTGTTGCGTTTTACAAATTTGAATTTCCCTCGCTTAATTTGCACTTTTCTTCTTCTTTCGAATAGGCCTACTTTGGACCATGCTTGTTCAACTGTTGGGCTTTGACCTTTGGCCAGTATTGTCGAATCTTCTGCCGGTGTAACTCCTTTTTCTCTTCTGTCCAGGGGGTACCTTTCCTTCGAGGTTTTTCCTGAAATCCACGGACTTCCTTCAGGGTGCATCTCACAGACTCTCTGTTTTAGAGATCTGTTATTCCTAGTTCTTTAATTTCCTTTTCGGTCTCTGTCAACCAAGTGGTACAAAGCTTCTTGTTTTGCCAGAAGGTGAACAGACGGTTGGTTAGTCTGTTTGGAGGCAATCTTGCAACGTTGCCATAGAAAGCTACCCTTCTTTTCCTTGCACAGTCAAAGAGCATCTCAATATGTTCGTAAATTTACATTTCTTTCTTTTATTAATTAATTTTAAGTATTTAAAAAGATATTCATTACAAAAATAATGGTTTAGTTCAAATGACCGGTCTATAAAGCTTCGGAAAAAAAATTTAGAACCAAATTTAATTTCATGCATATTCCCTATTAGGACACTGACCCTGACGTTTGCATTAAGCATACGAATGTTATCCTCATTAGCCTTTGTGCCTACACAACATGTAATAGCTTATTTTGAACAACTTTGCGATCAAAATATTTTACAACCTGAAACTCAAGTAGTGGTTCATTATTATAAAGACACGCGGATTGGCCGACCATATCGTCGGTCACCTCGTTTTTCCTTTCAGATGCGGAACTGCTTTGACGCAGTTCAACAAGGTTTGTCAAAAACCAACAATTCAATTGGAAGTTGGCATACAGGTTTTGAATCATCCAAATGTGTGGATATTTATTGGAGCTATCAAACACGAACAAAGTTTGAACGAGCTTCGAATAGAACAGTACACAAGTGAATTCTGACACTGTTTTAGCTCTTACTTGGTGAAATTTTGACATAATGTTTTTCTCAAACATTACAGTACACAAGTGGTCAAGAACCACCCGCTGGAAGAAAATAATATGAAGATTTAACAGAAAGACTTACACGAATTGTTAATTCGCTTGAATGCAATGTTCATGCCAAGGACTATTTACGTGGAATATGACACACTATTACTTACTAATTATATAGGGGTTACTTTGTTTAATCGTATATTGTAGTAGTTAATAGTTTATAATATGTTTAAAGTGTTATTTCGGTGATTTAATAATAGCATATTTTGAAACTAGGGCGGTAAGTTGTCGATTTGACGCGAGAGCGAAATTGGGCGCACGAACGAAGTGAATGCGCACAATCGCTCGAGAGGGCATTTGACAATACCGCCCGTGTTACAAACAATATTTTTTATTACTCATGCGAGGGGATGTATATTACAAGTTTGGGATCCAGGGGCCATCCAAAAAAATTGGAATAAAAAATGAGGAATTTGCTTTTTCATTTCTCTCCGGTGGTGTGGATTCGTCATAAGAACTGTCCTTAGTCTCCGGTATCACCATAGAATTTACACTCATTATAAAACGTTTTCTTTAATTTTTATTATTATTTTGTAATGAAAAAAATTCTGACACTTTCACGTCACTTTTTTAATATCGAGGTCTTCATTGTGTTTATTTTATTTAGTTATTTGTTTTATCTAATGTAACCTAGCGATATTGAATATTTGCCTACGTTAGCCAGGTTATGTGGAAATACAACGAGAGGTTAAAAAACGTGCGTCAAGAAGTACCTATCGCGCATGAGTAATAAAAAATATTTAATATGTAACATGTCGTGTTATTTCAGTGATTTAATAAAATATTTGATATATCAAATGTATATTTTTCATTCAACAAAATTCTATTCGAACATTTTTCTTTCGAACTAGACTATTGGACAAATTGCTTTCGAACAACTTTCCAGACACCGGAAAACGTCGACGATACCACGGCATCTGGAAGAATTTACCCCAAACAAAATATTAATTATTCGAAGAAAAACTAAAAAGAGAGTTTAAGGAGATCCTTACTGTACCCGTAATAGATGTAATAAGCTCATCTTTCTCTCCTGAAAAGTACAAAGAAAGTTTACAAATCGATTTAAACAGCCAATGTTTAGCGCTGTGATCGATAAACTACGACTCACGCGTTATTTAGGTGCCGTTCTTTACTCACTGCCCTAAATCATAATTGGTCTAAAACTTCACCCTGCAAATATCTCAAGAATCTAAAGTTAGATTACCAAATCTTGACTATCTAAATATTCAAAATCTTGTAAACCTAATGGTTTAATTATACAAAATTAAAAAATATTTACACTGTTTACCTTCAAGAGTAGACTAGAGATAAGCGTATCTTTCGCAAGTATTCAGTAATTGTTCTATTTATAGATAGAGAATAATTAGACCGCAATAGATAACGTATTAACGATTGTGACTAACTCTGTATCCAATATGACTTAATTATTTACTAATGACCTCATGCAACATTTGCAAAACACAATTTCACCAAACAAAACGACCTTACAGATGGTTCATCTTCATTTTAAATAAACATAGAAAAACAAAACAGAAAAAATAATCTTATAACATGTTTAATAAATTATAATCAAAAATAAAACATTTTATCACAGATAAAACAAGATAGTCAAAACTAGACAGACAAGACTAGACACAAGACTAAATAAAAGACTAGACAGACAAAACTATAAAAAGAAGACTAGGCAGACAAGACTAGACAGACAAGATTAGACAGACAAGACTAGACACACAACACTAGACGGACAAGACTAGACAGACAAGACGCACAAGATGGACAAGACGAACAAGACAGACAAGACAGACAAGACAGACAAGACGGACAAGACAGACAAGACAGACAAGACAGACAAGACTTTTAATGTGTGCCACTCCGGTATCAGGATAGATAAGACTATAAAGCCAAGACTAGACACACAAGGTTATACAAACTGGACAAAATAAATAATTCTATAGTGATCAGGACCAGATTTACTAAAAACGTAGTTATATATGTTTTAAGTTAATTTACAAACAATTATCTGAAAAAAGTTAATCAAAGGTCAATGAAAAAAGTAATTTGGTACTTGAAATACGAAAAGCTAACTGATTACACTTAATATAATTGTAAGTAATTGCAATCAACGAGCATAATCATCAGATTTCAATGATTGATTGTCCTCCACTTGACGTAGAATTATTTCAAAACATTATATAATAAAAACGAACAAAGGAAAACCGTCGATATATCGATCCAGATTTTAAAATAGACCGAGGAAGAAAAAACTTAATCTAGAACGTAAATGTGAAATATTTCACGCAATCCGTTTTCAAATTGCTAATATAAGACTAATAGTAAACTGTAGATAACAATATAAGGATATTAACATTAGGTGACTAATAAATAATAACGTAAAAGAACAAATACCTATAGCAAGTCTAATAAAAGACAAAACAGTAATAAATACTAAACACAAGGCTAATAAAAGATAATGTAAGAATGCTTGCTACTAGAATAGACCACCTACATCAGGTATTGCCAACAACATCCATTTGAAGTGGTAAAGTCGGCGGAGCTTTGAAAATTTGACAATTTTTAAATTTGTTTTAGTTCTTGTACTACCAAGTTATACTTACAATGTAATTATTAGATAAATAAAAAGTTGTATATTATTAAAATTACTTACTTCGGGTGCCATCCAGTAGGGAGTGCCGATGAAGGATTTCCTCTTGTTTATGGTGGCGGTGATTTGGGCGGAGACGCCGAAATCGGCCAGTTTCACGTCCCCCGTCTCAGTCAGCAGGATGTTAGCACCCTTGATGTCCCGGTGCATCTTTCCCATGGTGTGCAAATATGATAGACCCAGCAACGTCTCTCGACACATGTACGCGATTTGTATTTCCGCCAAAGGTCCCGTTACTATAAAAATGACAAAAATACAATTAATAAATTGGTTTGAACTACATAGAGTACACCAGCTAGATAGGAATAGACAGATAAGACTAGACAAATAAAACTAGAAAGGACAAGTTAGGCAAGATTGGACAGCAAGACTGCACTGAAAAGACTCAAAGCCTAGACTACACAAATAAGCCTAGACTAGACACACAAGACTAGACTGACTAAACAAGACAAATAAGACTAGATAGATAAGACTAGATAGACAAGACTAGACATAGAAGACTAGACAGACAAGACTAGACAGACAAGACTAGACAGACAAGACTAGACAGACAAGACTAGACAGACAAGACTAGACAGACAAGACTAGACAGACAAGACTAGACAGACAAGACTAGACAGACAAGACTAGACAGACAAGACTAGACAGACAAGACTAGACAGACAAGACTAGACAGACAAGACTAGACAGACAAGACTAGACAGACAAGACTAGACAGACAAGACTAGACAGACAAGACTAGACAGACAAGACTAGACAGACAAGACTAGACAGACAAGACTAGACAGACAAGACTAGACAGACAAGACTAGACAGACAAGACTAGACAGACAAGACTAGACAGACAAGACTAGACAGACAAGACTAGACAGACAAGACTAGACAGACAAGACTAGACAGACAAGACTAGACAGACAAGACTAGACAGACAAGACTAGACAGACAAGACTAGACAGACAAGACTAGACAGACAAGACTAGACAGACAAGACTAGACAGACAAGACTAGACAGACAAGACTAGACAGACAAGACTAGACAGACAAGACTAGACAGACAAGACTAGACAGACAAGACTAGACAGACAAGACTAGACAGACAAGACTAGACAGACAAGACTAGACAGACAAGACTAGACAGACAAGACTAGACAGACAAGACTAGACAGACAAGACTAGACAGACAAGACTAGACAGACAAGACTAGACAGACAAGACTAGACAGACAAGACTAGACAGACAAGACTAGGTTAGGTTTTGTTATTGGGAATAAATGAAATGAATTTGAATTTGACTAGACAGACAAGACTAGACAGACAAGACTAGACAGACAAGACTAGACAGACAAGACTAGACAGACAAGACTAGACAGACAAGACTAGACAGACAAGACTAGACAGACAAGACTAGACAGACAAGACTAGACAGACAAGACTAGACAGACAAGACTAGACAGACAAGACTAGACAGACAAGACTAGACAGACAAGACTAGACAGACAAGACTAGACAGACAAGACTAGACAGACAAGACTAGACAGACAAGACTAGACAGACAAGACTAGACAGACAAGACTAGACAGACAAGACTAGACAGACAAGACTAGACAGACAAGACTAGACAGACAAGACTAGACAGACAAGACTAGACAGACAAGACTAGACAGACAAGACTAGACAGACAAGACTAGACAGACAAGACTAGACAGACAAGACTAGACAGACAAGACTAGACAGACAAGACTAGACAGACAAGACTAGACAGACAAGACTAGACAGACAAGACTAGACAGACAAGACTAGACAGACAAGACTAGACAGACAAGACTAGACAGACAAGACTAGACAGACAAGACTAGACAGACAAGACTAGACAGACAAGACTAGACAGACAAGACTAGACAGACAAGACTAGACAGACAAGACTAGACAGACAAGACTAGACAGACAAGACTAGACAGACAAGACTAGACAGACAAGACTAGACAGACAAGACTAGACAGACAAGACTAGACAGACAAGACTAGACAGACAAGACTAGACAGACAAGACTAGACAGACAAGACTAGACAGACAAGACTAGACAGACAAGACTAGACAGACAAGACTAGACAGACAAGACTAGACAGACAAGACTAGACAGACAAGACTAGACAGACAAGACTAGACAGACAAGACTAGACAGACAAGACTAGACAGACAAGACTAGACAGACAAGACTAGACAGACAAGACTAGACAGACAAGACTAGACAGACAAGACTAGACAGACAAGACTAGACAGACAAGACTAGACAGACAAGACTAGACAGACAAGACTAGACAGACAAGACTAGACAGACAAGACTTTTTTAAAATAGTGGTTCAGGGTAAGCTCTCACCAAATCCCCTATTCCACCTTGGCTTTTAGTATGCGCCACCCCGGTATCGCATATATTGCATTCATTCAGGGTGGGCAGCCCGGACGGTTAATGAAAACCGCCCTAGTTGTCGCCTCCCCGACCAGGATTCGAACCCGGGTCTCCCGCATTGAAAGGCGGGTATGTTGTCAACTACACCACCGAGGAGGACAGACAGACAAGACTAGACAGACAAGACTAGACAGACAAGACTAGACAGACAAGACTAGACAGACAAGACTAGACAGACAAGACTAGACAGACAAGACTAGACAGACAAGACTAGACAGACAAGACTAGACAGACAAGACTAGACAGACAAGACTAGACAGACAAGACTAGACAGACAAGACTAGACAGACAAGACTAGACAGACAAGACTAGACAGACAAGACTAGACAGACAAGACTAGACAGACAAGACTAGACAGACAAGACTAGACAGACAAGACTAGACAGACAAGACTAGACAGACAAGACTAGACAGACAAGACTAGACAGACAAGACTAGACAGACAAGACTAGACAGACAAGACTAGACAGACAAGACTAGACAGACAAGACTAGACAGACAAGAATCTTCTTTTTTAAAAGTGGTTCGGGGGAAGCTCTCACTAAACCCCCTATTCCACCTTGGCTTTTAGTATGCGCCACCCCGGTATCGCATATTTAGCATTCATTCAGAGTGAGCAGCCGAGACAGTTAGTGAAAACCGCCCTAGTTGTTGTCTCCCCGACCAGGATTCGAACCCGGGTCTCCCGCATTGAAAGGCGGGTATGTTGTCAACTACACCACCGAGGAGGACAGACAGACAAGACTACGCAGACAAGACTATACAGGCAAGACTAGACAGACAAGACTAGACAGACAAGACTAGACAGGCAAGACTAGACAGAAAAGACTAGACAGACGAGACTAGACAGACAAGTCTAGACAGACAAGAATAGACAGACAAGACTAGACAGACAGGACTAGACAGGCAAAACTAGACAGACAAGACTAGAGAGGCAAGACTAGACAGATAAGACTAGACAGACAAAACTAGACAGACAAAACTAGACAGACAAGACTAGACTAGATGACAAGACTAGATAGATGAGACAGACGAGACAGACAAGACAAGCCAGACAAGACAAGACAGACAAAACAGACAAGACAGACAAGAGAGACAAGACAGACAGAACAGACAAGACAGACAAAACAGAGAGGGCAGACAGGTCAGACAAGACAGACAAGGCAGACAAGACTAGACAGACAAGACTACGCAGACGATAGTAGACAGAAATGACTAGACAGACAAGACAAGACAGGCAAGATTAGACACAGGAACTCGGAGGCTTTTGTGCTTGCATCAGCGACAGGCGGATATTGCACCAAAGCAAGGAAGTAGTTTTTAGACCACGTGGTTAAGGAGGGAGAGGTCAAGCAGGCTTTGATTGAAGGATTTCGCAATAATGGGCTGGAGGTCGAGTTTATCAAGGTTGAGGAACCCAGACCCATCGTTGAATTTGTTATTAATAATTTGCCTGAGGAAAAGTTGAAGGTGGTTCAGAGGTGCTGGAATTCGCGGTCATCCTTAAGCTTGTTCAGTTGGGAGTTGACGTGTTCGACACTTCATATTGCAATAGGGTGACAGAACGATCGTCAGCTCTTATTTTCACCTTCAATGTGGACAACAACAGTCCTGATCATCCCTATGAAATCAACCTGAGACAAACACAATTTTCTGATGTTTTAAGCCTCTGGTGGAAAATTGCAAATGTTTGGCGTGCACGAAACATACAAGGGCTTAAATCCACCACCTGGTGCAGGAACTGTTGGGGCCCCTCATGTTGATGATTCATAATAACCATCATTTCTTGAAAATCTTTGAGAAAATTCGCGATTGCATTAAGAATGGGGACGGATCAAGGAACTGGAGGTGAGGGTGGAAAGGCAGTTTTATCTGCACCAGTCCAAGCTGATGGAGCAGAAGAAGACCGAGACAGTTCAGGCTGCCGAAATCTAGTGCTGGGCGTAGTAGAGACGTTTTGTTTACATTTTTATAATGTGCCAGCCAACCCGGTATCGCACTCATTCGGGGTGGACAAAGCAAACAATTAGTGAAAATCGCCCTAGTTGTTGTCTCTCCGACCAAGAATCAAACCCGGGTCTCCTGCATTGCCAAGCGGGTATGTTGTCAACTACACCAAGGAGAACAGACAGACAAGACTAGACAGACAATACTAGATGGACAGACAAGACTAGATAGATAGACAAGACTCAACAGTCAGACAGGCAAGACTAGGCAGACAGACAAGACTAAATAGACAGACAAGACTTTTGAGGAATGGCAACACGACTGGGTCTCAGGTAGCAAAGGACAGTGGACAAAAAACCTAATCAATGATGTAAAATGCTGGGCAATGAGGAAACATGGAGAGGCAAATTATTATCTCACCCAGGTACTTAGCAGGCAAGGGTGCTTTAAGGATTACCTGCACAGGATAGGAAAAGCTAGCGACAACCTCTGTGAATATTGTGGGGAAGAAGATGAAGTTGTTCACACCATATTCACCTGTGGTAGGTGGCATGCAGAGAGACAACTTATTGAAAGTAGGGTCGACAAAAACACGATAGTGGACTACATGCTAGTTTCTGAAGAACAATGGCACGAGATTAATAAGGTAATCATAACTATAATGTCCCAAAAAGAAAATGATGAGAAGGAACGGAAAAGAACAGGAAAACATGATGAAACCCTGAACCGCTAATCATGGCTAATGGAAGGGGGATGTAATACCACACAATGTGTGATACACCACCACCTCGAAGTTATGCAAAGAGCAGTCCCGAGATGTGTGGGTGTTTCCTGGGGGGACCATTTCAAGTTAACAAAAGTGCTTGCTATGTCATCCCACAAAAAAAAAACAAAATAAAAGACAGAGAAGACTAGACAGACAGACAAGACTAGGACAGACAGACAGACAAGACTAGATGGACAGACAAGACTAGATAGATAGACAAGACTCGACAGTCAGACAGGCAGGACTATATAGACAGACAAGACTAAACAAACAGACAAGACTACACAGACAGACAAGACTAGGACAAACCGACAAGACTAGACACACAAAACTTTCCAGACTAAAATAAAAATAATTTTAATCCTCTTTGGTATTAAGAAAACAAAATAAATCATAATTTTTACAAAAGAATTACAAAGATAATTAAATATGAACCACAGAATATTTAATAAGAACTTACTGTGATAAATATCTTGCAATGATCCCCCTCCGCAATACTCCATACAAATCCACAACTTGTCTTTCCGAAGGTAACTGCCATAGTAAGCGATAATATTGGGATGCCGACAGTCCTTCATCATCAAAATCTCCTGTTGGATAATCCCAAAATCATCACCTAAAACAATTACAACAACAAAATAAATGGTTAATTCAGTTCTGTGCAGGTAGTATTGCACTGGATCAATTTGTCGAGACACAAAGGGTTACGAAAAGAAATGTTTACCTGCTTCCAGTTTGATGACTTTAATCGCGGCATAATCATTCGTCGACAGTCTTTTAGCCTTTAATAAAAGAGAAGGATTAATATGTATTATCGAGTATTTTTGTTTGTTTCTTTGAATTTAGGTTCCTTGAAAGTTATAATAAATATTAAATTACTTTGTAGACATCTCCATAAGTTCCACTCCCTATTCTCTGGATGAGTTCGTACTCGTCCTGGGGGTTTCTCCGGGAAATGTCCGAGCTCATAACGCCTTGAGCCATTGTGAACGTGCCGGCCGATTCCTCTTTACATTTTACCCGTTCAAATTGTCTCCATAAATTTTCAATTATGTTTACGTGAATTTGACAGGACTGATTCAGTCAGACATATTGGTTATTTTCTCGGCACGCGCTGCCAAATATATAAAACCAAATTGCACCATTTTGATAAATAGATATACAGGACGAAGTTCCGATACTTGTTCGAAAAACACTCGACACATAATTCACTTATTTTTATTTAAAATTCTAGATTTGTGTTGTCTAGATTAACTAAATTCAACATCGAACACAAAGTAAAGAATAAACTCATCCATTCCAATTCAACATGATTAATTCTCTGTGGGAGATAATTTCTAAATTTAAAATTACATACATTGACATACAAGACTAGAGAGGCTTTACTACCTTACAAGCAGTGTTCCCTCTAATTTTTGTGACCTGTGTGCGCACTTTTTTAAGTGTGTGCAGTTTTTTCCAAAATATGCTTTAAAATGTTTTATAAAAATTTACCTCCTTTGGTGTCGTATTAATGAAGTCCATAAAAATTCCTGATGTATTATACAATGAAATCCAATTAAAGGAATATTAAGGAATATTCTGCTTAAGGTATTGAATAAAAGCAATGTTTCTTAGAACGTTCAGCGTCCCCGTGGCAAAAATAGCTAACTAGTAAAAACGCACAGTGACGGGAACACTATTTGGTCGTTGTCGATGTGATCTAGGTAATCGTAGATTTAATCTTGATTAGATTAAGTTATGTTAGAGCCAGACAAATCCAGACTGAGGGGCCGAGACTTAAAATTAAGCCAATTTTAATAGAGGTCAGAAAATTTTCACTACGTCCATGTTTTTTGTTTACTGATGCGAGTTGTTGCCATAGTGACAATAAACAGAAATCATTTAATAATGAAACTCCATTTGATTTATATTGAACTTTTACCCACGATTTTTATACTTTTATACACGATTATAATAATGGTCCTTTACATACAATAATTTACTTATTTTCTGTTCATTTTGGTGAGCGAGTAGACAAATATAATTAAAATACAATACTTGGAGAAGAAATTTCTTTTTGATATACTACCTCTGTTCCATAATAAGTGAGCCATTTGAGTTTTCTTTCAAACTTATTGACACTAAGTTATTTTTTCAATTTCTATTTTGATATTCTTAATATACACCAAATTCCTAATCACATGTGCCATGGACGTCAAAATATTTGACAGTTTTATTCTTCAAAAGCAACAATTAACATTCGATTTTTTAAGCGAAAGTTTTCTAACGCCGGAAGTTTCAAACGATGAAAAGACCAAATTTAATCAACCAAAAGCGAACGGTTATTATTCAGTTTTTACTGAAACATCAGACAAATGGAAGGCAGAAGAAGGGAGCGGTGATTTTGGCAATTGAAAAATTAAGAACATCAAGAGCCAATATAAAAAGAATATGGAAACAAGGTAATGATTCTGTTTGTGGTTTGGTTGAAAATACGCCTATGAATGTTGATTCTAACAAGAAAGGAAAGTCGGGTCGGAAAAAAATTGACAGAAAAGAAAAAATTGCGAATATTCGATTAATTGATCACAAAAGAAGAGGGACATTGCGATCGTTATCAGTTGCAGTTGAAATTCCGCCTTTCTCGCTATGGAGGTTGCTAAAAAATGGTGAAATTAAGAGGCATTCCAATTCCTTGAAACCGCTTTTAAAGGATGATAACAAGGTATCACGTTTGGATTATTGTCTGTCGTTTGTGAAAGAAAATGGCGAGTTTGAGGATTTAATGAATTACATCCACATTGACGAAAAGTGGTTTTATATCACTAAAGTAAAACAGAAGATCTATCTTCTGCCTGATGAAGTTGAACCATGTCGTCAAGTTCAAAGTGATGTTTTTGGCAGCCGTTGCCCGACCGCGGTACGATCGTTACCGTAACCAGTTCTTTAATGGAAAAATTGGAATATGGCCATTTATAGTACAAGAACCAGCCTCGCGAAATAGCAAAAATCGTCCCAAAGGTGCAATGGTAACCAAACCTGTAGAAATCTATAAAGATGTTTACAAACGTATGTTAATGGATCAATTGATTCCGGCAATTAAAGAAAAGTGGCCAAGGGGTTCCTTAAAAACTTCTAGGAGTATAATCATACAGCATGATAATGCAAGCCCACCTTGCATTATTGAAGATGAACAGTTTCGGACAGAATGTAGGAGGGATGGTTGGAACATTTCGTTTACTTTTCAACCGGCCAATATTCCCGATTTGAATGTGCTTGATCTTGGCTTTTTTCGTCTATTCAATCATTACAACACCAGCATTCACCGCGCAATATTGACGAAGTAATAAAAGTTGTCGAAGAATCTTTTGAAGAGGTGACTAGACATACATTAGATAATGTGTTTATAACTTTACAAACAGTTATGAAATCAATTATAGATTGTGACGGTAACAATAATTATAAACTTCAACATATTAGCAAGGCAAAGCTACGTAGGGAAAATCGCTTGCCTACTATTCGTTTATACTAACATTTTTTATTAGTGATAAGTTATTTTGTAAAAATATAAGTATAAATATAGTACGTTGAAACGAAAACGGCTAACTTATTTTGTAAAAAATAAACTTTGGTAATGGCTCATTTATTATGGAAAAAATATAAAACGGTAATGGCTCACTTATTATGGAACAGTGGTAGTATTTAATATCCATACCTTTGTGGTTGAGAAACTTTGATGAGAAAATAATAAAAATTAGAAAATCAATGCCTGGGTCACTTAAAAAGCCTGTGTGGGTTAGGGTCTGACCAGCGGGTCATAGGTTCGCCATCCCTGTCCCATTCAATATTTTTTTTACCGGTTAACTGAGGATTCTGATCTCTGCAATGTGTTTGGTGAATTGTCAAATAAAGATTATAACTTAGGCTTTCTGGATTTTCGGACTTTTTATTGCCATTATTGAATATGAAAACCACAAATTTTACTCCGCTTATTCGGAATCAAAAGCAGCTAGCAAGATGCTATTATTATATTTACAACCATCAAGGAAAACACTTTCAGAGAAACTTTCCATTCCAAAACTTTCCAAATTTTCCATTCACTTGATAAATAATGTTTTTCAGGAAATACATTTTCTCGTATTATCCAAAGATTTCACGAAGGCATAACTTTTGCATGGCTTATCACAGAGACTTCTACTTGGCGCTAATCGATTCATCTCAAAATTAGTCGGAAAGCGTATATCATATTCCTAGGAGGCTTTAAATTAAAAAATATCATCGAATCGGGAAGTCAAGTAAACGATAAAATGCTTAAACGATAAACGATAGGAAAAGTTGCGGAAACGATAAAATGCAATCAAATCGAATTAGCTAAAATCGTTATTTTAAAACGTTATAGCAACATGTAAAAACGTTTCTAGAAGCGGTTTTGCTGTAGATTACAAATATGCAAATTATATTTCGCTAGCTCTCTCCGTTCACGATGGCTTGCTAAAATTGAGTAAAATTTGAAGATATTTCGGCATTCGAATAGAGATCTTTGAAAAATCGAAATGAATTTCCGGCGGATAATATGAGTTTGTTAATATGAAAATGATCTTATGAAAACGATGCCGCAATCCATTTTTAATTATCTATCACAGTTTCTCAGATATCGACTTTTAAAATTGACAATCGTAAAATTTCAGTTTGAAATTTCTTAATGAAAAATTGAATCATTTCCAACAACTTACATATCGATATGTTCGTCTTGTCGAGTAGTTTATGTGTGCAGAAAATGATTCCGTTTTTAAGAAAATCTAAAAAACCGAAAAAACAAAATTTTTCGACCAAAATCATGAATTTTTTTTTTTTTTATTTTTTTGAAAATTTTGTCGCGATTTTTTTTATCCCCGCGAAATCTTTTTCGGCACACTGAAACTAGACGACAGGAAGAGTAAATCGATATGTAAATTGTTTGGAGAAATTAATTTTTTTACTGCGAAATTCTGAATTCAAATTTTCCAGAATTTCGACTTCTCAAGTCCGTATCTCGAGAACGGTTACAGATAATTAAAAACGGATTGCGGCTTCGTTTTCAGGAGGTCATTTCCCTGCAGCTGGAAGTGCAGCCGGAAAAATATGAATTAGTTTCCCAGTTCTCTCCTCGGGCGACCAAATTTAGAAAATTCGCTCGATTTTGCCAATTTTATTTCGCTAAATGTAAGTCATATATCGCGAACGGAAGCTGTTAGCAAAATGCAATTTATAGATTTACAACAAGCAGAGAAAACACTTTCAGACACCCTTAGAAATTTTCCATTCACTTGATAAAAGTAGATAGGCTATAAGAGTTCGGGACCAAAATCCCATAAGGTTTTACATAGGGGTCTAAGGTCATTTTTTTTTTTCATCCGGTCCGGGAGGTTGGTGGGTCGGAGAGAACCCAGTTGAACATCAACTGGAAGAATTTAGTCGTTAATAATTTAGTCGCTTTCAACAATGATAAAAATAACAAGTAGGGGTGGTTGTGATCAAAAGCTAGGGCGTGGAGAAGGGGGTTGATGAGAAAAATCAAATCTGATATCAGAACCTATGTATGTACCCTTAGAGAGATACCGCCCGGCCGTCAGTATGTGACGACAATCAAAAAATGTACAACAAATGCACCGTTTGCAATTCTACTTTCATAAGAGAAGATAGCGACATATGAGAAAATATAATATAAAATCAATAATAATGGTTGGAAGAAGAGGAGTAGTCTAAATACTGAATATTCACCAAGAAAATAAAGTTGGAGCCGCAGACAGCCAAATAATTTATATAAAAAATGCAATCAACAATCCCCCAACAAGGCTAAAGTATGCAGGAGACCTACGATCACAGAAACACCTCCAAGCAACAGTGAAGCCGGTCGGGCAGAACATCATCCAAGCCTATGTCAATTTAAGAACAGAGTGGTCAACTTTAGAATTGATGGTTCAGCGATTAATGTAGATAGCTTTTAGTTAATTGAACAGCCGTTCTATGAAAATCCGCATTCTATCCATCTACTTTCATCCTCTTTCCGTCCGCTTTCCATCCACTTTCCGTCTACTTTCCGCCCAAAAGCTTTTAAACAGCTTTTAATCAGATTTAAACAGCTTTCAATCAACTTTTAAACAGCTATTGGACGGAAAGTGGACGGCAAGTGAACGTAAAGTGGATGAAAAGTGGACGAAAAGTGGACGGAAAGAGGATGGAAAGTGGACGGAAAGTGGATGGAAAGTGGACGGAAAGTGATAAGATAAGTGATAAAATAAGTATCACTGTTAAAGTCACACTTTTCCATAAGATTACATATAAATTGAGACACACGGTCAACTGTAGTTATTTATTCATTAATCAACCAATCAGAATCGAGATAATTAGTTTGGTAATATGCGTGGCGGCGGATGACGTCATCTACTAAGAGTGTGACGGCCGGGCGGTATCTCTCTTAGGACGCATGCAAGAGCCGTTCTGACACCAGATTTGATTTTTCTCATCAACTCCCTCCCCCACGCCCTCGCTTTTGATCACAACCACCCCTACTTGTTGAACAGTACTTGTCGCTTTCAACAATGATTTGTATCATTGTTGAAAGGGACTAAATGATTAACGAATAAAATCTTTTAGTCGAGGTCCAACTGGGTTCTCTCCGACCCACGAACCTCCCGGACCGGACGAAAAATAACAAAAATGTGAATTTAGACCCCTATGTAATTTTATTCGAAGGGTGGGCAGAGGCTGAAATGCCATCGCTGGCGGTCCCTCTGTCCTTCCGTTTCAGTGGAGTCACTTTGGAAAATTAAAAAAAAAGATCCCTATGTAAATCCTTATGGGATTTTGGTCCCGAACTCATATATTTATCCACTGATAAATAACGATTTTAAGTAAATATGTTTTCTCGTATTTCGGTCATGAAGTTTTTTTTATATAGATTTTAAATGCAGGTGCAATTTTATTTTCTGCACGAAAAAAAAATTGTGCGCGCGAATATTTTTCATGTGCGCTCTGTTTATGTGCGCGCGCACACGCGCACAGCTTAGAAGGAACACTGCTTACACGTGATCTCCTGGGAAAAAACCCGATCACCCTGGGACTGCTATTAGCATTACATTAGGGTGGTTGGTTGGTTGGTTCCCCCTTCCGCTCTAGGAACGATTAAGGTTTCTATACATCTCACTTGCCTCTCATCATTTTCTATTTGGTATATGATTTTTTTTTATGATTCCTGTTATGGTGTCCAAGTCTTTCTTGGAATGCAAGATTAGATCTATCATATTTCTTGGGTCGAGTTTTATGGCTTTTAGTTTAAGCCGTTCCTTATCCCATCTCGGACACTCGTATAGTGTTGGTGACACTATCCACCTCACCGCAGTAAACACAGTCTGGGTCAGATGCCCTCCCGATGTAATGGAGATAATCTCTAAAGGATCCGTGACCCGCGATAACCTGAGTTACATGGTATGATAATTCTCCATGCCTACGACTCGTCCACGTTTCTATGATCGGGATGAGGATTTTTGTCCAATGGTCCTTTACTGAACTTGACCACGCCTCTTGCCATTCACGTCTGAGTTTGTTGCTGGCCTCTTTTCTGGCAGTTTTGTTTTTCCCTGCGTCCTTCAGGTCTTTCCTGTACATCGCTTGCAGTTCAATTGGGGGGATTCCTGAGATTACGAGGATTGCGTTTTGAGCTACCGTTTGGTAGGCGCTGCATATACGTAGGGCCATTTATTTTCGCTATTTTTACATATTTAAGAGCTTCTACCCAGATGGGAGCACCGTATAGCATGACGGAAGTGCTTAGTACACAGCGCTTGCTACTTCTAGGTCCATCTACATTGGCCATGAGCTTCTCCAGTACTGCTGTCATTCTCATTCCTCTCCCTGACACCTTTGAATATGTTCAGTGAAGACTATTATCGATCGCTATGCCTGGACATTTTACGCTGTGCTTAGGTTTTATGTCCACGCCCATCACTTTAAAAAAGATGTGGGCCAGGTTCCTATAGCCCGTCAGCAGGATAGCTTCGGTCTTTTCCGATGTCAGGTTTAGGGACCGAGTTGACAACCAGTCAGTAATCAGCTCAATTAGCTATAATACCCCTTTCTGTTTTCCAACTATGCTGAGATCTAGATCGTCTGCAAAACCTACAATGTCAACTCCCTCGGGAGGTTTCAACTTGAGGACAACATCGTAGAGTATATTCCATAGTGTAGGGCCTATGATGGAACCTTGTGGAACATCGCTGGTGATGTTGAAGGGTCGGGAAGCGTCTTTTGCGTGTAGGATTACGTTACGGTTACACAAGTAGCTGCGCACCATCCTCAATAGCTACGGAGAAACACTTCTATCTGTCAGTTCCACTGAAATATATACTACCTGCAACGAGCACTGGCCTCCTGGCTTGTGCGGGCCGAGAAAGAGTATCACAAGGTGTCTCTCGTATCGCTGTCATCGTCTAGTGCAGTCCAAAGGGAAAACTAAATGTGTGTCCGACGACCAATTTTCCTTGCAAATACAACAGTATTTTACCATTGTCTTTTTGAAAACAACTTTCATTAAAATATATAAACTTCGGTTTATAATATGATCACCGATTGAACGATCTCACTCTCTTTCTTGATACAACTCAATACAACTAGCTTTTCGCTCTGACTGTATCACATCCTCCCACTCTCGACTAAACTGTTGGCTAGACAAGGATGAAGGGAGGTCCTTCGGACCTCTCTCTCGGCCCGCACAAGCCAAGAGGTCAGCGCTCGTTCCAGGTAGTATATATTTCAGTGGTTAGTTCAACCATTATGTGCTGCCAACTAGCGGAATTAAAGGCGTTCCTGATAGCTGGTGTTGTAAGTGCGCATATTTTGCGGGTTCTTTTGATATCGTCTTTGGCACTTTTTGCTACGTTGATGACATATCTAATTACATCAATCGTTGACCTCCCTTCTCTAATAAAACCGAACTGTCTTTCGCATAGATTAAACCAATTTTGGAGTTCTGTTTTCAGCCGTGCTAAGATTAGTTGTTCTAGGAGTTTTCCTACGACGTCCAGAATGCATATAGGTGGGTATGCAGAAGGTAGATTTGTGGGTTTGTAACCCAAGTAACCGTTAAAGCAGAACGCGCAGGTACAGCACTCCGAAAACTGATGCCCAGAATGAATATCCAACAGAATGTCCAACTACAAAGACTAAACGACTGCTGAATGAAGTGGTTAATTCCATCCTCTTGTACGCTGTACGGCATGGGTGGCGTCGCTGAAAGCAGCCACCAACAGAAACAGACTGCTAAAAACACAACGCGGCATGCTAATAAGCATATGCTGCGCCTACCGCACGGTGTCGCATGTGGCTCTAAAAGTAATAGGCAGTCCCGTCGATTGACTTAATGGAAGAGGAATGGGCCTCCAACCAGGACACAAAGAGAGAAGAGAGGGCTCTCCACAGAAGAGCACTCATGAGCAAGTGGCAGCAACGCTGGTACGACGCCAAGGAAGGGATCTGAATAAGAATGCTTATCTCAGAAATTGAGCCATGGTTCAACTGCACCCATGGCGAAGCGAGCTACTACCTATCATAGGTACTAAGCCGACACGGAAGCTACGCCGCATACGTTAAAAGGATTGGAAAGGCAGAAAGCGACAACTGAAGATACTAGAAGTGCAGCAGAGCGCGTGGTAGGAGAGCCTATCAATCCGGCTAACATGGTACACCTGATGATCAAAAACGAGGACAACTGGCAAGCAGTGTCAAAGATGTGCGTCATGGTCCTCAGTACGAAAGTAGAAGACGAAAGGAAGAAAAGGCTGGCAAGCTGAACTGAGCAGGCCTAATGGAAAGGAACACCACTTCGAAGTAATGTTCACGCGGTTCCAAAGTGGAGTATAGGTCCCGGGGAGGTGGGGTGGTTTAGTGGGTATGCTGGCCACGAACACCTCACTCTGCACTCCCACAGTCCACGGACCCGGGCGGCTTCATGCGTGCAGTAATGCATTTTCCCTCCCAAAAGAAAGACTAGAACTGCCATAACCTGTGCGCCCGATTGGACGAGGATTTCACGCCATGAAGGCGGATTCCCACAGCTTGTGGCTTGGCGAACTTGACTCGAAGTTTTTCGGATACTCGAATCTGTAGGCGCTTGACGTGAATTCCCGAGCCACATCTTTCCCACAGTGCGTTGTCTGACAAATCTCGACCCCCTCGCGTCTTTTCTCAAGCTACCTTGTACAAGGATAAGAATAGAGTCCGATAGCTGCACTGCATTGCGCATGAGCACTTTTTCATCTCTACACAGTCCGTAGGAACACTGCACGAGCGTGCTCGTCGATCGCAATTCGACAGACCAAAATCCTTTGATGTCTCTGATTACCTCCGAGCCATCACAAGTCATCACGAGCCATTTCGAGCCTGACCGTTCCCACGACACGATAGTTTTTGGGTTTAGAAAATATTTCGGGGGTGGGGTTTGCAAAAATGCATCAATTTACTTTCTGAAACTGACACACAAGGGTTCCTAGACTCCATATCTACCATGTTCTCTTGAAGATAGTCGTCTCTACTCTTCCCTCCTGATTTCAATATAATATTTATGTTATATTTTGAATATTTCGGGGGAGGGGGGTTTGAACCCCCAAAGCTCCCCCTCCACCTGGCTACGCCCATGACAATTTGTGTTGGTCGTAAAATTTGAGCTTGTGCACGGTTCATCGTCCATTAGATTCGATTCTACTCCGCCTCTTTTGGCAGTAGAATCTTGGTACATCACCAATTCTATTTGCAGATCTTGCAATATCAATGCCATGATGTCAAAAAGTCATGTAGTGTTACCAAGTGTAATGCCCGCTCCACACTCTCGCGGAGTAACTTCGGCGAGGATCCTTGCCGAAGTTGTTCGAGGCGAGGAACTAGACGGAGGAGGCATCTACACTCTCGCCTTACTTCGCGAGCACCTCAGTGCCATGACTGACACCAAACAGGTGGTAGCTGCTGCTGCAAGTATTTGTGTGTATAATATATAGGATGATATAAGGACGAGTAAACACGAGAGTGTGGACGTGATACTCTCCCTTCCTCGTACTCGCGCCTCGTGTCCCTTTGACTCGGGTACGAAAAACCGCTTCATGAAGCGAAGTTAGCCAAGGCGAGGCGAAGAAGCAGAAGGCGGACCGAGTGTGGTCAGGACACTCTCGTTCCTCGCTCAACTCCGTGCTACTTCGCGAGAGTGTGGAGCCGGCATAATAGTTCTGATTGAACTTGTTCTTGTAATTATTTCATTAAAAAACTAAAAGTATTTATATCTTAGTAATTTATACCTTGGGTCTAAGTATGTAGCGAATACAGTGTATTGCTTGGTAGGTCACAGAGTCTGGAATTGATGTCTTCGATTACCCAACCCAACACACAGTTGTAGTTGGTGGACTGTACAACTCACATTAGGCATATTCGCCAAATGCATTGCTCCGACCATATTTGATCCACCAACTCTAACAAAGCAATGCAAATGCTCGTCCTGGATGTTCCAATCCCGCAGGATCATCTTGAAATGGTCACAAATTATGTCACTGGTATGGCGAGCATGAAGTGTGCAACATTTTAAAATAATTTGTCTACGGGCGAAGTCTTCAGAAATCTCATGTACCGTTAGGCTCAAAAGCGACAAATTAGCACTTGGCTCAGACCAAATATCCGCGGTAAATGAGTTTTAGAAGTTCCTTAAGCATTTGTTTAGTTCTGGTAGCCATTTTCGTATATATCTCGTAACATATATGGTCAGTAAAAAATTGACGCCCTCTTAATTGATAATTTGACAAAGCAGTTTTCATTACGCGACGAAAAATCTACCGCTCCGGCAGATTTTGTAATGCAATCATTTCTCCGATCATATCGTCCATTTTTGCTTTGGGATGTGATGTATCCCACATTTATTTGATATTTTTTTAAATATTCTTCTATGGACAGTTTCCGTTTTGCTTGTTGTAATGGTGTAACTAGGGATTGCAATCCGGTGTCATTTTCAATTCGGCTTTCGATGTCATTGTCATTTCGGTGTCATTTTCAATCCGAATTTCCATCGATCCGTGCGGATTCGGCCGCGTTGATCCGATTAGGATAATTTTCCGTTTTCGTTCCAAAATGAACTGTTTCTAAGTGTATTTTATATAGGTTGTTTACACACACACTCTATTGAGATCCCTACAGTTAGGTATTTGAGCATGCTAACAAGTCTTATATTTATGACAAACAACAAACATGATGAATCTGTCTAATGAATGGCACAATTACAACTATTTAGTTTAATTAACTTACTATAAATACAGTATTTACTTGTGTATAAGGCGCATCCTAAAATTTAACCTACTTTTTGTGCGCCTACAACGCGGACGTATGTTTTACAGACATTTTTTTTTTAGAAAAGGTGCGCGTTATGCACCGGCAAATACCGTAATCATTTTAAGTATACATTATTTATCACAAAATCAATTTTGCTTTTGAAAAAAGGATCGTGGAAAGCAAATGGTGTTAATTGTGTCGTCTGTCAAATGACTACTAATAGAGCTACAAATATAGCCAGCGGCCGAAAACGCCTTTTCAGCTTCTACGTTTGTGGGCTTCATTGTCGACAAATAATCATGAATAGCAGACTCATATTCTCCTCTCCTCTGCTTCTCAAGTCCTTCACTTTCAAATGCAAGCTTTTTTAATACTTCATCAAAATCTTTCCCATTTTTAGTATGAATGGTATGAGAAGTCGCTTCTTGCTGGATTTGTAATTCTTCCTGTAAAGTTGAATCTTTCTTTAGGAATGATGTATCTAAGTTCATCTCTAGTATTTCTTTCACGTTTTTGTTGGAGTTATCATGTTGAATATGTCTTTCTAAGATTTATCAGATATTATTTCTAGTCGTAGAAATTTCTTTGGCATAGTAAATGTATTATTAGCTAGGATTATATCTTCATGATATTTCTTTGGATTCTGTAAGTATATTAATATTGGGGTTAACTCGTACGAGTAATACTGGTAGTTTTCCAATTACAGCACCAGAGCGCACAATGCGGCACTGTGCGCAGCATCGAGTGTTCCAACATCAGCAATGCCTCGCACCGACGAGCACAAGGAAAAGCTCTGCTCTCGGGTGTAATGCGCAAGTGGTACCAATAAGTTAACAGGAAATTTTAAGTTTTTTTTTCATTGAGTTGCCATAATTGATGTGTATTTCATTATTTTTGTCAACAAGAGTATAAATACTGAATTGTTGTTAATAAATATTTATTTTGCAACCAATATATGAACCATTTATGAAGAATCAGGTATAACAGTTATTTTCAATGTATTTTCCTTTATGTTGTTTAATTATTGTAAAACTTTAGCGAATTAAAATTCTTTCTATTGTTTACTTATTAAAAGGTAAATTTATTTTTCAGATTTTTAATGTACTCTATTGTCGCATTTAAAAACTAATCTGTTCCAACAAAGCCTATGCTAATGCGGCATTTGCGGCACCGAGTCGCACTTTGCTCCCGTAATTGGAAAACAACCACTGTTTGCCGTTGAAATGCGACTCAAGTGGCGCCATGCGCACCACGCATTTAAAGTACCTACCATTATTTTATTATACCAAATTTAATTTTTTTACCAATTATTTAACAAAATTTTACCAAAAATTAGCAACACCTGATCCGGATACATTGGTACCGAATCTGGTAAACCTTTAGTGATGCCGGACCCCCAGATTACCGGATCCGGTTTTCCGGATTGGAATCCCTAGGTGTAACCTGGGTGTAACTGACGCTACCTGATTAAATTTCAACGTTTCTCGTTGCTCTTCAATTTTATAAGATTCTTCATATTTTTCTTTATGCATCAATTTCAAATGGCCTTTCAATGATGTTGTAATGTTTTTGCCACACGTTGCCAATTATTATCCATTGCTAAAGAATACTGGCAAATCTCACTGGTTTTCGGCTTAAACGCGCTATTTGAATAAGAATATCTACTACAAAGCTCAAAACAATTACGGTCTAGCGAGTTGACAAGTTGATGCTTGTATCACGTGACACATTCCGACCATTTCGTGCGCAAGCCTCAATCGCGCGGCGACGCCTCTCAAAGCGTAGTTCTTGGCGCGTTGACGTAACGTAAACAAAGCTCCGTTATAACTTCGCAAAAAAAAACGCGGAGGCACGATTTCTGGCGGAAGTTCCGCACTTGCGGAGGCGGTGTTCCGTTACAACACTAGTTGAAACATGTCCTATTATGCGTCAAAAACATGGGCACTGTAGGTTTGATAGTTTTCGGAAAATTGATTCCAAAAAATTTAAAAGCTTCTCGACTGTAGTGCTAGTAGTCCAGTCATCTTAGTCAAAAAAGGGGTCAATCTCGGATTCTAACGGAAGAAGCTGAATTTTTATATAGACCCTTATTTTAGCATTACAAATGTTATCTCAAAAGTCACGTTTGCCAACATGTGAGCATCCTTAGATATTCAAGGTCAAAGGTTGCAAAAATCAGTTTTTGAGAATATCTCGTTTTCTCTGCCTCCAATCGTATTTGCATTGATTATGATAGTGGTAGAGAATAAAATTCTCTGCAAATTTCACCTGAAACCTCTTTTCATGCGTCGATGTGTTTTTGAGATAGAGTGAGTGTGGAGCGCTGATGAGCAGCGATACGTACCTTCTTCTTTTTGAAATTCCGCTCCTACCGGAGAATGGAAATCATCACCACTACTCGGACCTTATTAATCGTCCGCCTGAAGAATTCTGCGGACGTGCAACCAAACCAATCCCTCAAGTTGCGCAGCCAAGAGATTCTTCTTCTGCCAATAGTAGGGAAAGATAGTATGTTCTAGATCCACCGCCACCACAGTCATGCGCATGCGCGATGACCTTTGACCCCTAACCTAACCTTGACTGCTAACCTTGACCTTGGAACTTCCGGTTTCGACTTCCTGTTTCCGGTTTCGACTTCCGGCCGCCATTTTCGGAACTTCCAGATGCGCGGGAAAATTCAAAAAATAGACGCGAGGCGGGGAAATTCAAAATTAGATCCTGTTGAGACAAATGAGGTGTGAAGTTGGTTGCATACATCAACGAGACTAAATACATGAGACTAGACCGACGAGGGCTAGATACATGAGACTAGGCAGACGAAGCTAAATACATGAAACTAGATAGATGAGACAAAATACATGAAACTAGATAGACGAGGCTAGATACATGAGACAAGATACACGGGGCTAGATACATGGGGAGATACATGGGGCTAGATATATGAGACTAGATAGATGGGGAGATGGATAAGGTTGTAAAATAAAGAAAACCACATAAAATTTATGGTTTTATTAAATTCTAATAATAATACAATTAAATTTACATCAATACATTTAAATACAAATAGTGGTCATGCTTTGTATATGTTATGCGTTCGGAAGAAGCAGCTTAAGCAATAATGACTTGCACACATATTACAGCGAAACGTGTAATACCCTGTAGGTATTCTTTACACAACTAGTTTTACTTGAGGCCTTTTGTCTTCCAAATATCATTCGGTTTTCTTTATAACAACCAACACACCGTCTTTTAACATCCGCTTTCTCGAGGGAATGTTCACTATCTTTAGCATTGGATGGATAAACAGCTGATTGGTTTATTGAATCAGGAACATGTGCATTCAAACTCTCAACTTTATTCTTTTGACATTTAACATCCGTTTTCTCGAGGGAATGTTCACTATCTTTAGCGTTGGATGAACAAACAGCTGATTGGTTTATTTAATCAGGAATATGTTCATATTTTTCTCTATTATTATCATAGTCACCATTCAAACTCTCAACTTTATTCTTTTGACGTCTACGAAGCGTCTTATATGATGGTGATAAACTAGTAGATATTCTAAGTGGAGTCCAATAGATGGTTTTATTACGCTTCTCACCAAATACAATCCCCATCTTGATAGTAAAACACCAGCGTTAACACTAAATTATAAATGCTATCCAACCCTATTTATATCGTGCAGAGTTCTTTGCATCAATGAGGGTGTGAGGTCTATGTGACCCCACGTTAAACAGGGTGTGAGGTCTATGTGACCCCACGCTAAACAGGGTGTGAGGTCTATGTGACCCCACGCTAAACAGGGTGTGAGGTCTATGTGACCCCACGCTAAACAGGGTGTGAGGTCTATGTGACCCCACGCTAAACAGGGTGTGAGGTCTATGTGACCCCATGCTAAACAGGGTGTGAGGTCTATGTGACCCCACGCTAAACAGGGTGTGAGGTCTATGTGACCCCACGCTAAACTGGGTGTGAGGTCTATGTGACCCCACGCTACACATAACCGATTAGAGCTGCAGAGTATTAAGTGAGAGGGAGAGAGAGAGAGAGAGATGGGAATTAATTTTCACGGAAAACGTATAAAAGCGGTTGTTTCGGACAATTCTACCCCACTTGCTCCTCCGCTGTCGCAAAATGAACACGTTTATTCCTACAACACCAAACGAAGCCCTCGCGGCAAGGTATTTCGACCCCGACTACTTGGACACTGTGGACGACAACCACCTCGACCAAATGATGAATTATATTACGCTACTGCTGCTGAAGAGACAAACCGCCAACGATAAACCCCAGGAAACCGCCGCCGAAAAAACAACCGATGCCGTCCCCGAGAAGACAAACGAAGCCGCCCCCGAGAAGACTAACGAAGCCGCCGCCGAAAAATCAAACGAAGCCGCCCCTGAAAAGAAAACTGAAGCCGATGCCGAAAAGACAACCGAAGCCGCCCCCAAGAAGACAACTGATGCCGCCCCCGAAAAGAAAACAGAAGCCGCCCCCGAAAAGAAAACAGAAGCCGCCACCGAAAAGAAAACCGAAGCCGCCGCCGAGAAGAAAACCGAAGCCGCCGCCGAGAAGACAAACAATGCCGCCCCCGAAAAGAAAACTGACGCCGCCCCCGAGAAGACAAACGAAGCCGCCGCAGAAAAGAAAACCGAAACCGCCCCAAGGAGAAGAAATACACCAATGGACACTCACAGCCCCACCGAAGCCGCCCCCAAGCGCAAACCCGACCAAGAAGAAGAGCAACCCATCACCATCAACGAGAAGACTAAACACATCAGGACCACAGGCCCCTGGAGAACAACCACAGAAGACGAAACACTGAAGAAGCCGAAAGAAAACCGACAACCACACCAGGACAACAAGACGCAACTATAGCCAAGCAAAGCCAAATGAAACCCAACGAAACACAGACAACACAGACAAACAAACAGACTAAAAAAAAAAAAAAAAAACACAACGACAACCAAACCCCACGACGGCGGCATAGCTGGGCGAAAAGCTCAAAACCGCCAAACCAGTACAGGACACATGACAATTCTACCCCACTCGCTCCTCCGCTGTCACAAAACCAACATGTTTATTCCGACAACACCCAACGAAGCCCTCGCGGCAAAGTATTTCGACCCCCGACTACTTGGACACTGTGGACGACAACGACCTCGTCCAGATGATGAACTACATAACGCAACTGCTGTTGAAGAAACAAACCGCCAACGAGAAACCTCTGGAAACCGACACCGAAAAGACAACTGAAGCTGCCCCCGAGAAGACAAACGAAGCCGCTGCCGAGAAAAATAACCAGGCCGCCGTCGAAAAAACAAACGAAGCCGCCCCCGAAAAGAAAACTGAAGCCGATGCCGAAAAGACAACCGAAGCCGCCCCCAAGAAGACAACTGATGCCGCCCCCGAGAAAACAAATGAAACCGCCACCGAAAAGAAAACCGAAGCCGCCGCCGAAAGACAAACAATGCCGCCCCCGAAAAGAAAACTGACGCCGCCCCCGAGAAGACAAACGAAGCCACCGCAGAAAAGACAACCGAAACCGCCCCAAGGAGAAGAAATACACCAATGGACACTCACAGCCCCACCGAAGCCGCCCCAAGCGCAAACCCGACCAAGAAGAAGAGCAACCCATCACCATCAACGAGAAGACCAAACACATCAGGACCACAGGCCCCTGGAGAACAACCACAGAAGACTAAACACTGAAGAAGCAACAAAGAAA
Organism: Phosphuga atrata; assembly: GCA_944588485.1. Classification (NCBI taxonomy): domain Eukaryota; kingdom Metazoa; phylum Arthropoda; class Insecta; order Coleoptera; family Silphidae; genus Phosphuga; species Phosphuga atrata. The sequence continues at coordinate 27,631,899 of OX155905.1, read as the reverse complement.
ACCGACAACCACACCAGGACAACAAGACCCAACTATAGCCAAGTAAAGCCAAACGAAACCCAACGAAACACAGACAACACAGACAAACAAACAGACAAAAAAAAAAAACAGAAACAAACAACAAGACGACGGAACAGCTGAGCGGAAGGCTCAATGACCGTCAAGAAGCAAAGGACACATGATGAATTCTACCACTCGACATTTACATCGCAAAGAATTAACACCTATATTAAAAAATAAACTATTATCTCTAGGATAAGTTAAAGCGATAGTATGGATAAAATAGATATATTCTCCAAAGTTGACTATGAGGATACTATTACAAAGAGTGAATTTCATACGTATTATCCTATAGCTCAAAATTATAGAAACAATGATGAGATTCATATTAGGATCCAACACCAGGATATTTACACTTATCCTAGCGAAAGTGATATTTATGTAAGCGGAACCGTTAATTTTCCGAAACTCATTCCACCTGCAACTACACATAATTTTGAACTTGTGAAAAACGCTTATGCGTTTTTGTTTGATGAAATTCGCTATGAATTGAATGGAGTTGAAGTAGATAAGAATCGAGATGTAGGAATTACAAGCACGATAAAAGGGTTACTCTCCAATGCCAAGCGGGATCAACATATACTCGACCTTTTCGGCTGAGCTGAAAGGCCAGGGCAGTAGATTGAAATAAACACACAAATACGAAAAATATTTAGAAGAAATTGATTACACTGACATGCACAAACATCCGGCTATTCTTAACCGAATACTGAAACTTTATTTAAATTAAAATCTTATTACGTTTATAAAATTAAACACGGGATAATTTCAAGAAATTAATTAGACCGCGCTTCTTAATATATTTGTTTCACATATATTTACAGACAGGTCGAGACAGGTTGAAACAGGATTGTTATCAGTGCTAGGCGCTCGGTCCTATCTAGACGTGTGGTTACATAAACATTTTCTATCATGGAAGTTGTAATAAAAATTATTGGATGTTATTTCATTCTCATACATTTAAAAGCTTCAAATACTAAACTGATTACGTAAACTGAAAAAGAAACAATATCTTCCATTTCTCACTCAAAAGTAAACCTAATTTCTGAAATACTTTTTTATTTATATTAAATAATTAATACGATCTAAATCACAGACAAGTTTAAGAAATTTTACATATATTTTAGTTGAATTAAACAATCCCTTATATATTTTAGTTCAGTCTCTCTAGTCTCTTTCTAACTAGTCTCATGTATCTAGCCCCGTCTGTCTAGTCTCATGTATCTAGTCTCATGTATCTAGCCCCGTGTATCTAGTCTCATGTATCTAGCCCCGTGTATCTAGTCTCATGTATCTAGCCTCGTCTATCTAGTTTCATGTATTTAGTCTCATCTATCTAGTTTCATGTATTTAGCTTCGTCTGTCTAGTCTCATGTATCTAGCCCCCCGTCGGTCTAGTCTCATGTATTTAGCCCCGTTGATGTATGCAACCAACTTCACACCTCATTTGTCTCAACAGGATCTAATTTTTAATTTCCCCGCCTCGCGTCTATTTTTTGAATTTTCCCGCGCATCTGGAAGTTCCGAAAATGGCTGCCGGAAGCTGAAACCGGAAGTCGAAACCGGAAGTTCCCAGGTCAAGGTTAGGTTAGGGGTCAAAGGTCATCGCGCATGCGCATGACTGTGGTGGCGGTGGATCTAGAACATACTATCTTTCCCTACTGCCAATCGTTCTCTTGCCTTTTATTTTGCCTTCAATAATTAGCATAAGAATATTATATCTATCTCCTCTCATAACATGTCCTAGATATTCTAATTTTCTCCTTTTTATGGTGTTACTAATTTATTTGTCTTTATTCATTCGTCGTATAACTTCCTCATTTGAAACCTTGTCAACCCATGGTATTCTCAGCATCCTCCTATAACACCTCATTTCAAATGCTTCTATGTTAAACATTCCATACAATGGAGAATATATAGCATTTTAGTATTCTGGTTCTCAGTTCTAATGTTATATCTTGGCTGCAGAATATTTTATTCATTTTTATGAGAGCGCTGCAAGCTACTTCAATTCGACACTTGATTTCTTTTGTGTGTTCTGCTGTTTCAGTTACCCATGTGCCAACATATTTGTAGGAGGATATCTAGGCACCTTTGTCTCAGTACGTTTAGTCCGAAGAGCGCTTCTCTTGTTCCCACGCCCTTCCTAAAACCCATTTGAGTGCGTACTCATACGTAACCCAAACATAAATAAATAAATCCTGAATCCCAATGTATTAATAACGTTTTTTTACTTAATTACTTATTAAATATTACTTAAATAACAATTTAATACTTATATTTCCTTTAAATCAAATAGTCATCAAATATTACTTATCTTTGACAAACAAATAATTAAATAATGAAGTAAATCATTCTCTCTCTCTCTCTCCCTATATATATATATATATATATATATATATATATATATATATATATATATATAAATATACGTACTGTATATTAATGCTATTCTAATTCAACCCCATGAATGGGGTTGGGTATTGCAAAATGAAACATTAACGGTAACAATACTTTTAACACTTGCACCAGATGAACTACTCACTTCAGTATTCTGCAACTGCAAGAATGGTTCTGGTTCGCGTTGTGGATGCCATAAGTTAGGGATGCAATATACTTTAGCTTGTGCTGAATGTAATGTAAAAAGAACGGTATAATATCTTGGAATTCAGGATTTCCCTTGCGCTAAGGTACATATGGTTGAGAGCACTGCGTCCTCTATCTAAAAAACAGTTCGACGTATAAAAAAAGGCATTAGATGAAATTTGTAGAGAATTTTATTCTCTACAACTTTCATAATAGATGCAAATACGATAGGAGGCAGAGAAAACGAGATATTCTCAAAAAACTGATTTTTACGACTTTTGACCTTGAATATCTAAGGACGCTCACATGTTGGCATATGTGACTTTTGAGACAACATTTGTAATGCTAAAATAAAGGTCTATACAGAAATTCAGTTATTGATTATCATCGGTACTTATACCAAACCAGTCAAAATGACTGGTGCATTTTTTTATGTAATTTCTATGAAATTGTCAGATATTGTGACTTTTTATAACAATACTAAAATTGGCGTCGATGTGACTGACCAAATGGCACGAAAATATATTGTCAAATGAGGTTCCAGAATATGGCTACTTCAAGTTTTTTCAATATTCTAGATTTAGGTGCAATAAATGCCTGGATATTAATTTCAAACACGACAGGTGACAATATTTCAGGAAAAGGCTTCTTGTTTCGTTTAGCTGAAGAACTTGCTTCTAAATGCCAGATTTCAAGAAAAATTCCAAAAGAAGCAGATATACCAGCCGCTGATATATGTGCCCATAATTATGAAAGTGGTCTAAGTCAAAATTAAAAAAATAAATACTTTTATTTCACACAGAATTATTTTAAACTAAATTTATTCAATGTAATTTTTACGATATCGTCAAGAATGAACCATTATGTAGTGGTTGTAATTTCAACAATATATGGAATTCATTTAATGTTAATAATGCGGTGTGAAATAACTGATGAACTCATTTTTTTTTAATTTTGACTTAGACCACTTTCATAATTATGGGCACATATCAAGTTAAAGTAGTACCCTTCATACACGTAATGACACCATTTACGGACTTTGTAATAATAACAGGACCACGACTATTTGTAATGCATGCAAAAATATGTATAATATATAATTGTGGAAAATTCAATACTCAGAAGTGAAATAAAATTTCGAATTGCTAATTTTCTGTTGTAGATATGGAATACATTTGGGAATCTGAAATTTTTTATGTTTCAATTAACTAATGAATAAATTTATAATCAATATAACATATTACAATTCACCTAACTAAAGTAATTTATCATTTATAAACAATAAATAAAGACTGAGAACCCCACCAATCATTTTTTTAAGACCAGTCATTTTGACTGGTTTTGATAGAAATACGTATATTGAAATAGCTGGTAAATCTAGTATTAAACAAGATACCTATTTCAAAGGTTATTTGCAAAATTATTTCTTATGTGGCAGCAACGCGCTGGGTACCAGCCAGTGTTGGGCATAATTCAATTAATTTTTTAATTGTAGAATCAAACAATTACAATTTTAATTGCAATTAAATCAATTGCAATTAATTTAGTTGAATTAACTGTTTAATTGTGAGATGCAATTGAAATCAATTGCAATTAAATCCATTAATTGTGGTATACAATTAATTTAATTGCAATTAAAATTTTAATTGTTAGTTACAATTAACTTAATCATCAATTGTTTATTATTACAATTAACAATTAATACTATTTGATGAATGTAAAAACTTTCCCTTGTTTTGATTCCCTCTTGTCACAGTGTATCCCTCCCTTGTAACAGTGCTTTCCCGCATTGTGCCAAATAATTTCCAATATTGTAAATAATCTAAATAGTTGGGAAATATGGTTCGTTCTGGACCCTTCACCTCCACTTCCGGCCCCCCACCGCGCTCCCACTTGCGGTTAACACCCCACTTCCGGTTCCCACCTCCGCTTCACACTCACCCTTCCGGTTCCCACCCCACTTCCAGAACCGGAAGTGAGAACCGGGACTGAAAAATTTTGCAACCGGAAATGGGGGGGTGGGAACCGGAAGTGGTGAAAATTTTGGAACCGGAAATGGAGGTGGGAACCGGAAGTGGGTGGGAAACCGAAGTTGGGGTGAAAACCGAAAGTGGGTGGCGAGGGTAGGGGACCGGAAGTGGCCTATATCCCTACGGTTCCCACTTCCGGTTCCAAAATGTCCTACTTCCGGTTCGTGAACCGGAAGTGGGGTGGGTACCGGAAGTGTGAGTGGGAACCGGAAGAGTGAGTGTGAACCGGAAGTGGGGGTGGGAACCGGAAGTGGGGTAGGAACCGGAGTGGGAGCGAGGTTGAGTGCCGGAAGTGGACGTGGAGGGTCCCGAACCAACCATCTTTCCCAACTATTTAGATTATTTACAATATTCCGGCCCCCAACCTCGCTCCCACTTCCGATTCCCACACCACTTCCGGTTCTCACCCCCACTTCTGGTTCACACTCACACTTCCGGTTCCCACACCACTTCCGGAACCGGAAGTGGGGGCGGGAACCGGAAGCAGGGTGGGGATCGGAAGTTAAGGCGGAGGGTCCATTTGTTTCTTAAATAATAATTGTCGGCCAAAAAAATTATACAAATTTCGTGCGGAAACGATTTTACAGCGCTCCAGCTAATGAGGAACTCGTCGCCCTTCGGGCTCGTTTCCCAAACGAGCTGTCGCGTTGTAAAATCAAACTTTCCACACTCTAATGTAAATAACTATTTCAGTTATGCATTATGGCAAGTGATACATTGGAGTATAATAAACATCTTCTAACCGACATTTATTAATTGTTAATTGTAAAAGTGCATCAATCAGTTAACAATTAATTAATTGTAATTGCAAAATTTTACAATTAACCATTAATTAATTGTTAATTGTGATATATTGCAATTACAATTAATTATTTTAATTGTTAGTTGCAATTAAATCTCGCAATTTAATTTGTTAATTGTTTTCACAATTAATTTTTGCCCAACTATGGTACCAGCTTGTTTTCAAATAAAAAGAGGATTAGGAAAAAAGTATATTTGCCAGAAAATTGAAAAACGTTGGGAGCTAAAAGTTTTATTTCGTGAAAAAAAGAATGTTGATATAATAAATACATAATAAAATTTGTAAATAATATCTTATGAAAATTGACAACAAAAAGATGAAAAACATGAATGAATTTAAAAAATGAAAATTTTGAAAATTGAAGCCCCAAAAAAAAAACATTTTTTGAAATTCGTATTACATATTTCACAATGCAATTTGAAATGAAAAAAGTTAAAAAAACAGAAATAAAATTCACAAAAGTGCCTTGTTTAAAAAATATATGTATATACAGCACGTTTAAAAAAACATTTTAAATCCTAAATATTTTTCATTTTGTTAATTAAATAGATTTTTTTTAAAGATTTTTTCTGTTCGATTTTTTAAAAAAGATTTTTAAATTTAAATGAAAATTAAACTATTAAAAAAATTAAACCTAAATATTCCACCTAGTTTGTATACTCTTTCCTAATTTTCCTTCCTAAGTTGGAAACCAAAAGCAAAAAAAAAACAACTTTTTCTCACAGAGAATTTTCAAATACTAAAAACTAAACTGATTCTACAAAACCGTAGACTGCAAGAAGAAGAAAAAACTAAAATAAATAAAGTCAAAAGAATAGTTTACAACATAAATAAAAATTGAATCTTAATTACTTTCTTTTTAATCTTCATATAAATAAAATTACCAGCAGTAAAATATTATCGCACATCAATAAAACTTAGAACTTAGACAAAAAGAAAAATAAAGAGAAAACATAAAGAAAAAAATTTCAGCAATTACAAAACAAATGAATTGGAGAAAAAATAAACTAAACTATATAATATATACAGAGTGTGATATAGTAATCAATTTTACATATCTCAAACAACATACAGAAAATGTTTAAACTACAAATTAAAACGTTCTTTATTTTCGAAACATCATAAGAAATCAACTCATTCACTGAACACGCAATCAAAATGTTCCTTTCTATTAACACCTTTTTTAATTACAAATAATTGCACGATTGCGATAATATTTTACAGTCACCTTTTCTCATACTTTTATTATTTATACATACATGAGTCAGAGGAGTTGGGCAGCAGATGGAACCTGAAAAGATACTTCAAACACTTCCTACTTCATTTTAATCACCGCTTACATTTCCACACAATATCAATTTTTTCAATACCTGAAATTTGGCAATAATATACAAGAGTTGATTCATCAAACTGGGCCACCAAGAGAAGGTGACATCTGCTATATAAGGACCTGTGTTACATTTACTTCCAATTTTTGCTAGAATAAATCAATAATTTTTTGTGTTAGGATGGGGTCCAGATCAGTTTTCACATTTCTCCTAGTGGCTCTGCTGATAAATAAGGTTTCCTTGTTTGGTTTGGTGTCGCATCCTGGGTTATTATGGCACAGAAAGCAAAAGACAATCCATAGAGTATATACATCCATGGTGTCCAAGAGTGAATCAGTGTTCCATCAGGTAAAAATGTAACCAAGTAATGAACTCTGGTTTGATTACCATGTCTACCATTAAAGATTCTTTAAAGATGGAATGAAATAGGAAAAAGCTTGGAAACGGTAGGACCATAGTGTTGCCTTATTTGTTTTATGTTTAAACTTATTCTGTTTGGAGACCTTACTTATCAATCAAGCCTCATAGATTATATAATTGTTTACCAGAAATCTCTGTAAAAGAAATAGATTAGATTTCTTTCTTTAGTAATTTTCATGATTAATTCATTTTGTGTGGAAATATTCGTGTGTAGTTGTTTTTTTTAGATTGTCTTTTGAATAATAACAGACTTATTAGAAGAGAAAACACGTTTAAGGACATTAAATTTAAATATTGGAAAAATCTATTAGATTCTTCTAACAATCTATCATAATAGACCTTTTTACGGTTAGTTAAGCGCATGCGTATCCACCAAGTTTGAAAGGCGGGAATATGAAAGTTCGGGCACATATTTAGTTATACGTCAAAAAGTTCTGGCACTTTTTGACGTATAACATGGCGGAAATTGAAACATGCGAACATAAAAAATTCAACTAAGAAGAGGTCTATTGAGAGATTCTTTAACTTAATTACATTAGAATATAATTATTCGGTTTTTCTTGTATTTCAATCCATTTGGTAATAGAATATCTATGTTATAATTAGAATCCCATGTTACAGTCTTTCTGACAGTAAGTTATAACTCTGCCCTAGTCACGTGTATTTAGTCTCCTCTGTCTAGTCTTGTTTGTCTAATCTTTATTCTGTCTATACTTGGGCCGGCGAGAGAATGCATCTCGACGAATTTAGCATTGTTGTGCGCACACCCGCACTTTATTTCGAGTGCGCGGTGTTTAGTTGTCCGTATTTGAAAATCTGAAGCATATTTCTTAACTTAAACTAATCTGTGCGTACCTCGGCGCGTCCCTTGCCCCTCATACCTCGGCGCAGTACAGCTGCATTCTCTCGCCGGCCCGAGCATAGTTAGGTATAATATTACCACACTTGTTTATATAGTCTTATCTGTCTTGTCATATCTGCCTAGTCTTGTTTGTCTAATCCTGTCTAGTCCAGTTTCATTTGACATTTCTGTTGTTTGTAATGTTTTGTGACCGAATAATGATGGTATATTAAAGAAAGAGCAATTAGCGCGATTTTTCAGCACACGTCCATGTCTAGAATATAAATTTTCTAATGGACAAGTGCGAAAAACGCCTTATGAACGAGTTTTTTATATTATTTTTTCTATTTTGCATCCTTTTATGCCACTTCTAAATAAAAAAATCGGGGATACATATTGAGAAAATTTACCTTTTCATTGTTAAATTTTTTTTATGCGGATGCGTCAATTTCCGCCAAGTTTTCGGGCACATTTTTTACGTATAACCAGTGGAAATAACAAAATGTGCCCGAAACTTTCTTATTCCCGCCTTTTAAGCAAGGCGGACGCGCGAGCGCTTAACTAACCGTAAAAAGGTCTATTAGGAATTGTGTCATTGCGATAATAACAATTTTATTGTCATAAAATAGACAAACTGACAGCTTGAAATTTGTTAGTTTGTTTTTTTGTGAGTTATGTTTTAGAGAAACGATCAGTTTTTTAATGTTAGTGCCTAATTTTCGTGCACTTTTTGTCGTATAACCAGTGAAAATAACAAAATGTGCCCGAAACATTCATATTCCCGCCTTTTAAACAAGGCGGACGAGCGTGCGCTTATCTAATCGTAAAAAGGTCTATTGTATCGCACTCGGCAAGCCATTAACGAACCCATATGAGTACTTTAATGACATTATAGACGCAAGATAAAGAATTTTTAAAAGTTTTATTTAAAAAGGTTTTAATGTTTGGTTTAGAAAGAACCGACTACCGAATTTTCCAGATTAAAATTTGCCCAATTTATAAATATGCAAGAAATTATCAAGTAGATAACAATAACAAACAAGTAGATTTTTCTGTTTTGCAAACATAATTTGGAACAAACATCGCATTTCAAAATTTACAGATAAATTTTAATAATTGGACAAATAATTGTACTATTATGATTTGAATTGAATTTTGAATAATTTGATATGGAAACAAACTTATAAAAAGAAAAATACTAAATTTCGCAATTATTGTACAATTTAAAATTGATTGATTTTTGAACAATTTGGCTTGCAAAAAGTTTAAAAAACGAACTAGTTGATTATCCCGTTTTATAAATTTTCGGTTATTACTCTGACAAAATTTGACGATAAAAAGTTGCACGATTTATAGATTTGTAAACACATAGTAGATTATTTCGTAGAAACAAAATTTGCCAAAAGTTGATCGATTTAAAAAAGGCCCATTTTTATTCTGGATTCAATTGATTGAACGATCAAATATTAGCAATTTAAAAATAGTCTTGTCTGTTTAGTATTGCCAGTATGGCCTGCCTGACTAGTCTTGTACGTTTAGTCTTACCTGTCTAGTCTTCACTGTCTAGCTTTGTCTGTACATCTTGAGTGTACAGAATTGTTGGTTTAGTCTTGTCTATTTAGTTTTGTCTGTTTAGTCTTATTTGTCTAGATTTGTCTCGCCTGACAAGCAGGAGACCGGTGTTCGATTCCCGGCGAGGCAGAGGCATTTTCAATCAGCGCGGCACTAACAGTACGGGCTGCCAATCCCGAAGGAAAAAGAAATATCCGATACCCGGGGTGGCGCATACTAAAAGCCAAGTGGAAAATCAAGTTTAGTGAGAGATTTCCCACGAAAAAATAAATAATAAGACTTGCCTGTCTATTTATTCTGTTTTGTCTGTCTAGCTTTGTGTATCGTGTGTCTAGGTGTGTCTTTTGCTGTAACGAACCCGGGTGAGATTAGTCATACGCCATAAACCAAATAGTAGGCGATTTGGATGAAAACTTCCGCAAGATTGGAACACTAAGGGAGAATGATGGAGGTACCCAATCAACAACAATCACTTTAGGCAAAGAAGAGGTCAACAAACTGCTAAGCTTGGGAACGATAAGGGTGGGATACACGTGCTGGTCCTATGAGTATAGAGCAGCGGATTGCTAAGGCACAGACAGGACTAGCTTGTGATACAACTGTGGAGAAGGGGGGCACATTGCCAAATTGAACATCCAAATGTTTTTTTACACATTGAATGTCCAAATGAAGAAAAATGCCCAATCTGCCAAGAGACTGACAACAAAGCCGGCACTGGGAGATCCAAATCGAGGCACTCAAATCAACCAAATCCAGAATAAGGAGCAAACCCATTAGCAACATTAACATTCTCAATGTCTAATAAATCGCCGAAAGCACCAACAAAGTCCAGTAAGAAGGTGCAAGTACTTCAAAGCAACATAGGCAGTAAAACAGTCTCCTCCATAAGACCGCGATAGACGAAAGAGTAGATATCTGCGCAATTTCTGAGCCAAACAAAAACATGGCCTCTATTGAGACCTGGCTAACGGTAAATCAACTAGATGTAAAGGAATGGGATCAAAAAGGGAAGGGATTCGTGTGGGCGAAAGGAGAGGATATAATAATCTATCTACTCCTGCTACTGGTCGTCCAATAAAACATTAGCGGAACGAGAAAAGTACCTTCAAGACCTGGGAGAGAGCATAAAAAGTCACAACAACTCTGATATAATCACAAGAGATTTCGACGCAAAGGCCAAGATATGGGCAGGAGCAAAAGATGAAAGAGAGGGGAAGATGCTAAAAGAGTGGATGGCCAAAAACCTGTCCATAATGAATGAAGGAAAAAAACTCACTTTCATTAGGGGAACATCACAGTCACATATCGACATCACTATGTGCTCACGACATAAGCGACAAAACAAACCGCTGGGAAACCCGACAGAGGAAGGAGATCCATTCACGAAAGAGGAGCTTGACGAAGCACTAAAGAGGACAAAATGCTATAACCAGTGAAAATAACAAAATGTGGCCGAAACTTAAACATGGCGGACGCGCCATTGAGAATGGAGATAGAGGCTAAATTAGAGGATAATCAATTCGGTTTTAGGAGAGCAGATCAACGGTAGCGGCTATGGAGAAGGTAATAAAAACGGCCAGAGCTGCCAAAAAATATGCAGCGAAGAATAGAAGACACATTAGTCACCATCGACTTCCAGAACGCTCTTAACTCAGTCCCATGGCATGAGCTGATGGAAGCACTAAAAAGGATGAAAATAACCAACATCTTCAGAAAAAAAAGCTAATTACCTACAGAGTAGGACAATTTATACAGGTGACAAAGAGGAATTAATGTTGTCCTGTGGGGTACCGCAGGGGTCAATACTTATACCATTACTGTAGAATGTATATTATAATGAGATCTTATGACTCGCGTACACAAAACCACAAAAAACCTAAACCGTCAACGGCCGAAGTTTTCTCGGGCGACAACGGCCGAACTCGGACGATTGAATCAAACACTTGTAAAAGAGAACGCGTACACAAACACGACCGTCATCGTTGGACGATGACGGTCGTTGACGGCCGGTGACCGATTAGGTGTACGCGAGCCATTACAAATGAAGATGTTCCAAGGGGTTAAAATTATCTGCTTGGCGGATGATACGGCCATGGTAACTTGGGCCTAAAATGAAGCAGAACTGATAACACTGACAAACCGTGTTATTCGACTCATTATTAATGCAATCACGAAAATGAAATTAAAGGATGAGGAGAGCAAGACGGAAGCGGTAATACTATACGGAGAGCAGGAAGTTAAAAAGTATCACACTTAAAGCCGGAAACACGGTAATCCAAACTAAAGCGACCCTAAAATACCTAGGAATATGGTCCGACCATAATATGAGGAGGGGGAGCATGTTAGGCAAGCGGCAATAAAAGCCTAAAAATCAATGACTGCACTAATAAAACTGACGCCAAGAATTAAGTGGCCATCTGTCTTCAAAAGGAAAATTCTAAGCACAGTCACGCACTCTATCATTCTTTATGGCGCACAGATATGGGGCGATATGGAGTGATATGGAGAAAAGCTCCTCCGGGCGATCCACCCTGAAGATAATAATGATTCCGGGGTGGAAAAACAAGATCGCCAAGTGGACTAGGGGTTAAGATGAGCGGATGAGAGCTCCGCACTCAGGCAGGTAGAGCTTCCCCCAGCCACAATTAAAAAAAGTCTTGTGTGCCTGTCCTTCTTGGTATTGTAGCGGGAGACCTGGGTTCGATTCCCGGCATTTTTAACTAGGCGGTTAGCTAAAAGACAAGTGGAAATGGGGGTTTAGTGAGTGAGAGCCTCACACGCAGGTTGTTAGAATTTCCCCTAAATCACAATAAAAAGTCTTATCTGTCTAGTCTTGTCAGGTTCCCAAACTGTAGCAAAATCACAGAAAAATTACAAGGAGTTCCAAGAAATCTGTGACAAACTCAGGCTACAAGCTGCATACGGGCAAGTTCAAGAAGGACAAGGAAATCCCATGACAGCACTACTAGACTGGGACCTAACCAGATGCGTAGCTAATGACCTCAGTCCAGAGAAAGTAGTGCCTTAGTCGCTTACCCAGGTATATAGTAGACCACAAGAATTTGAAGCCCAAGAAAAAGAAGTTAGGAAAATCGTTTACCTAATACACTCTATTGTAGTTCCAAGAAACGTAGGAGATATAATAATCTCCGATCGGTACAGTAACCATGTAGTCGCGCGAAAAAACAGAGCGAAACCATCAACCTTCAACGGTCCCAAAGATTTGAAACAACCCATCACACGAAACGTTCGAAATAGACTAGCTTTTGTCAAGCCACTTTTAGACGAATGGTCAATGCTAAAGAAGCAAATAGAATATATCTTTCACAGAAAATCAGAGAAATTGAGATTGGGGTGTACTCGCCAAAGGGACAAACGTGAAAAGGAGAACAGAAGTAGTGAAGGAAGGCACGTTCAACAAAGGCCCCGAAACAAAGAGGAGAGAAAACATAGATGAAGCAATATTTATAAAGACAACAGATAAAACATATGCCGAGCTACTTAAAGCTGTAAGACAAGAAGTAAACCCTCAGTCTTCAGGCTCACAAATTGTGGGAATGAGAAAAAGAAAAGCTGAAGAACTATTACTTGAGATTAAATCCGAGGTAATAGGATAAGCGGTTCCTGAGTGCACGGATGCGTTCCAGGTGGGCCATTTAACAGAAAAGTGTATTTTACCGCTCCCGGGTCTCCCTTAGTGCGAAGGGAAAAAAACTCAATAACAAAAACTCTGATGTGAGGGAGACGCGGCGAATAACGGCGCGCCCGGCACAACTAGTGAATACGGATGAATGCTTTGGAAATGAAAGGAAGAGGAACGTGATGAAGTTATGCCAAATTTTGGATTCTGTTTTCTCAGGTTTTGGCTGGGAGGACTGAATGGTGGGATTTTTTAGTGGGTCGCCCCTTTAGTGGGCAGTTTCACACTACCATTCGACGATTGGTGTCTGTTTGCAGATTTTCACCTCTAGAACGTGCAAAAAAGTCTTGCGTGTCTAGTCTTGTCTGTTTAGTCTGTCCAGTCCACAAAAGTCTAATATTATTATCGAAACTTAAATGAACTATTAACAGAAAAAATCTGTTACCATTCAAAAGATTTCTCTTAATTATTTTTTTTTATAATAAAACCTGTACTAACTTGTTTATTTTACCAATCTTACATTTCTGGAGCTGGATTTCGGGCGCCATCAAGTACACAGCGCCGCCTGAGCCGGAGGACTATCCGATGGCTGTGGTGCGGGAATATTAGACGACTGTTCAGAATCATTCAGACTTAAATTACTATTGGAATCATCATTTAATGACGCATTTGACGTATCCTCAAACTAAAACAAACAAATTCTGAAATTACGCCAGATGAGATCTCGACTGTCTAGCGTTAGAATATTAATTACACACTTTGTAATTTCTTTGTCCACCAAATATAGTTTAAAACTAAATCTAAGCTGCATAAAATTCAATCATATAGTAATTCAGTTCAATTTTGACAAATCATAAACAGTCTAATCTTATAAATATGTAAAATAAATTCTTACAGATTGTGTATGAACTTCTTCAGACAATCTTGTCTTCTTCGGTCCAGTTGTATCCAGTCCACTGCTTTCAGACGACAATCTCTTCCTATCTGTCTTATCCGCCCCATTCTTGACACTGTTAGTGTAACTATTCTTCCTTTCCCGTTTAAGTAGACTTGGCGAAAGGTATTGCGACAGCATTTTTCTCTTAACGTGCCGGGCCTCCAGTTTCATGCCTTCTTTCAGCATTTTGATGTTGTGGGCGTGTCGGTTCACGTTCTCGGTGAAGGACTGGATGTCCTGGGTCAGATCAATGTTCAAAGTGGTTTTAGCAAACTCCAGACCGATGAACCAGAGGCTGCAGGTCGTGTTCGGTTCAATTTGCGAATCTATGTGACTGAAACTTTCTGGGTTTATGTGTGCTAATGTTATATGCTGATTTCTTTCCAATGTACCTTAAAACATTAAACCAAAAATTAGTTAATTCAATAATAATAATCTTCAATAGCTTACCTATAAGTAATCTTATTTTACTTTCTACAAGTCCAGACCATTCGAGATGGTCTTCAGGAGTAGAGGCGCTTACAAGCAAAACAATAAAATGTCGATACTTGAGGAAGAAAGGAGGAGGATCGAACAATCTGTCCCACCCATAAGTCCCTAATATAATATCTTCAGTGATTTGTAAACCAGTCTTAAACTCTTCCATCATTATCGTCCTGGTCGAGACAGAAACATTAAACGTAGAATTCTGTTGAGGATATGCAGGGGTTATAATCGGCATCAAGTGGTATCTGTCTTGCACATTAACCTAGCAGAAGAAACGTTAGATTCAAATAGCTTGATTATGTGGATGTATTTTACTCTGGGATCCCAGACTGGGAAGCCGAGGGAAACATTCGACGGCTGTTTGAGAAGAACGGGTTGGGGCCACTTCCACCGGGAAAACACCAAGAAAAACTTATGTACAAGGGTGGCAGGAACAGCGTTCGGGTACAACTGACAAGTCCGGGCGACTAACATTGCCCAAGAAACTCCGCCCAAATACCCCAAAACATTACTGTAAATCCCATGCTCTAGAAACAAGGTAAACAGATTATTCTTGACCACAATTTATCCTCTGTTGTTACTTTTCGCCCATAATTTTATTGCTCGTAAAGCTAGACGGAAGTTGTCTATGTTAGGAACGAGTCGGAGGATCTCGTCGGTGACGCGACAACCGTTCAAACTTCGCACGCATTTCTGGTCCAGGTTCTTCAAGAGTAAGTCGTCCTGCAGGTCCATAGTGTCCGGAATCTCCTTGAGCAATAACTTCGCGAACAACATGTCTATCTCGATCCCGTCGAAGTTCATTTTTATCACCGGCACAAACGCCTCTTCAACAGCCTTCAACAGAAACCGATGATATACCATACTGACACACCGATGATATACCATACTGACTAACATACTGACATAGGGATTAAGATAATCAAGCTCAATGAGTTAATGACAAATTTACTCTATTTTGAATCTTGTCTATTTTCAGTCTTGTTAAGATCGAGCTACACAAACAGAATAAAGGCCTATTCTCATATGCGCGATACTCAGGTACGCGACGTGACACGACATTGCATTGTTTTAAATGGGCACATTCTCATTATGGCTACGCGACGTGCCCATTTAAAACAATGTAATCATTATATGACAGGCGATATCGCACGACGTCGCGTAGCTGAGTGTCATGAGCGCATATGGGAATCGACCTTTAGTCAGGCAAGACTGACAGACAAGGCTAGACAGATAGGACTAAAAAACAGGACTAGATTGACAAGTCTAGATGGACAAAACTAGACGTCTAAGACAAGACAGATTAGACAACACAGAAAAGACTAGACAGAGAAGATCTTGTCTGTCTAATCCTATTTGTCTAAACCTGTCCGTCCAGTCTTGCTTGTTTAGCCTTGTTTGTCTTAATTTATCTGTCTAGTCTTGCCTGGTGTCTCACATAGTCTCCTCTGTTTAATCTCGACTTCCTAGTCTTGTCTGCCTAATATTATCTGTCGAGTCTTATCTGTCAAGTCCTATCTGTTTAACCTTATGTTGTCTCTAATAAATTTAGTGTAATAATTATTTAATTAATAAAATATGAATATTACCCTGAGATCGGTGACCTCTGGCTGTTGCTTAAGTAAATCGAAAAAAGTAGAAAAATAATCATCCCTAAAAATGTGTCGAGGAGCGACACAGAGGGCGTCAATATCAGCCCCCTTGTTGTGCACCTGGAAGCGAAAACAGAAACAAAAAAAAAACGACAGGAAAGTTAATTTTGAAAGTGGTCGAGGCGTATTGCAATAGTGTTCGTTACCCCTAATCGGTAGCTGCCGAAAGTGTAAATTTTGCCCCCAACATTTTCAGCCACACTTTCCGGCATGTTCCTAGCAATAGAGACTTCTTTAATCCATTGTTTTACTAAAGAATACAGTTTACCGAGTATGATCATACGGTGGTTCAGTTCCTGTTCGGTTTCGAATACGTCGTATGGTTTCAGGGCTTCTTCCAGCTCAATGGACTTTGTGATGTCCGAGGGCTTCGGCATGGCCGTCGAGATGGCCGATGTCATGCCTAGCGTCCGTAAGTTCTGTGCATTGTTCTGTTGTTGCTGGCTACTCGTCTTATTCTGCTGTGACGACCACATCTTACACCCATGTCTGAAAGAATAATAGCTTTTCAAAACATCACCAATAGAAAACACTAAACATGAAATATATTTCTAATTGCTTATAATAATTTGACACATAAGACAAGACTAGACAAGTGAGGGTACACAAACAAGACTATACTCTGTCCGGCGAGAGAATACAGCTGTACTGCGCCGAGGTATAAGGGACAAGGGATTAGTTTGACAATGAGTTAAGAAATATGCGTCCGTTTTTCAAATACGGACAACTAAACACCGCGCACTCGAAATAAAGTGGGGGTATGCGTAGAACAATGCTAAACTCGTCGAGACGGGATGCATTCTCTCGCCTGACACAGTCTAGATAGTTAAGACTAGACTGCCACGACTAGATAGATGAGACCAGTTGGACTCATAAAATTTGACAGATAAGGCAAAAGGGCCAAGACTAGATAGACAAGACTTAAGGTTATAACCTATAAGGTTATACACCTGACCTGACAAGTACCCACCCTGGAATCGTGAACTCTGGTACTGCTAGTCGCATGGCATCGGAGTTACGGGTGAATTATTTAAATATAATTTCTCTTTATCTTTTGTGCCTTTGTTTCAGAGGTTATTTTCGATTCCATAATCTAATAAATTATGTTTGAATCCAGTTGAAAGCTACTTCTAGATTGGTTACAATTTTGTGTCTTTCCATTTCCCATAGAGAACAGTCCAAGATTGTATGTCTTACGGTATCGGTCTCTCCGCAATATATGCACTGGTCGACTGCCAATTCGGTGCAGGTAGTCCATGAAGCAGCTGTGGCCGGACTGTTTATACAGGTTTCATGACCACGAATAAGATGTCTGATCCACTCTCCTTTAATGCCTTGCTGCCAGCTTTGCTGCCATTCTTCCATTACTTCCTTTCTGGGCGAATTTTTTGAAGTTTGTTGTGGCCAGTCCCTTGAAGTTTTGTTTGTTCTTCCATCAGCAAGTCTATTGGCGGGATACATCCGCGATGGTCAAGTCTGCCTCGCTTGATATGGTGCGATAAACGCTACAGATTCGTAGTGCCAATTTTCTTTGCCCTGCAAGGAGCTATTGAGTGTTGCTCTGTTTTCCCAGTGCTCTGGCCCATATTGGTGCTCCATATATCAAACTGGCCTGTACCGCGTGGCTGAGCAGTCTGCGTTTACTGCTCCTGGGACCTCCAATGTTGGGCATAAGTTGCTGTATTGCTGCTATATTCCTCATTCCTTTGCTGCAACTTCTGCTATATGCGGTGTGAAAGACACCGTACCTTGTATATTATTTGCTGCTTTCGGATTATAATTATTTTTCAATTATAAATTTTATTGATTGGATATTTTTTTGCCTTATGAGGAGGAACGCCTCAGTTTTTTCTGGCACTAGATTGACGTTTTTGAATTTCATCCATTTAATGATTTGCTCTATAGCGTTGTTGGCTGTTTGCATCAGTCCTTCTTCTGTTCTGGCTGTTACCGTTAGAGCCAAGTCGTCTGCAAAGCCAATTACTGTTGTCCCCAATGGCAGTCTTAATCTTAACACATCGTCGTATAGGACGTACCACTAGGTTGGGCCTAATGTCGATTCTTGTGGTACACCGCTGCCCAAGCTACTCTCTTCCGTTTGCTGAACCCCTTTCAATCAACTTTCTACCGCTAAGGTAGCTCCACACCATACGTAGTAAATACAGCGGTATACCTCTTGATGCCTTCCATCGTCTGCTTCCAGTTAGCGCTAACGCGTTTCTAACATCGAGGGTTAACATTCATTCATTCATATGGCGCTACAGCCCAAATCCTCCATTCTCCCCTGTCCTTTGCTGTTCTTTTCCACGCTCTTACTCCGAGTAGTTGGTAAGCGTCTTACCAACGTTATAAGTTCCTACACTGTTTTCTTGGCCTCCCTACCGGCCGCCTGCCTTGCATTTTTGCGATCAGTTCTTCACTCTTTGTGGCAGACGGTTGTCGTCCATCCTGAGCACGTGTCCTGCCCATCTTAGTCTTTGCAGTCTGATGAATGTAGAAATCGGTGGTTCTTGGTATATCTGGTATAGCTCGTTATTGTACCCTGGCCTTCTGATGTTTCCGACATTAGGTTAACATAGGATATCATAGCACTCAGTTTTCTTGTTCTTTGCGTGCCAGACTTTGCCTTTTCGACAATCTCTAAGACAGATCATAGCGCGTCAATGATGGTTTCCTTTTAATTTTTTTTCGTCACAAGGTTTCGTCTCAAGCTCTTATTCTTAGCTCAGTAGGAGTTGCTCTAAGAGTCCCGACACATCCGTTCATATCTCATTATTGTTATATTCATATTTCATTATCACCTTTTCTGATGAGAAATAGACAATACTACATAGGCAAGACTGTTAAACAGAATACACAAGTTTACACCTACAGTAGAACGAATTTACGGATCATAAAAAGTTTCCTATTCGTAGGTTAGCTACCAACCAAGCAAACTTCACTTTTGACGCTGCCGCTTTAAACAGTTCTTTTGAATTACACCAGAAGCAATCTCTATGATTTTTTAACCAGGAAATCCAGAGTCTTCCAGCGCTTCTACTTCCTGCAATCTTCCCCTGCATTATGAGCTCTAGTATCTTTCTCCTCTCATAGTATGTCCCAGATATGCTAATTTCCTACATTTAATTTCTTTAATAATAACCAGATCTTTTCCCATCCTTTGTAACACTTCCACATTCACAATTCTGTCGGTACACGATATTTTTAGAACTCTCCTAGACACCCAAATTTCGATAGCTAGGAGTTTATTTATAAGCTGTTGATTCAGTGTCCATGCTTTCTTGCACCTCTGCCTAACGCCTCTCTGGACATGATGATCTGTGGAATCACCATGATGTTTGATTTCATGATGATAAGTGGAATCACCATCCACTTTCATCTCTCCGCTGTATCGATGTTTCTGGTTTTCAGGAGTGTTGCCAATAGTTCATGCCGGACTTTGTCGAAAGCTTTCTCATAGTTTATGAAGCAAACATTTACCCCTACTTTCACATCCATATATCTTTGTGTCAATACGTTAATGCGAAATAGCGCTTCGCGAGTGCCGATGCAATTCCTGGATCCGTACTGCCTATCATTAATAACTTTTTCCAATTAGTTGCATAGTCTTCTGTGTTTTATTGTTAGAAATGCTTTTAAGGCATGACTCATGAGGTTTATAATTCGGTAGTCGCTACATTTTCTGGCATTTGGTTTCTTTGGTATCGTGATAAATGATGACCTTAGCTACTCGTTTGGCAATATTCCGGTTTCATATATGGTGTTGTACAGGTTCGTAATGGCATCAATTTGTTCGTTTTTCACGAGTTTTAACAGCTCTATTGGTACTTCGTCTGGGCCAACCGCTTTACCTTTGCCTTTCATGTTCTTGGTGGCGTGTTCTTCCTCCTTTGTTATTGGGGTGCTAGTTATATTTTGTCGTGTTTCACTTAGGGGCCCTCTGGTATCTTTTAAGTTTTCTTCAATGTGTTCTTTCCATCTTAGGAGCCTTTGTGCATGGTTCATTATAATTTTCCCTTCCTCAGTTTTTATAATTGAAGCATTAGCTCTTAGTTCTCGTTAGTTCTTTTATTCTCTTTGTGAAGGTGAAATTTTTGCATCGTTTCTTATCATTTATGTCTTTGCATTAGTCAGATAGTACTCTCCTCTCACCTATCGGATCATTCTTTTGATCTTTCTATTCATCTCCATGTATTTTGTGTGATCACTTTTGCTTATTTGCCGTTTTTCCATAATTTTTAATATTTGTTTTGGCATCCATTCGTGTTATGGGATTAACATGTCTGGCATTAATAAAACTTTACTTCTTTCACATAGGGCACCTTTTATGGGCCAAATACAACATAAATTTAAACTTTTATTGTGTTATTAATTTCAAATATAGTATAATTTTGATAATCCAACACATATGGGACCGGATAACCGCCGGATTATCAGGATTAAAACAATAACAATTTTAAATATTTTATGTACAACTGTATTTCAGAAAGAATAAAATATGTATCGAAATAGGTAAACATGTATAATATATAAAAAAATATGTCCAAACTTAGAACAGATACTAAGACAATCGTAGAATGGAGTTAGCTTGGTTAGAACTGTCAATCAAGTTTTCAGAGTTAAACGCAGTTTGCGTTGGCCAGACTTTTCTCCAACAACTCTGGATAGTGTTGTTTTTGACTTTATTTTTTCTGTGCGCGAGGTTTATATCTGGCGGGGGGCAGCGTAAAGAAAAGACACGTGTTTCCCCAGATCGCCGGATTACTGAACGTGTCACATTAACATAACCGCCGGATTATCAAGATTATACTGTGCCCTTTCCGAAATCTTTTCTTTGGCGCTTTTATTAAATCGGCGCCTATGGCGGGGGCCACATTGGCCATACCCTAGTTACGGCCCTGACAGAACTGGACCTCTTATTTATTTATTCCCATAAGAATGTCTTATGTAACCAGAACTCTGTCCAGATGGACACTATGCTGATTTCATAGCTATTAACAATAATACTATTACAATTCAATCGGTTATTTTAATCCGAGTACTATAGTCGTGATCCAGTCTTTTTAAACTTGCACAGTTTGCATTAAATGTCTGTCACCATTCACTATTTTTTCGTTGTGGTGAGACACTCTTCGCTCCGTGACCAATGACATCCTGCCTTAGTCATGCTGAATTCAGTTTGTAGTCGCCAGTTCTCCGTAAGCGGGAATCTAAATAGTACATGAGCGGCTATATCTCTTTCTCCACAAGTATAAAGCGGACTTTTCGGAGTCTTTTCCCGCATCTAAATAAGTCTGCATTAAAATTAGCGTGGCTAGTTATTAGTTGGACCATTTGATGTGTGGGTATAATATCAATGCTCTTACATTTGTTTATTTCAGGAATACATTTTTTAGTCCATAGTCCAGTTGTTGCCTTATCCCATCGCTCTTGGCACTCTCTATGTATTTTAACAGATAGCCCCTTCTGCATTGCTTGGCCAGGCACTTTATTGTACGTGATGGGCAATAGGTCTACTTCCTCACTTGTACTTTCAGTTCTTGAAGCCTGCCTTGCTAAATAATCCGCTCTTTCGTTTGCTCTATATGGCATAACCCAGTGAAGAATTGATATTTATTATAATAGATACTTCCTGTGCTAACTGCCAAGTCTCCCGAATCAGCTCGTAGGGCTGGTCATATATTTTAAGGCTTCGAGAGCCGCTCTGATCCGAAAGGATCGAGCTTTCGCGTATTAATCCACGCTCCCATCTTATATACCTTAATGCTCTCTTGATGGCTAGCAATTCTGCCTGGAAAATCGAACAGTACTTTTCTAGCCTCATAATCTCGTAGACCTCTTCAATATATACAACAAATACTGCACCTACGCCAGATTCAGATTTCGAGGCGTCAGTATAGAGTCGATGTGCGATAAACAGTAATTCATTAAAAACAGTAATTTGGTAAAATTTCGGCCGGATGTTTAATGTGGGAGATATGGATTGTCCGTTAGATTCGGAGACGGAAATGGGTTAATTCCAGTAAGCTACTCTAGCGTAGCCCGGTCTATTCACCGCCTTGACCCATATAATGTGACTTCTTTCAGTCGTAGGATGACTGGAAGCAGCAACACAGATATCGACAGAGGGGTCGATACTGTGCGGTAAGCTCTCGCCGCTTTTAACGGACAACCCGCTGTACCTTGAGGAGTTTAAGTCTCTCCAGAATTCCGCACGCTTTGTGCCAGATTAACGCGCTATATAGGAAGCTTGGTTCAAAAGCTCCCCTAGAGATTAATGTTATATTAGCTTTCTCCAAACCTCATCCTAGATACGAGCCATCATCTTGAGCAGAATTGTTTAGAAGTAACACAGGCTTGTTTGATGTGTTGTTTATAGTTGAGACACCTGTCGATAATGACCTCTAAATACTTGTGGTCCTGGCATTTGATTTTTTCTCTTCCAAGGCTAAATACAGGTTGTCTTTGTCTTTGTGTTGGGGATCTGCCAAAGAATAATGTTTCTGTTTTTGAAACATTGAAATTTAGTTTACAATCTGCTGCCCATGATTGCAATGCCTCCAATGCCTGATTCATCTTGTGCCTCAGTCTGCATATTGTGTCACTGGATACGAGTAACATAGTATCATCAGCATATGCCCAAATTGTTGTTCTCTCTGGGAGGTCAATTTCGAAAATAGACCTGATGTGGAGCCCCGAGGACAATCTGTGTTTAAAGATTTCAGGACTCTAATGCTCAGTATTTTATGACCTTGTAACTGTTACAATAGTTTTGTGCTAGGTTTATTAGGTTGTTAGGGCATTTGTTAATAATTAGTCTGTGTATTATCAATGACCACGGGGCGTTATCAAATGCTCCAGTAATGTCGAGTGCGATAATGGCATTGTTTACTAGACTAGCTTTCCTTTGCAAAACTAATTTCTTCTTTTTATAGGGACGTAGCAAGTACTAGAGTTGTCAAGTGGCCCCATGGAATTCACGAACATTCCGGTACCGCTTTTTGCATGTCGTCAGGATGGCGTTGTCTTTGTTATGTCATGCATTTGTTGCCTTACATTCCACATCATGTGCTTAGGGGTTCAGACATATTGTTAGTTTAGTATGTTCCTAACTTTCTGTCCGGCACGTTCGTCTGCCTCTTTCATGCTTATAATGCTTCTTATCATGTCATCCGTTGCTGTCATCCAGTTATCTTCAGACTTAGCATGACCTCCAACGGTCTTTATTCCTAGTTCTGTTTTTGTCTTCGCTGTCCAGTCGTCCCTCTCCAGAAACCACCTTTCATTTTTTCACAACCACCTTTTCCGTTGTCCACAGTAGACGCACAAACTGTCAGAGGCCCTGCCGATATTGTGCAGATAGTCTTTGAAGCATCCGTGACCGCTGAACGCGTGGGTAAGATAATAGTTCATCTCCCCATATTCACGTTCTACCCAAATTCTCACTTGTGGTATTAATAATGTTGTCCACTGTCCATTTGTACAACATATCCAGTGCTTTTGCCACTCCTGGAAAAGATGTTGTTTAGCAATTTTGTTAAGTTCTGTCTTCTGCCCACTATTCCGCTTTTTGTTCAACTCTGTTCTTTCTTTTACCAAGAGTTCTATTGGAGGTATGCCTGCCATCACGAGCACTGCATCCGTTGAAACTGTCTTGTATGCACTACACACATGCAGTGCCAGTTTTCTCTGCACTGTAACCAGCTTATTTTTAATTGTCTCTTTCTTGGCTGTGTTTGCCCAGACCAGGGCACCAAAGAGTATTGCTGAGGGAGCGACTGAGCATAATATCTTACAATTAGTAGAACACTTGTATATTTGTGTATGCACTTATTTTCTTTTGCTACTTCTTGGTCCGCCGAAATTGGGCATCATATTTTCCAGTGATGCTGTTACCTTGAGGGCTTTCGTCGCTGTTCGCATGATATGTGGTGTAAGAGATAGCTTCTTATCAATAATTTCTCCAAGATATTTAACTGCCTCCTTGGGCATTATGGTTATGCCTCTGACATTAAATACTCGGCCCTACATGCCTCATTCCAGTCAGGAGAACAGCTTCCGTTTTTTCAGAGGCCAGCCTTAAGGGCTTTTTCTCCATCCATTTATCAACATATGCAATCACCATATTTGCACATTCCATTACTCTCTCTTTGTCTTTTCCTGCTACTACCAGACCAATATAATCAGAAAAACCTATTATCTCGACACCTTCTAGTAGCTTTAGCCTAAGTACTCCATGATACACCATGTTCCACAGTGTAGGACCCACTTCACCAACTGCTTCGATTATGATCCTACGATCATTTAGATAACTAAGCAGTAGTCTCAAATTATTACGAAAGATTTGGTGCTATTAACTTTAGCATATCACAGGTGGCCAATGAGACAAATAAGCACTGTTCTTATCACCTATAATAACGGTATCGTCTGCGTATCGCAAGTTGTAAATTATTTTTCCGTTTATGACAATACCACCGGTTTCTTCTAACAGGGCTTCTTCAAAGGTGCGTTCACTATACAAATTGAATAAGAGAGGTGACAATACACATCCCGGTCTAACTCTTCGACATATCTTAATTGTAGTATTTACAATCTAGATTTTCGATTACAAATACTAAGATTCTAAATCTATAGTAATTATTAAGATATTTTTTAATTTCTGTATCCCCGTATGTAAAGCATTTGTCCTTTGAAGCCCAAAAGTGGCATTAAATAAAACTCCGGATTAGATACACATTGTTTAAAAACATTGTTAAAAATAATTTAAAATACTTACAGATACTACAGCATTTGAAAAGAAGTGAATTATTGCATGCAGGAGGAGAATTTTTTCGTGAGATAGCCAGAAGAAATTTTCACGCTCGTATGGATAAGAGAATATGGAGAAGAATTTTTCAGTATGATAACCACAGACAGTTTCTCGAACTTTACTATATTTGCAAACGTGTGGCTTGATTCGACAAACAGCTATGTAAATTCTACCAAGAAACTGTCTGTGGGATAACATCGATCTAACACTTTTCTCGTAATTCTCATATTAATATGGTGAGGATCCGCTCTCACTAGCCTCATTCATAATATCTTCTGATGCTGCAGCATTTATAAAGTCTAAAGTAAAGAGCATAGTAGTTTTTCTTATTGCCCTTTTACCAGCTGAGGGTTTCTCCACCATGTCCAGGATTTGCATAATAGCGTCCACTGTTGACCTGCCCTCCCTGAATCCATTCTGTTTTTCTGAGGGGTCTTTCCCTTGACTGATTGTGAGCTCAATCTTTATCCTATGTAGCACTAGCTGTTCCAGCAGTTTCCCTGCAACATTGAGCAGGCACAATGGTTGATAGGACAATGGGTTTTCTATGGGTTTGTCCCCTTTTCTAACTAGCCTAGCCCTCTTACTTCCTTGGCTTTTTCCATACTGATTTGAAGGTTTGGATGTTTTATTTTCAGGTGACTAGTGGCAATCGCATATGCGTCCATCTATAGATTTTGGTCCAGCTTCAGAAGGCTCGTGCCAGTGTTTGCTTTTGGAGTTATTTATTTCTCTCCGTAGCGTTTTTTTTTTGAGTCGGCATATATGCTTTTCAGAAGTATTAAGGTGTGGATATCAGCTTTTTTTCTACACTGTCTCTGATACTTGCGCCTTGCGGTTATGCAGTCCACTCTCATGCTGGCAATTTCATTGTTCCACCAGTACACCTTTTTTTCTCCCCTTTGATACTATTTTACATGACAGGATAGTATTGGAAGTTATTGTAAGCGCTTTTATCAGTTCCTCTGGCGTTTTTGCATTTATATTGCTAAATACTTTTTCCATCTTGTTGGCCTTTTTCCATCTATCTTCCTTGTTGAACATCCCTAGCAGCTCTGGCGCTAAAGGGGCAGATCGAGTTGGTTTTCCTCCAACATGATACAGATGTATTTATGGTCGCTTACCGATTCACGGTCCAAGACTTCCCAGCTTTTAACTTTCCCTGTAAGTTCTCCCGTAGTGAGGTTGATGTCTAGAATAGAATGAGAGATGCCACTTTCGAAACTGGGTGTGTCCGCTTTATTGCATACATGTAGATCGAGTTCAACCGCCCAGTCCATGACAATATCACCATGGTTGTCAACAATATGGAGATTTTGCTTTAAAGTCTCCTCCAATTAAGACTGATTTTTCTTGTCTTCTTATTTGGTAAATGAGCTCGGCCAGTGGTTTTTTAAGATTTTGTAGGATATCATTTGGTGATATCCCACATTTGGAGATAGCAGCTAAAAATTACATACTGATGTAACTCAATCTATACGAATCCAAGCCCACATCCGAAACTAATTACTTTGTTTATAGCGTCCACTATTCCAACACCCTTATGGGTGTCCAAGAGGCAACCGATATTTTGCCAGCTACTGGAAGTAAACTAATTGGCCTAAAGTCTTAAAAAAGGAATTTCGTGGTTTATATGGTTTAGGAATTATTTTCACCTCTTGTTCTTTGCAGCAGCTCGGAAACTCTCAATGGTAAAGACACTTATTGTAAAGGCTCAGGAAAGTTTGGTTTGTGGGACGCAACAAGTATTATATCCGAAGTAATGCCATCTAGTCTGGGTGCCTGCTTTGGGTTCATTAGGGTTATAACTCATTCTATCTTGTATAATGTAAATCTTCTATGGTCAGGTCCTAACACTTCTTGTCTTATTCTGTTGTTTTTCTGTGTCTACATTGTAGTCTTCCGGGAAGAAAGTATTGAGTAATGCTAGAGTAGTTTCCAATAAATTCCCTGTGATATTCTTTTTATTTAGATTATTTAGGTATCTAGAGTTTCTGCCCTTTTACCTACTTATTACCCTATACACCAGGCCCCATGGATCACTGTATTACAAGCGTGACAATACTAGCCAGACAAGACCAGACAGGTAAAATTACACACACAGAACTAGACAGATAAGACTATAGTCCATTTTTTTTTAAGAATGCAGTAACTAGATACCTGATTTACACTATGACAAATGTTCAATCTAGTTACAAAATTTGGCGCTAAATTCAAATATAGCTACTTGAATATAAAATTGGTAATTTATTAATGGTTTGATTGAATATCTATTAAATACACCAAATGGCAACAATAGTAATAAAATACAAACAAATAAATGGAGAAAAACGCACGAAACCTAAATGATACAAAGAGATCAAATGACAATTGTGAATTGACACGGCAGCCATTGATAACTAACAGCTGAACATGCATTAGCTTACGAACAAAATATACTCAGTTTTAATTAATTTTTTTATCTAAATTTAAAATTGAATATTAAATTATATATAAAACATTATTTTATAATATAGTATCGTTATATATATTTATCGTTCTATTGTATTTAGAAATAATTTGTAGTATTGTATTGATTTAATTACATATAACTAAATTCTACGCCAGTGACTAAAATGTATGTCAAAAGAGAGAGATGGAGAAGTAAATATCGTCCATGTGAACTTCTCCTCCATTTAAGCCAATCAGAGAACAAGGTCAAATAAGCCCTATCTTCCCTGTACTGCATTCTTAAAAAAATGAACTATAGAGAGACAAGATTAGACAGACAAGATTAGAAAAACAAGACTTGTTCAGTCTGGTCAACTTAGTCTAGTTTGGGATTGACTGTTTCCAAGAAATTTAATTACATTCTTGAAATAATTTTCAATCAACTTGTACTAATTTCTGATGATCTTGGACTAATTTAACATGAACTTGAACTACTTTCTCAATGCTAGCAGATAACATGTGTAAAAAGCAATACACAAATAAAATAATGTTATTATTTTAAAATAAATTAAATAAATGTTATTTTTTGTGTTTTTATCTGTGTTATATTAAAGTAAATATAGTGAAAAAATATAAGAAAATCACATTAGTATTTGAAGAATAGATGTTTACAATAATTATCAAAATTGATAAACAGAAATCAACATAATTTAGGGCATTGTTCAAATAATTATTTATATTGTGCGTAGACATATTATATATTTGTTAAAAAATGAATAAAATAATCAAAAAAATAAATCGTTAAAAGAAAACAATTGTTTAAATGAAAATGTTACAGACAATGTGTGTAAAGAAATCATGATTTGAATATATTTCAATTTGAGAAATTATTATTTAAACAATTTTCAAACAAAATTTTGTTGAATCGAAAAAAAATTAAATTTGAATCAACAGTTTATGAAAACGATTAGTAAATTATAATGTTTACATATTCACAGAACCAAAGTTTTCTTATATTAAAAATAACAGGACTGCTTTAAACCAATCACTTTCTATCATCAGAAAAGGAAAAAATGATCTAAAGAAAAAAAAATACTGAGTTTTATACGTTATTGAGAGAAAATTTAGATATTTGGCTGGGAAGGAAAGAAAAAGGGGTGTTGAGATAGTTCTAGAGAATGTTAGAGTAAACAAAAACCATAAGTAACAACAAAAATTCTCTTGATGTTGTCCATGGACAAAAACCAGTTTTGCAACAAATTCTTCAAAGCCCCCAAAAAATACCACAAGCTCAAAACCCACCAACCACACAGCCAACAAACTGAACACTTTACTTACATGTTATTAGTTCCACTTGATTTACTATTACTAGACTTAAACTAATTAAAAAAACATTTTAATAACTTAACATGAGCTAGACAATGACACAGGTATGAAATTTACAACAATCCAACTGTCATTAACACAAAACCAACACCAACACAACAACAACAAAAAACTGAAACATTAAACAATTAAATTAAACATAAATTAATTAGTTGATTTTAATAAAAGCTTTAAAACTTAGCCTGTTTAAATTGTTACTTTATTATAATTCCTTTCAGTTTGTTAATTTAATAATCATTGAAGTATTTTAAGTAATTTTGTTGTGGGTATTTGGGTATAATTGTTGTTGTGGTGTTGGCGTTATGTGAATACATAACCTAAGTTTTGTTTTGAGGTTAGGAAATGTGTTTAATGGCGGTTTGGTTTTAAGCACGATGGCATCTCAGTTTAGTAAAGACGGTAAATATTTTGCTCAGTTGTCGAGTGATGGGAAACTGAAAATTTGGGAGACGGCGACCAGCAAGTTCGAACAGGAATACACGCCCGACTTCCATCTCACATCGCCCTGTACTTGTTTACATTTCATTCAACCAAATTTTGCCAATAATAAGGCCAACCATGTGAGTTTCGTTTATTTTCATACACTTGCAAATTCAATTTCTTGATGTTCATAACAATTTAAGTTATAATCAGTTGCTACTTATATTTTTTTATAAACAACATTGATAGACATTGTTTTCTTTAAGTAGTGATGTATTGATTTGTATTGTCTGAACCAGTTTTAATAACTTTAATTAATGTTCTGCACTAATTCAAGAGTTTAAATTGAACATTCAAAAGTGTTATGGTGCCCCCAGATGCTAAGTTATTTACTAGGGTCAGGCAGTACATTTGTGCAAATCGGCCTTTTTGCAGGTCTCTTGCTGGCCTCAGTTCAATTTAGTAATATATTTAGTATAGAGTCCAATTCAAGTTCAATGGTTTCCCGACCACTTTAGTATCTTCTGCTTGCTTGTGCAATTAAAAAAAAGAATGAAAAAATAATAAAGTAAGAAGATAAAATTTAAAGATTCAGCTATAGGCACTAGGTGAAACATTATAGAAATAATAATAAATAATAGACAGTAGGTGTAAGTTTCACAAATTAGTTTTATTTAAACACTTAATCGATTTTGACTTCTTAAGCCTTTGTCAGAAGACTACGTGAATCTTCTGCCATAATCTTCAGACAAAGGCCTAAGGAGCCAAAATCTATAAAGTATTTAAATAAAACTAATTTGTGAAACTTACACCTATAGTGTCTATTATTTAAAATAGAAAGCAGTAAATGATCAAAAGACTTAACCCATTAATTTTTATATTTAAGACTTAACCACTCATTAAAGACTTAACCACTGTACTCATATGGGTACACCTAAATTACAATTTTTTTGATGACATGTGATGTACAGTAGCTTAAGTTCAGTGTTGCGCAAAGGTTCAGAATACTTTAATGTTTCGAGTTTTGGGACAGGTTTCTACTTTTTTTCAATGGACTTCACATTACAACAACAATACTTGGCACGTGCATCTGTGTTTTCGAGGTTACATTAGGTAACTGAAAAGTATTTTCAATAGTGGCTATAGTTCTTTGAGAAAAATTATTGTTTGCATGGTATATGTTTTGTTATATGTGTAAAAAAAATGTGTGATTACCAGATAATCGTTACATTATTATGTAATCATTATATATTGATATAAATCTGTCTGTACTCATTCGAGTACAACGGGCAATGGCATGGTATGAAAGCCGATATCTGGGTATCATTTTTCAGAGAGAATTCTACAATGGATATCAACGAAATTCCACCGTCTTCCTTTTATGGAAAAAGATTTGCCATCTTAGATGTAATTGAAGATGCGAAGTGTAGCAGTTCAGAAATAGATTTCATTATGATTCCATCTTATGTCGGTAACCAAATAGATAACGAAGAATTTGATGATGACGACTTAGTATTGACTGAAATGCCAAAAGATGTTCCAGGGGAAATCGAAATTCATCAACGATCCATCAGAAGAGGAAAATACCCTGAACTATGACGATGAGTGAGATGAGGATGACGACATTCCCTTGTCTGTACAGTACATTCTTGCAGTACAGGGAAGATAGGGCTTATTTGACCTTGTTCTCTGATTGGCTTAAATCGAGTAGAAGTTCACACTGACGATATTTACTTCTCCATCTCAAACTCTTTTCTCTCTTTCTTTTCACATACATTTGCAGCTATTAGTTGTCAATGGCTGCCATGTTACTTCACAATTGTCATCTGATCTGTTTGTTTCATTTAGATTTTTTGCGTTTTTCTCCATTTATTTGTTAGTATTGTATAAGTTATTCTATAATATTTAGATATTCAATCAAACCATTAATAAATTTTCAATTTTATATTTATGTAACCATATTTGAATTTAGCGCCAAATTTTGTATCTAGTTTGAACATTTATCATAGTGTAAATCAGGTTTCTAGTTACTGCATTCTTAAAAAAATGAACTATAGTCGTTGTCTCCCCGACCAGGATTCGAACCCGGGTCTCCTGCATTGAAAGTCGGGTATGTACATACAAGACTAGACTGACAAGACTAGACATACATGACTAGATAGACAAGACTAGACAGACAAGACTAGACAGACAAGACTAGACAGACAAGACTAGACAGACAAGACTAGACAGACAAGACTAGACAGACAAGACTAGACAGACAAGACTAGACAGACAAGACTAGACAGACAAGACTAGACAGACAAGACTAGACAGACAAGACTAGACAGACAAGACTAGACAGACAAGACTAGACAGACAAGACTAGACAGACAAGACTAGACAGACAAGACTAGACAGACAAGACTAGACAGACAAGACTAGACAGACAAGACTAGACAGACAAGACTAGACAGACAAGACTAGACAGACTAGACAGACAAGACTAGACAGACAAGACTAGACAGACAAGACTAGACAGACAAGATTAGACAGACAAGACTAGACAGACAAGACTAGACAGACAAGACTAGACAGACAAGACTAGACAGACAAGACTAGACAGACAAGACTAGACAGACAAGACTAGACAGACAAGACTAGACAGACAAGACTAGACAGACAAGACTAGACAGACAAGACTAGACAGACAAGACTAGACAGAAAAGACTAGACAGACAAGATTAGACAGACAAGACTAAACAGACAAGACTAGACAGACAAGACTAGACAGACAAGACTAGACAGACAAGACTAGACAGACAAGACAACAGACTAGACAGACTAGACAGACAAGACTAGACAGACAAGACTAGACAGACAAGACTAGACAGACAAGACTAGACAGACAAGACTAGACAGACAAGACTAGACAGACAAGACTAGACAGACAAGACTAGACAGACAAGACTAGACAGACAAGACTAGACAGACAAGACTAGACAGACAAGACTAGACAGACAAGACTAGACAGACAAGACTAGACAGACAAGACTAGACAGACAAGACTAGACAGACAAGACTAGACAGACAAGACTAGACAGACAAGACTAGACAGACAAGACTAGACAGACAAGACTAGACAGACAAGACTAGACAGACAAGACTAGACAGACAAGACTAGACAGACAAGACTAGACAGACAAGACTAGACAGACAAGACTAGACAGACAAGACTAGACAGACAAGACTAGACAGACAAGACTAGACAGACAAGACTAGACAGACAAGACTAGACAGACAAGACTAGACAGACAAGACTAGACAGACAAGACTAGACAGACAAGACTAGACAGACAAGACTAGACAGACAAGACTAGACAGACAAGACTAGACAGACAAGACTAGACAGACAAGACTAGACAGACAAGACTAGACAGACAAGACTAGACAGACAAGACTAGACAGACAAGACGACAAGACTAGACAGACAAGACTAGACAGACAAGACTAGACAGACAAGACTAGACAGACAAGACTAGACAGACAAGACTAGACAGACAAGACTAGACAGACAAGACTAGACAGACAAGACTAGACAGACAAGACTAGACAGACAAGACGAGACAGACAAGACTAGACAGACAAGACTAGACAGACAAGACTAGACAGACAAGACTAGACAGACAAGACTAGACAGACAAGACTAGACAGACAAGACTAGACAGACAAGACTAGACAGACAAGACTAGACAGACAAGACTAGACAGACAAGACTAGACAGACAAGACTAGACAGACAAGACTAGACAGACAAGACTAGACAGACAAGACTAGACAGACAAGACTAGACAGACAAGACTAGACAGACAAGACTAGACAGACAAGACTAGACAGACAAGACTAGACAGACAAGACTAGACAGACAAGACTAGACAGACAAGACTAGACAGACAAGACTAGACAGACAAGACTAGACAGACAAGACTAGACAGACAAGACTAGACAGACAAGACTAGACAGACAAGACTAGACAGACAAGACTAGACAGACAAGACTAGACAGACAAGACTAGACAGACAAGACTAGACAGACAAGACTAGACAGACAAGACTAGACAGACAAGACAGACAAGACTAGACAGACAAGACTAGACAGACAAGACTAGACAGACAAGACTAGACAGACAAGACTAGACAGACAAGACTAGACAGACAAGACTAGACAGACAAGACTAGACAGACAAGACTAGACAGACAAGACTAGACAGACAAGACTAGACAGACAAGACTAGACAGACAAGACTAGACAGACAAGACTAGACAGACAAGACTAAACAGACAAGACTAGACAGACAAGACTAGACAGACAAGACTAGACAGACAAGACTAGACAGACAAGACTAGACAGACTAGACAGACAAGACTAGACAGACAAGACTAGACAGACAAGACTAGACAGACAAGACTAGACAGACAAGACTAGACAGACAAGACTAGACAGACAAGACTAGACAGACAAGACTAGACAGACAAGACTAGACAGACAAGACTAGACAGACAAGACTAGACAGACAAGACTAGACAGACAAGACTAGACAGACAAGACTAGACAGACAAGGCTAGACAGACAAGACTAGACAGACAAGACTAGACAGACAAGACTAGACAGACAAGACTAGACAGACAAGACTAGACAGACAAGACTAGACAGACAAGACTAGACAGACAAGACTAGACAGACAAGACTAGACAGACAAGACTAGACAGACAAGACTAGACAGACAAGACTAGACAGACAAGACTAGACAGACAAGACTAGACAGACAAGACTAGACATACAAGACTAGACAGACAAGACTAGACAGACAAGACTAGACAGACAAGACTAGACAGACAAGACTAGACAGACAAGACTAGACAGACAAGACTAGACAGACAAGACTAGACAGACAAGACTAGACATACAAGACTAGACAGACAAGACTAGTACAGCTGCAAACAATATTAATTAAGAATTTTCATCTAGTCTCGAGTTTCTGCAGGGAAGAAGGAAGGCATGGTGGAGTAGCCCTCTACTGTCACAATAATATGTCGTATAAAATTAGAAATGATATAAACTCACATGCAGAGACCTACACATTTGAATGTGCAGCTATGGAAACAACAATCAACTCAAACTCATTATTAATCATTGCCATATACAAAATACCGGTAGCAGATATCAAACAATTCTTCCAGAAACTACATGCACTACTTACTAATATGACAAATGAAAGGAAACAGTTTATTATCACAGGAGACTTTAACATCGATGTCTTAAAACTGTCAAAAAATAGCCGCGAACTAAAATATCTGCTAGAATCGTTCAATGCAACTCTTACACTAAAGGGAGTCAGTCATCCAACATCAAATACATGCTTAGACAATATAGTGGTCTGCACAAACATGAGCTATGAAGTGCAGACGCTCAATTATCAAATCTCTGACCACCTCGCGCAACAACTCACTTTCTCAACAAACAAAACCCAACAGAGTTACCATACATTTCGAATTTACAACGAAGACAACATGAATCAGTTTAAACTGGCGCTGAGTAAAGAATCATGGGAAGAACTTAGTTCAATTGAATATAAGGAAGTAAACGATCAGTGGGACAATTTCATAGAAATATTTCTAATGCATTTTTATGAATGCTTCCCTATTAAAAAGATTAATTGTAAGCAAATGAAAAAAAAGGTATTTGTAAACAGTGCACTGAATCAGTTAAAAAGAGAGCTGGAGATTATGCAAATATTATCTATGTATATTCAGGGTTTAAAACCAAGCTACAATAGACTGCGAAGGAAATATAAAGCTGCGTTGCGATTAGAGAAAAAGAAACGTTACCAATGCTTAATAGAAAACAGCGAAAATAAAATCAAAAGCACATGGAAGGTTGTCAAAGAAATAACTAAACTTAAGACAAGTAAGGAATCTAGGACTAATCATAACTTTGGACCAGAAATGGCAAACGTAATAAATAATTTCTTCGCTGACATAGGAAATAATATGACACAACATCTGAACAATGGAAGTGCCTGCATTAGCATACGAAATAATCCAAATACAATTTTTCTAGATCCAATCAACAAAGAAGAATTAATTAATGCCATAATAAATTGTAAAAATAAAAGAAGTGCGGGAATAGCCGAAATTAATATGCCAATTATAAAATGGGAAGCAATGGAAATAATTAATCCATTGGAACTAATTATTAATAATTCTTTGCAGACATGTATATTCCCAGAAGCATTAAAAATCTCAAAGGTGGTTCCTGTTTACAAAAAGGGTGTCGTGAATGACTTAGAAAACTACAGACCAATTAGTCTGCAATCAGTTTTCTCAAAAATATTTGAGAAATTGATATGTACAAGAATTTTATCTTTTGTAAATAGGTATCATATTTTTACTAAATGTCAGCATGGCTTCATAGCATGGCGAAATATCGAAACAGCCTGTTTCCAATATATTAGCGACACAATACGCCATATAGAAGACCAGAAGATCCCATGTGGAATTTTCATTGATTTATCCAAGGCGTATGATACCGTCGATCACTACCTACTAATCCAGAAGTTAGATAAATATGGCATGAGAGGAGTCACCCTAGAATGGATTATGTCATACTTAAAAAATAGAACCCAGGTAACGGAAATTTCAACAGGACAAGGCAAAATCACATCGGCAAAACGAATAACAAATGTAGGAGTTCCGCAAGGAAGTATTCTGGGCCCTATATTATTTACATTATATGTAAATGATCTACCACAAATAACAGAGAAAACGGACACAGTAATGATTACTTACGCGGATGATACAAGCGTTATAATAACCAATAAATCCTTAGAAAACGTCACGACGAACATTAAAACGACTATGGAAGCCTAACTACATGGTTTAATGAAAATAAACTTATTATGAATGAGGATAAAACAAACCTTATATTTTTCAAAACAAAACGTGACCAAAGATTATACCCTAAAGAGATTACGATACACAATAAACTGGAAGTACAAAAATGCGTCAAACTATTAGGAATCCACTTCGACGAGAACCTGGATTGGACAACCCATATAATTAAACTATCAAAGCTACTTAGTAGGTCCGTATATGCACTTAGAATCCTCAGACGCTATTTAGATGCGCAAGCTTTAAAAGCAGTTTATTTTGCCAATATTCACAGCTTATTGAGGTTCGGGATCATGTTCTGGGGCAGCGGAACATTGATAACCGAAATTTTTAAGATACAAAAAGAAGCTATCCGAGTGATTTTTAAGCTCCAATTCACTGAGTCATGTAGAGGAATATTCAAAGAAGCGAATATACTAACAACAATAGGAATGTACATATTTGAAAGTTTAGTTTTCCTATTTAAACACAGATATTACTTCGCGGATTATCAAATCAATACCAATAAGAACACCAGAAATAATAATATAAATTACAATTACCCCATACACAATCTCAGCATGACAGAGAAACATCCGCCTTATAGCAACATCAAATTATTTAATGTACTACCGCTAAATCTAAAACGGAAAAACAATCTGAAGGAATATAAGAAGGCACTTCGTAGCTTCCTCGTCAGCATAGAGCCTTACACTCTACAGGAGTACCATACGAAGATAAAAGCCCCAATATTCCAAAACTTGTGACATATTACATTTAGCATACAGTTGTTACTATGTGAACACATTATTTATTTCGACTGTAAAGCTTATATATTGTAATAAATATATTTGTATTGTATTTGTATTTGACTAGACAGACAAGACTCTCACAAAACCCCCTATTCCACCTTGGATTTTAGTATGCGCCACCCCGGTATCGCATATATTGCATTCATTCAGGGTGGGCAGCCCGGACGGTTAATGAAAACCGCCCTAGTTGTCGCCTCCCCGACCAGGATTCGAACCCGGGTCTCCCGCATTGAAAGGCGGGTATGTTGTCAACTACACCACCGAGGAGGACAGACAGACTAGACAGACAAGACTAGACAGACAAGACTAGACAGACAAGACTAGACAGACAAGACTAGACAGACAAGACTAGACAGACAAGACTAGACAGACAAGACTAGACAGACAAGACTAGACAGACAAGACTAGACAGACAAGACTAGACAGACAAGACTAGACAGACAAGACTAGACAGACAAGACTAGGCAGACAAGACTAGACAGACAAGACTAGACAGACAAGACTAGACAGACAAGACTAGACAGACAAGACTAGACAGACAAGACTAGACAGACAAGACTAGACAGACAAGACTAGACAGACAAGACTAGACAGACAAGACTAGACAGACAAGACTAGACAGACAAGACTAGACAGACAAGACTAGACAGACAAGACTAGACAGACAAGACTAGACAGACAAGACTAGACAGACTAGACAGACTAGACAGACAAGACTAGACAGACTAGACAGACAAGACTAGACAGACAAGACTAGACAGACAAGACTAGACAGACAAGACTAGACAGACAAGACTAGACAGACAAGACTAGACAGACAAGACTAGACAGACAAGACTAGACAGACAAGACTAGACAGACAAGACTAGACAGACAAGACTAGACAGACAAGACTAGACAGACAAGACTAGACAGACAAGACTAGACAGACAAGACTAGACAGACAAGACTAGACAGACAAGACTAGACAGACAAGACTAGACAGACAAGACTAGACAGACAAGACTAGACAGACAAGACTAGACAGACAAGACTAGACAGACAAGACTAGACAGACAAGACTAGACAGACAAGACTAGACAGACAAGGCTAGACAGACAAGGCTAGACAGACAAGACTAGACAGGCAAGACTAGACAGACAACACTAGACCGCCAAGACTAGACAGACAAGACTTTTTTTTAAAAGTGGTGGGAAGCTCTCACTCCGGTATCGCATATTTTGCATTCATTCAGGGTGGACCAGGATTCGATCCCGGGTCTTCAGCATTGCCAGGCGGGTATGTTGTCAACCACACTACTCAGGAGGACAGACAAACAAGACTAGAAGGTCAAGACTATAAGACAAGAGTTGGAACCACTACTAGACAAATAAGACTGAACTGAGAAAGTGTTGATAAGCTAGACCAGCGGTGGGCAAATGTTTTAGCTGTCGGGCCACATTGCGTATGAAAATTTCACCACGGTCCGCATTAAAAAAAAAACAATCCGGTTAATTGTATACCATGAGCGTTGCATCTATATCAGGATTGTCCAACTTGGAATGACCCAAGGGCCGCTTTAAAAAAATTGCGGTTTGGAGGACTGCATTATAAAATACTACACACGTTATTTTATTTGTTTTTTTTCTTCAATGTAAGAATTGTGCATACTTCGTATTTGGGGGTAATTCATATATTCATAGGCCCACTCCGCTCGCCACAAAAACTGAGGTCACAGATCGCGCGTTGGATAGCCCTGATATATACTGCTTGTTAAACGATATATTTTTAGAACCCGTAAATGTGCAATGTCTATGAAATTGTGGCAGGTAGATAATAAAGAAAGGCCTGGTAAACATAATAAGCATGTTATAGACAGACTTTCTTCATTTTCTATAACTGTGTTTTAGAATGCAAATCACAAAACCAACCAAGTAAATAGATATTTTCTTATTTAAAGTAATTTATAAAGTGCCTCGTGGGCCACATAAAATGTTAACGGGGGCCACATGCGGCTCACGGGCCGCCATTTGCCCAGGCCTGAGCTAGAGAGACTTTTCTATTTAAGCTGCTAATTGAGTATCATTCAGAGAGTCTAGTGTAATCCTGTCTGTTAATTTAAACTTTCTATTTATTGAAGAATGACAATTAAGGAATATTCTCTAATATTATTTTGTATTAAAAACTAAGATATGAGTTGGGTAATGTTGTGCAATATTGTAATAGAATTTTTGGCCTCCTGAATTGTAAAGCTAGCTTTGACATCGTGTATACGTCCAGCGAAACTAGATTTTTACACACAATGTTGCAAAGTACGGCTACGATGCGGTAAAGTGACCAGTAAATTTTAACCTTTCAGGGACACTTACAAAATAAATTAAGTATAAGACAATAAAATCTAATTTAGAAAAAGCTACTTTACACCATATTTGTCACGATAATGTAGAAATTAAGAGTGATTTTTAAAATTTTACTGTGCGTCTGACATGTGGAAAAATGACATATTATGTACCTAATAAATTTGAATTAGTAAAAATGTCAAAGTTTGTGAGTACCAACATTAAAAAAATAAATAATTTCCAAATCTATCTGTTTATTAAATAATAATTGTCGCCCAAAAAATCTTATACAAATTTCGTGCGGAAATGATTTTACAATGCTCCAGCAAATGGGGAACTCGCCTTTCGGGCTCGTTCCCCAAACGAGCTGTTGTATTGTAAAATCAATGTTTCCGCACTCTAATGTAAATAAGTATTTAGTTTTTTTGTTTTCAAGATTTGTGAAATACTTAAAACAATTAATCTTTAGCTTGATGTTGTGGAATAAACATGTAAATTATTGAATAACTATGTCTATTTATTAACTATCACTAATGTCTTTTTATGAATAATATTTTATCAATAGTATCTATTCATTAACTATATATTATCTATTCTGAGACTAAATGGTCATGAATTGTCTAAATTTAAAACTCTAAGCCAGCGCTTCTCAACTTTTTAAACACGTAATTTTTTGTGATCCAAAGATTTTCTAGAAATGAAAGTACGATCCAAGTTTGTATCGGAAACGGAACATCTTTTAACACATTCACTGCCGCCGTGGCACCGGTGACCCGGCGGTGTTTGCATACTTTTTTTTGCATATTACAGACCAGCACGTCACTGGTGACCCATTTCATGAAAATCACCTAAAATAGTTCTATGGGGCCCCTAGAGAAAGAAAATAAATACCAAATCTTTATAACTATCGATTTTGTAAAGTGGTTTAAATCGGCGATACAGGAAAGTCATAGAATCAGGCGCGGCAGTGAATGTGTTAAAAATCGATGAAAAATTTGTCGGAATTGCCCAAATATAAAAATTAACTTAATTTAACAAAATTAATGAAGACGAACCAAAAATTAATATGATTCAAAATAATTAATATTAGAAATTAATATAAAACATATTTTATCTTCTCGCACACCTAAATGATGAATAAGTAAATTATTGTAATCGTGTGTAAAAGTATCCAAATCGTGCGTAAAAGTCTATCGTCTAATGTAAATTAATTGGAGTTTCATTATTATACGATTTCTGTTTATTGTTACTATGGCAACAACTCGCGCCACTAAACAAAAAAAACATAGGCGTAGTGAAATAGTACCGTATCGTATTAGCCCGAATATAACGCGATATTTTTCGACCATTTATTTTCCGTTAAAAAATCGACGATCGCGCTAAATTTGGGGTTTAAGTAATGTAATATAAACAAGGACATTCTCCTACGGAGGTTGAAACGCTCGACCAACCACGTCAAAACAACCATAGGGAAATATGGGAAATGCAGACCAAACACCAGTCTATTTTGACATGCCTTCCAACCTTGCGGTAAATAAGAAAGGTGAAAAACGGTCTTATTGAATTCAGCTGATTATGAAAAGTCCAGAATTACTGTTATGCTTGCTGTTACTGCTGACGGACAAAAGCTTCGACCTTACGTTATATTGAAACGTAAAACAATGCCCATAGAAAAGCTGTGTACAGGAATAGTTTTTCGGGTTCAAGAAAAAGGTTGGATGACAGAGGAGTTGGTATTATACTGGTTGAATGTGATATGAAGAAAACGGCCAGGTTCCCTGAGAAACTCTCACTCCATGCTAGTCCTTGATGCATTTCGAGGCCACCTTACGACAGGTGTTAAGGAAAAAATTTAATTCCGATCTTGTAATAATACCGGGTGGTATGACTTCTCAGTTGCAAGTCTTGGATGCTGTGGTTAATAAACCATTTAAAGACAACCTTCGAAAAGAATACAACAATTGGCTATTATCGGGCAATCAACCATTGACACCTTTAGGAAAAATAGAAAAACCAGTGGCAGCGGCTCGTGGATAATGTTTGTGGGAGGGCTGGAAAAAATTATAATAAAAAATAAGTACGAGTTGAAAAAAACGCATTTTTATTAACACATTCAGAAACATATTGAATTTTTTAATTCAGTGCAATACCAGTAACAATTATTTTTATTTAAATTCCATTCTAAGTTCCTCTAGATTCTAGATTAACAAAGCCAACAATAACCTTTTCATTAAAATTTGGTATATTTGAGATTATATTTTTTTCTATGCCAATCATAGCTAATACTGTTAGTCTTTTTTCTTCCATTGTATTTCTTAAAAAGATCTTTATTCTCTTAAGAGCGGAAAAACATCTTTCAGGTTCTGCTGTTGTCATAGGTGTGGTAATTATTATTTCAAGAAAATTAAAAACTTCTACAAAGGATTCACGAATTCCTGAGTTATATAATAGATCATAAATATTTTTGTGTCCTTTTAAATTTTGAAATTCTGGTCGATCATATAAAACAAGTAATTCTGTGTTAAGCCTCTATTTATCTAAACTTGGATATGCATACACTGTTTCTCGTAGTTTGATGACAGGAATTTGATTCGTATTATATGAAACAATATACGGGGAAAATAATCTAGCTGCAAAATTTCATTGCTTGAAATATTATATAATTGCAAACTTCTTTTGCTGCTAAATTTGTTGCTTCTTTTGAAAATCTTGGCTTTTTTGCAGATAGAAAATCCTCTTAGCGATTGACCAAAGGGAGGTTATTTCTAATTTCTTTAATAATTTTAGTAAATTCTTGTCCACTTAAGGTTCTTTGCTCTTGCCGAAACTCGAGTTCTTAGAAACAAATTCATAAAATGCCTAAAATACAGAGTGCGGACTGCAATGTTTGCCGCCCACATTACAATAACGATATACATATTACAAAAACGTATATCGCGGGTGGCGGTAACAAGGTCAATACATTAACTACGCGGCGAGACTCGGTCTGCACTGACTGCAGCCCGATGAGTATACAACCACACAAAATTACACAATAAACACATACATAGCGCCTATCGAGGTATTTATTACCTACAAATCAAAAAATAAATATACTACAAACGGAAAAATATGTTTTTGTAAAATAATTGTATACTAATGTAATAGTTTATAATAATTAAAAAAATGTTTTCATTTTGGCGGGTGGGCAGCAGCCCTTATAGGCGAGCCGCCACTGAAAGAAACCCTCAGGCTCTCTTTTGGGAGAATGGATTGCGACAGCCTGGCAGAAGATCGAACCTGAATCGATAGTTAAGAAATGCTGCATTTTCAATTATTTAAATGGGACGGAAGATGACATTTTGTGGGGGACTGAAAGCATCCATGACAATACTGACGATACCGATGTGACATCAATGAGTTCTCATTCTGAAAACAGATCAGATTCTGAGTTGAAGTATTTCCGTTTTTTGTTGTTAATTACGTAATATTAATTTTGTTTTACATTACTTAACTTTATTGTCATGAATATAACCTGTGTTATTACCTATAATTACCTAAATAAATGCTTATCTTATTGAATTTTACTTTAGTTCAATTCTTTTATGAATATTATTTTTTTGTCTAAAAATCTTTATAAAAATTTCGGACGCGTTAAATTCGGGGTCGCGTTATTTTTTGGAGAGGTGGGAGTTTGCTCACGAGCGCCAGCGAGTTAGCAATTACACCGAACCAAAAAAAAACACTTTCATGTCGACACTGATTTCGGTTGTAGAATCAATAATTCGACTTTAATAAATCCAATTCGAAGCGAACTGTCAGAATTGTCAATACAAATTTAATTGTTGGTTTGGTCGTTTCCATTTTTAACATATTGCATTCTCATAGAAGGTGATACTTTTCAAGTCAAATGTCCTAATTTTATTTCGGTTTTTTAAATAGTTTCAGGCTCCTTATACGTTTGTACATAAAATATTTCATTGAAATTGATGTAATTAATAAGAAAGTCCATGCAAATTTGGTTAGTTTAGTGTTTTAATCGAGAAAATCATAAATTTAAAATGCTCATTTTCGTCTCTAGATGTGAAAATATTTTCATCTCTGGAATGAAAAATGTCACTTTCATGTAGGGTAAGCCGTGAAAAAAATGCCATTTTCACATATATCTGTAGAAAAATACATTTACTGACGTATATTAAAATTTTGCTTATTTTGAATCAAGAAGTCTGGGCCTCTCAGGCTGGATTTATCTGGCTCTAATATAACTTTACCATAACTTAATGTAGATTAAATCTAGGTAAACCTAGATTAAATCGACAACGACCAAATAGTGGTTCTGTGCGACAACGACTA
This sequence comes from Phosphuga atrata, assembly GCA_944588485.1. NCBI lineage: Eukaryota > Metazoa > Arthropoda > Insecta > Coleoptera > Silphidae > Phosphuga > Phosphuga atrata. Next base: position 27,588,131 of record OX155905.1, on the reverse strand, counting down.
AATTGTGTTACGTGTCACTGCGTTATGACTAGTTAGCAATTTTTGCCTCGGAGGCCATGAACGTTCTAACCTTATTGTGTCAGTGATTTGAAGAATTTTATCCGTCAAAATTACATTTTTTTAATATCATCGTTAGGAAATGTTGAAAATAATTTTTTTGTAGATTCAATAGTATTTTAACATGCTTTATAGATAAAATAATGAATGTTACACGTGTGTGAAAGGCTTTTGTGCACTCGGTGCGATAAAAGCACGAGCCAAGGTCGAAAAACTTCGCAATTCATGCAGAAAAGCCCTTCTTCACACACTTGTAACATAAACTAATATTGTTTCAATTTTTTATTTAGTTTTCATTTTTCTTTGAATTCTTATCAAAACAGAAACGTTTCGCTACCCAATACAAATTGAACGCTACCTAATTTTGGGTCGCGACCCACAGTTTGAGAAATGCTGCTCTAAACTATAATTAGACTTATCTGTCTCGTCGTTTTACACATTTCAACCAAGTTGGAATGTTGTTGAAACGCTGTTGTAATTAAATACCATGCTGGATGCATAATATCCATCCTAAGAAATGGGCCTACGAAACTTAATAAGACCAAAATAATGAGAATATTACCGTAGACAACACCATATTAGAAAACATAAACCAATATTCTCTGCCATATCATCAAATTTCGGCCCAGACTAAGAATTCCCTTATGTAAGATCTATACAAATGTAGTGGAGGATCGTCTGTAGAAGTTGGAGGATCCTATCAAACGATCCTAAGTTGTCCAAAATACCGTGTTTCACTAACCCGGTAGTACATTCTGTTTTACCCCATAATTTCACTAAAAAAAGTGTTTAAGAGTTTAATTCATTTAAGCAAACCTAGAGTAAAATTATTTACTTGCTATGTGACCCCATGGAGCAGCAATTGCCTTCACTCTCCAACATAATAAACCAAACACTTTTTTTTAAAGCAGACACTGATTGAAATAACATGTAATCTGTTACTGATTACATTTACGTATTGATTCAACTATTCACCTTCCATTTTAAACTGGAATTATTATCAAATTTTTACATTGTTTTGCAAAAAGTAAAACGTTTGATTTCACCTTGAATTATTATCAGGATTTTTTCTTATTTTTTAGATAAAATTTGAATAACATGCATTTTCCAATATGTAGTTGTTTCAGTGCAATGGTTTCACCATTTGGCATCAATTAAATTCACATTCAAACATGTTTTAAACAAAATGTATCACTACTGCTGATTGTATATTGTCAACATAGTTATACAGCACCTGATTTATAAGTTTCTATTAAGATAAACCTTGGTGATAGGACAGCAATATATAGAATTTTATTAAATATAGATCTTGATAGGAAAAATTTGATTCACAACATTTTGTTAGATAAAATGGTACTTACGTACTAACGCCACCACAGCTACAGATTTGAAGAATATGGATGGTTAGATTAGGTTACAACAGAGCAGATAGCGGTAGCGCTATCCCTCGATTCGAAATAAGAACAAATATTGGATAAGGGTTAGATTAGGTTACATTAGAGCTGATAAATGCAGACCACATATAGCTCGGTAGCGCGACCTCTCGCTGTGGTGGCGTTAATACGTAAGTACCGATAAAACTGCTAGATAAGGTTTTGATAAACCTTGATAAAAAAAAAACGTGAACAACCCAGATATACAGAATTTAGTAGATGTAATTGAAAGATTAAAAGCCTTAAATTATACCTTCACATAAAACATTATTATTTTTACAGAGTGGTGGATCTCCTAGGAAGAAAATACGAAAATCTTTATCAGCCCTCTCCAATCACTATGTCATCTTGGGAACAAAGTCGGGTTTACTCTTTGTGTACTCCATAACTAAAGCTGCAATAGATTTCAAAGTTGATAGTCAGACCAGCCAGTCGGTCAACTGTCTATCATGGCAGGATGGCATGGAAGTTTATTCAGCAGCTAATCAGACAATACTTGTCTGGGACTTGCAAAATCGAACTATTAAAAGGTAAAATAATAATAATCATGGCTTTGTCAGAAAGAATATAAATTGGGGACTATAGAATATCCTTTTCTTTAATTCACTCTTTTCTCTAGTAAGTGGAAATCAGGGAAAGAAAAAATATCAGCAATATTATTAATACCTGGCAATAATCAGTTGTTAACAGCATCAAAGAACATCAAATTGTGGGATATTAAGGAGAAGGAAGTCCTGAAAACGTTTGTCGGACACAGTCATGAGATTTCCATTTTGGATTATGTCAATCCAAGTAATTCCGATATTGTATACCTCATCAGTGCATCAAAGGTAAAATCATTTTCTGCATATTTTAAGAAGCAAAATATTATCATAATTATATTATTATTATTACCTTTATTGGCATTATTATCAACACAATACAAACATTTCCTCACTATACAAAAATCAAAACAAAAAAAAGACAAAAAATAATACCCAAAATACCCCAACCCAAAAAAATCTAACCCAAAATACACCCTTAAACTTAAACTTAAAAAATATAAAATTCTTCGCCCGTTCTCTTCAATTCTTTTCTCACTCCCTAAACTCTTTCCACTATCATTCCATTCCGCTCTAAAATTTCACGCATTATGGGCCACCCGCTACCTAACTCGCTGACTCGCCCTGAGTCTATAATGTTATCTTGGAGCCCTGAGGGCCCTGAGGATATTTAACTGACGGCACTTGTTTCACGACCTGGTTGTAAATTTAAAGGACCGCCCGTCTTGGTGTCTTGGAGAACACAACCACCTTGCTCTTGGAAACGTTCATGTGTAGACCATACTGTGAATGGACTGTATTTAACGATAAATTTTAGCGTTTGTATATTAATTGTCCCGTCTTTGGGTTGGGATGGTTCCGTCACTTACCTTCAGGCTGCAACCGCCTCTGACCCGCTCCATGGAACGTTCCTCCTTAGCCTATTTAATGTGGTCACCGGGTCACTAAGGATATATATGGGAATGAAATGGCCGACGCACTCGCCAAAAGCGGGGCCGAGGCTCCCTTCTTGGGCCCGGAGCCTTCTTGTGGGCTTACAAAGGCCCACCACTTAAGGCAGGGGGCTAAGAAATGGGAAGAAGAGCAATAGCAAACCCACTGGAATAACACGCCAGGACAGAGGCAAGCTAAAATGCTCATAAGCTATTCTGCCGCAATAACGCAGCAGATGCTAAGCTTCTCCAGAAGAGAAATCAGAACTTTGGTAGGCATACTCACAGGACATTGTCCGGTGAGATATCACCTACACAAAATGGGAAAGGTAGAGGAAGTTGCCTGTAGATTATGTGAATCAGATGAAGAAACCGCTGAACACATAATGTGCACATGTGTAGCGCTAGCACACATAAGACTTGCCCACTTCGGGGTCGCAAGATTGACCACCTTAGAGCTGAGTAGCAAGCCTCTCAGGAATAGCTTAGACTTCGTTCACGAAGTTGAATTCCTGGGAGAGTAATTGTAGTAGGGTCAAGCACAATAGATCAAGTTGGTCGCAGTGCAGAAAGGCTTTGCAGTCAAACGACCCCCACACAAAAAATAGCCTATTTAAAGGAGGAAATAGGAAGAAATAATATAATAAGCAGGGAAATACACAGATGGAAACCCTTAAATCAAATTGTTCCGGACGGGAGAAAAGCCGATGCTGCCTTTCATGCGGTGATCGAACCACCCGATAAAGATTCACATCAAATTAACCTACAAACGCGAGCGTGGGCAACATGGCTGAGGTCAGACGCACCAAACTATCATGGACTGACCGAACGCTCGAAACACAATGCCCGATATATCTTATCGCGGCGTGATTTTTTTCTAATTTAGCACGGACTCGACCCAGGTCGCGGCACCTGTCGCCCTCCTTTGGATAGAGGCCGAAAACCAATTAGACCAATAAAAGTGGCCCGAACAATACTGCGTGCTATGTTCAACGACAAGGTCCACCATATTCTGGGGATGTGGGAGGCTGCCGACGAGCACGACCGTATCGTCAGCGAATCGTATATTAATAAGGGTGCCGTTGATCTTATGCCTTTTTTCACATCCACCGTTTTACCGAGTTTATATTGAAGAGGAGAGGGGACAAGACACACCCATGTCTAACACCCCTTCTGATTTCAGTTTCATGGGATGTTATATCCTCTATCCTAACCTCTGCAGTTTGATGCCAGCACAGCTTCAGATCTTCCTCGTTGACTCCGGTGTATTTTAGAATCTCAATGGACTTCTGGTGCGAGGCACAGTCGAAAGCTTTTCGGTAGTCAATAAAGCAGGCGTATATATCGACATTCATGCCTATGCATCGCTGTGTGAGAACGTTGTTATAGAAGAGAGCCTCGCGCGTGCCATCTCCGTTCCTAAATCCAAATTGCGTTTCTCCAGCCTGTGCCTTGCATCTAACGTGGATGATAGTGTGGACGATACAGAGAAAGGCCTTGAAGATATGAGACATCAGATGATAAGCCTGTGGTCGTCGCATTGAGAAGCGTTCGGTTTTTTTGGTAAAGTGATGAATGTCGACCTCTGCCAGTTCGTTGGTATTTTCCTCAGTATATTCAGTTGAACAAGGATGTAAGAAGATTTAGGCCTCTATCATCTGCATTGATGGTCAATTTGAAGGTTTCCGCGTGAATCTCGTCTGGTCCTACAGCCTTGTCATTTTTCTGAAGTTGTATTGCAAGTCTCACTTCCTCTATCGTGATAGCAAGACTGGGCTCGTTGTATATCATCGTCTCTAGGTGGTTGGTGGGGTCGTGTGTCGTTGAAGAGAGCCTCAACATACTCCTTCCATCTTTTTAGCTCCACTCTTTTCCTCAACGCTCGTTAAAATCTTGTTATTAGTGTCCTTCAAAATAGTGTGGATCTGCTTGCATTGTATGTTTGTGAATTCCTTGATCTTTTTGTGGAGATTAAACCCGTCGTGTATTTTTTCTAGTGTCTCCATTTCACTGCATTTTTCAGCTAGCCATTCTTCCTTTGCTTTTCGGCATTTAGATCTCACTCGTTCAACTCCCTGTACCGGTTATTGTCTGTGGCTTTGTGTTTCCTTCTCTCGTTCATAAGTGGAAGAGTTTCATCTGTCATCCACTGTTGTTTTTTAGAGCCTTCTGCATACCCAATGTCAACCTCTTGGGTTTCTAAAAGAGACTCCTTTAAGACGGTCCACCGAGGCTCTACGTCACCGTCATTGTAATTGTTCGTTGTTTCTAGGCGCGCCGCGAGATTCTCGGTTGTTCTGGCTGGTATCTCGGGATCAGCGAGTCTTTTGGCATCGACTCTCTTAGGTTTATTTGGACGTTGAACTCCAGTGAAGTAGCGAGGCTGTAGATTTATTACTACGGGATTGTGGTCGCTGCTGATGTCGGCACCTGGGTATGTTGTTGCTGATTTGACACACTTCATTAAATGGCTCTTGATGAGGACGAAATCTATTTGATTTCCGACTATGTGGTCGGCCGTGATCACGATCGGCTGGGGATTTCCACGTGTATAGACGACGAGGATATTGTTTGAAAAAAGTGTTGGCAGCAGAGAGCCTGTTCTCTGTACAAAATTGCACCAGACGATCACCTCTAGTATTGCGTGTTCCCAGACCATGATCTCCGCCGACCTCGTCATCAGCACCCTTTACGATTTTGGCGTTAAAGTCGCCAAGAACAATTGTCATCTCCCATTGTTTTGTTGTTTTAGTAGCTTCTTCTAAGGCAGAGTAGAACTCCTCTACGATCCTATGAGGTTTGTCCCCTGTTGGAGCATACGCTTGAATTACGTTCAAAACTCTATGCGGAGTGAGGAGTCTCAGAAGCTCACTCGAGCTCCGAGTGTAAAGTAAAATCAATTACATTACAAATCTAATTCAGAGGAGATGAGTATAGCTTATCTCCTCTGCACTGGTGTACGCCGTAATGGGATCGTCGGCACTAGAGAAGTAGAGGACGCCATTTTCAGTCCTGTGAGTCCTAGTACCTTAGCCCCAAGATCTTGATCCTTAGTTTATGCATTTCTGCATCTATATTGGCGAGTTTTCCTGCCATATATAGGCTACGTACATTCCACGTTGCAATTTTAGTTTATTTTCTATATATTTGCATTTTGTTAGTTTCTATGGACGGGGGGATTCTTTGCACCCTCTCCCCATTTGAGGAGTGCACCGGACTAAGAGCCGTGTTTATATTTGCTTTAGCCTTGTTGAATAAATGGTAAGATAGTGTAGCGGGGCTTCCGTTTCCCCAAGGCTTCCGTTGAAACTGCTACAATTCCGTGTGTGAAGTACATCTTCGGCACAATCACGTGGTACTGTTGCTGCTGCTGCCCAGAAACATGTTTTCACCATATCTGGTTACCCTCACTTGGTTTAGCCTACGAGCCAACGCAGTTTACCAGGGTGTGGCGGTTGGAGCCAAAAAGTGAGAGTGGAGCGTTGCTATATCTTCCCAGTGCTATTTTATGGCTCCGTGAGCTGGAACTCAGCCAATCAAAGGAGAGCAGCATTGACACCTTTGAGATGTTCTTGTATTGCCGTATACTGCGGTTATCCTGGGTAGACAGGATATCCAACGAGGAAGTACTGAGGAGAATAGGTAAAGGTAAAGAGCTGATGACAACTGTCAAAGAACGAAAGCTCCAATACATCGGCCACGTTGTGAGGGGGGTGACCAGTGCATTAAAACAACTCTCGCAGATGTCTAGGTGTGGCCGTTTCGCAGCTGGTGCTACTCCTACAGCGCCCCCAACGATCCCACCAGCCCATAAAGCACACCAAACAGTGTGTTTTTGTGGATGTAACGGCGTCTCAATAATGGCTTCTGGATCTTCCTCGCTCCAAATCTGGCAATTTTTGTTTAAAATGTTTGTTTACGCAGCCATTGAGCCAAAAATGAGCCTCACAGCTGAACACAATTTTTTGGTGAAAAGGGGAATCAAGAATAACCAACGAGGAAGCACTGAGGAGAATAGGTAAAGGTAAAAAGCTGATGACAACCATCAAAGAACGAAAGCTCCAATACATCTGGTACGTTGCGAGGGGAGTGACCAGTGCATTGAAACCACTCTCGCAGATGTCTAGGTGTAGCCGTTTCGTAGCTGGTGCTACTCCTACAGCGTCCCCCAATGATTCCATCAGCCCATGTTGTTTTCGGCCCATTCTCCGAACGTACGACGCATATGATGGTCACGCGGCTTCAGCTCTTGCACGAGCTGTATCTTTTAAGCTCGTAAACCGAGATCTTCTCGCAAAATCTTCCATAAGGTGGATAGACACAGCTCCAATTGTTGTGCTCGATGGTGAATCGACTCATTCGGGTACTCCTCAACACTACGCTCCACAGCTGCAGCAACTTCTTCGGTGCGCACTGAACGACGTCTCTGCGGATGCACATTATTAATCAGACTATGTGTAGTTCGAAAACGATCCATGGTTTTCTGAATAACTTGCTTGGATGGACGATTATGTCGACCGTAAAATGGACGTGAAGGACAAGTTTCACGAACTGAACCACGACTTTCGAAGTAAGTTTGCAAAATTTGCTAGCGTTGTTCTGGCGTAAGTCTATTCATGATGAAATGGCAAAACATACTGACCAGAAATCAGCTGTCACCTATCAAATTGACAGTCACTAGAAACAGTGTTCTTCTTAGGACGCCGTCTCCCATCGAAGGTTGGCTATCCAACTAGCTATAATGGTGCGTGAAACCGCACCTCTGAAAATCTCTATAGATGTCCGTCCGAACCATCGACGCAGATCCTTTAGCCACGAGTTCTGCCGTCTGGCCAGATCGTTTACCCTCGATCTTTCCCTCGATGACGAGTCGAAGGATCTTGTAACGCTCTCCCCTCACAATGTGCCCGATGTATTAGAGCTTTCGTTCTTTAACGGTTGTCATCAGCTCTTTACCTTTACCTAATCGTCTCAGTACTTCCTCGTTGGTTATCCTACCTAGGATATACGTAGTATACGGCGATACAAGAACATCTCAAAGGCGTCAATGCGGCTCTCCATTGATTCGCTGAATGTCCAGCTCTCGGAGCCATAGTGTAGCACTGGGAAGATATAGCAACGCAATGTTCGTATGCGGAGCTGTAGGTTTAGGTCACTGTTCTTGTTGACGAGGGCTCCAAGATGTTTAACGGACGGCACTTCTTCCACTACTTGGTTGTTAATTTGAAGGACCGTTCGTCTTGGTGAGAAACAGTGTTCTTCTTCTGGCGCTACAGCCCAATTTGAGCCTTGGCCTCCCTTAGCTTCTTTCTCCATTCATCTCTTTCCCGGGCCACTTCCTTCCATCTTTCTAGTGAAGGATTCGTCTGGCGACCTGTTCTAATTCATCCTCCCATCTTTTCCTTGGTCTTCCTATCGGCCTCTTCCCCTCCATTCGACCGTTCAGGATTCTATTGGGCATTTGGAGAAACAGTGTTGCCAGGTCGAAAAACACACCTCAAAAAAAACACCCAATACTTGTATGTTGCTGTAATCCTGGTTGTACCTGCTTTCGTCTATACGGCATTGTCTTGTCTGCAACTCTATCTCCCTACTCCTTTCCACCAACACTTTTTTAAACATCACGCATTCCCATTTCATTCTCTCTACTTCCACTTTCGACCACCCTATTCGTTCATACATTCTTTCCATTCATTTCTCCATTTTGTTACACTGATTACATAATTATCATGATTTTTGCTTCCTAGGGGGATAAAATATTGTCCTGTTGGAACTTGACAGATTCATCTAAGAATGCGGCGGCTAATTTTGCAATGCAAGACGTGGCTGTAGCTGTTTCAGTTACAGTAGATTCAGAAGGGGCCACAAAATTAGCTGCTGTAACCAGGACTGGAGTCTGTCATGTCTACGAACATACTTTAAATGGGTAAATATTTCATTTAAATAAGCCAAAATAAGTTTTGAAATATTTATGTTATAGGAAAGGTAATAAACCTATTAAACCCAAGACAACTGTACAAATAGCTTCGGATTCTAACAAAGACACAGCGGTATCATCAATACCAATAGTTTCAGCAACTTTTAAAGATGACTGTAGTTTAACCATAGCTCACGGAATTCCTGATATCAAATTAACATTTGAAACAGCAGTAAGTATGCTTACAAAAACAATGTGATTATATTATATTAGACAAGAGAAGTCTCTTGCTGTGAATAGATATTATTTATATTTTTGTTTTAGATTTTAAGTATGTATGAGAAAGTTCAATGTTTGATTCGTAAAGATCCGAAATTCCAAAAGCCCAATGAAGAGGAAATCTCGAAAACGAAAATCCCGAACACAGACAACGTTCAATATCTGTCGCCACACACTGTCAGCACTGTTCCCAAACGCAAAAGCACCGGCACAATGGAAGTACCCATGGAGAAGCGGCTGGAGAATTTGACGTTAAAGAAATTGGATGCCGATTCCAACGTGATGAAGGTCAATAACGTTGCGCAGTTACTGTTGCAGGGTATACACAGTAAGGACAAGCACATATTGAAAACAGTTCTGACTAATCGGGACGAAAATGTTATTAGGAATACTGTTAAGAGGCTGCCCATGGCTGTTATTATGCCTTTGGTTGAGGAATTGACAACTTTAGTTCAAGGCAAAACATTATCGTAAGTGAAACATTTTCACTAGTATGGATTGGATTTGCGACACTAAAACTGTTGTGATAAAATTATTTTAACAAAGTTTAGTCTCCTTGGTTATGTTTAGTAGTGTCGGATCTTTTCTAGATGTACAGGGTGCGTTTACAAAGTTTCAAGGCTGGTCTCTGAACAGAAATTTTATTAAAAAATTTTGTACAGCAAAGTAAAAGTCTTCGAAATATATCCCGTCGACATCAACACACCGTTGCCAGCGTTTTTTTTTTTCATTGGTCACAGGCTCCCTGGAACTTTTCGCGCCGAAGGCTGTCAATGGACCGAACAATGGATCGAAGCTGCTTGGACCGCTGGAATCGTATCGAATCGTTTCCCTTTCAGGTCTCTTTTGATTTGGCAGAACAAAAAGAAGTCGCTGGCAGCTAGGTCGGGGCGGTAGGGTGGTTGCGGCAGTGTTGCCATGTTGAACTTCGTCGGCAGCGAGCGACGTGTGACAGAGAGCGTTGTCAACCCAATTAGAGATGAGCATGGGGTCCCATCCCATCTCATCGTCCCATGGTATGGGATAAGTGGGATGAAAGTCGCGTGTTATGGGATGGGTACGACAATTTTGTATGGGACGGAGTGGGATGGATTTTGATAATCTAGTAAATCTAGTTCGTGCATAATTAATTGCTTCCATATAAGAATCTTTTTATTTTCATTTGTTTGTAGACACATGTAAGCTTCCGAATACAAATCACTGTATTTTTGTTAGCTATTTCTAGATTTTGTTTTTTTTTTGCAGCGCATATATTTTTTGTGTAGGTTTGGGTTGTTTTTCACGACTCGGCGGTATTTTTCTTTTGTGGAAACGAAAAGTTCTATTTTATCCTTGAAAATGGTGCAGCTTTGTTTTTACGATTCTAACGATTAGATTGAAAATAGACAATAATCAAAAATTAACGTTTATCGTGCCAACACGCAAAATTTTAATATATGTCCAGCTCAGGAGATTTCTGGTATAACGATGTTGTTCCTGAAAAATCTTTCGATCCGTTTGCGACATAATAGAATTACTCATTGTCGAAAAACCGAAAAGAAAGCCTGCTGTATCGGAAAATATGGGATGAATGGGACGGGCCGCGCGGGATGGGATGGGATGAATGGGATAGGATGAAAATTTTACGTTTGTGGTATGGGACAGTGGGACGAAAATGTGATGGGATGGGACAGTGACAGGGATACGTCCCACGGGATGGGATCTGGGACGAGAAACTCGTCCCATGCTCATCTCTAAACCCAATTTTCTTTGATCTGCGGGCGGATGCCGCATCCTCGATCCTACAAACGGCGAAGCACTTCAGCGTTAAACCGTCTGCTCGGCAGGAACAAACTCTTTGTGGATCACTTCTTTGGCATTAAAGAAAATGCTTTTCAAACGTTCGCTCATGCGAACTTTTTTGGGCTTTAGAGATGAGGTGGTGTTCCACTTTGTTTCAGGATCGTACTCGTAGACCCAAGTCTCATAATCCGTAACCACTTTATCTAAAAAATTGGTATCGACTTGCAAACGTTCAAGCATTTCTTCGCAAACAAAAATTATTTTGACGAAGTTTAGTCTCCTTGATCTTGTTTAGTTGTGTGGGGCCTTTTCTAGATGTATAGGGTGCGTTAACAAAGATTAAAGACTGGTCTCAGAACAGAAACTTTTTAAAACATTTTTGTACAGCAAACTAAAAGTCTTCGAAATATGTCCCGTGAGCATCGACACACTGTCAGCGTTTTTCCATTGGCCATAGGCTGCCTGGAACTTTTCGCGCCAAAGGCTGTCAATGGACTTCGTTGAATCTGCTTGGACCGCTGGAATCGTATCGAATCGCTTGCTTTTCAGGTCTCTTTTGATTTGGGGGAACAAAAAGAAGTCGTTGGGAGCTAGGTCGGGGGTGTAGGCTGGCTGCGGCAGTGTTGCCACGTTGAACTTGGCCAAAACTTCGCTGGCGGCGAGCGGCGTGTCAGAGAGGGAGCATTGTTGTGGTGAAGAACCCAATCGTCTTTGATCTCCGGGCCGGTGCGGCGGACTCTCCTTCAAACGGCAGAGCACTGCAGCGTTAAACCGAGCTGCGACAATCTGCTCGGCAGGAACAAACTCTTTGTGGATCACTCCTTTGGCATCAAAGAAAAAGCTTTTCACACGTGACTTGCTCATGCCATCTTTCTTGGGCTTTACAGATGAGGTGGTGTGCTATTTTGCCACTTTTTTTTCAGGATAGTACTCGTAGACCCAGGTCTCATCATCAGTAAGCACCTTATCTAAAAGATTGGTATCGACTTGCAAACGTTTAAGCATTTCTTCGCAAACTTTTGGGAACAAGTTTGGCACAAATTTTCTCATCTTCAAATCTTCTGTTACGAGTTTGAACACCGTAGTCTGACTCAATCCCAATTCATGGGCAGTAAGTAATCTAATTCTCATGTTGGCTATACACGATACTGCCTATCGTCCAATCGGCATGGCTCTGCGGATTGGATCAAGTAGAACTGACCGTGTGTGGTTGTGAATTGGCATGACAGTTATACTTGACGGAAGAATCGAAATTCAATATTTTTGGCTTGTTCAAGTCGATTGGAATGTCAAGATTTTTGTCGGTAATAAACGTGGTGCGCGTTCTCTCTCAATATTTCTTTTCTTTTTTTCTTTTCTTTATCCCGAGAAAAATATCCGAAATGGCTAAATAACATCGTCGTCCATCACTTGTGGCGCTAAATCATCGTCGTCCATCACTGGCGACGCTATGGCTTCAACTGAACGTCGCTGCTGGTTGGACAGTTTAAATTGATCGTGTGTGGTGTGTATGGACGAACTGCAGATTGGATCAAGCTTGCAGCGCCTTGTCGATTGGACGATAGGCACTATCGTGTATGGCACTATAAAGGTCGATTCTCATATGCGCGACACTCAGCTACGCAACGTCGCGCGACATCGCCTATCAAATAATGATTACATTGTTTTAAATGGGCACGTTCCCACTATGGCTAGGTGACAGCTGCTACAAGTCGCTATGCCGCGCGCTGTCGCTGGGATTATTTCGTGAGCATTATTTTACGTTTTGTCGCTCGACGTCGCATGACGTTTGACCAGTTTGTGATTTTAATGACGGTTGTGTCAAAAACGGCGTGTTTTGAAAATGAGTGGAATGAACGACGAAACAGCAGAGGAATTGATCGCTCTTGTGGCTGATTATGTTGAACTGCATGACTTACAAAATGAAAATTACTGTAATCAACAAAGGAAAGATCTAATTTGGAAGGAAATTTCTTTAAAATTAGAGAATTAGTAGAATTTCGTAAGAGAGTACGGAATTCTCCTCCTATTAGTCTTGTTCTTAAGATCTGATGCACTCAATATTTTCTTTTCTACTTTTTTTCTTTTAATTTTTCATTTTCATCATTTTCAACACATGGCTACGACGAAAAAATCATAATCGGAACTTAACGAACTTGACATTTTGAAAATATAACAACCTGAAATGTAGAGAAACTGCAGATTTGCTACTTACAGCAAAGAATCGCGTAGCTGAGTATGGCATGAGAATACCTAGCAGTGACACGATAATTCACGACTTCATCGCGCGTCATCGCGTAGCTGAGTGTCGCGTATATGAGAATCGGTTTTAAGATGACGCGACGGTCAGTATTTGAAAGTTTATTCCCTTTTACCAAATTTTCCTGAGCTAGGCTTGTTGAAGGTATCCTAGCATGGTCATCATCTTTAACGTCTTCGCGGCCATCTTTGAACCTCTTGTGCCATATGAAAATCATTGCACGTGGCATGGTTTCTTCTTTATAGGTCTATTGTATCATACCTTTGGCGGTTTTGTTCAATATCGTACAGGACTTCGATTAACGCTGCTCTATATGAAGCTGCATTTTCGACTCTCCGGGTTTTCTACAGGGGTCACTGACACGCACTCACGCCACTACACTCTAGTATAAAGTGACCACACGTCCCGATTTTGGCGGGACAGTCCCGTTTTTTGGAGGACAGTCCCGTCTCCCGCCGATTTTTTAAAATGTCCCGCCTTTTAGAAAATATCTACATTTCTTATTTTAAATGTAACCGTGGGAACTAATGACTGTCACTGGGAGAAGAAACGCACGGTGAGCGAAAGATCCCGGGAAAGTCAGGACACCAACCAGCAATTGAGGAAAATCTCGAAAACGATTAGAAAAAACTACTAAGAGAGGGTAACGAGATGGAAGATGAAAACAACCACCATGCAACGGAAACGGAAATGAGAAAAACTGTAAACAGGAAAAGTAAGAAGAAGTCAATAATAAGAATAGGAACTTGGAACATAAAAACATTGCTAGTTATAGGAAAAATAGAGGAAGTGGCGTGAGAAATGAGAGAATATAAACTAGAATTACTGGCCATGCAGGAACTAAGATGGAAGGAAGAAGGCAGAATCTATAAAGAGGAGTACACACTACTATATGGAAGCGAGGACCAGCAAGGTTATAAGGGAAAGGGCTTTATGATAAGCAAAAAACTGAGAAAGAACATTTTGGAATGTAAGAGTTTAACCGGAAAGATATCGCAAATAAGACTAAAAAATTAAATAGCCAACATAACGGTCATAAACGCATACGCGCCCACAGAGGTAACTGACAATCAGGATAAGGACGAGTTCTATGACCAACTAGAAAAGATATGCGAGGCGACCCCAAAACACGATACGCTCATTCTTCTGGGCGATTGCAATGCAAAAGTGGGGAAAGAAGGTTACTGGAAGGGAATCGGTGGAAAAGAAACAATTCATGACGAAACAAATAATAGTGGAACAAGGCTGAGAAATTTAACTGAAATGGATATGTACATAGTCAGCAATTCAAACATTAAAAACAACAGAAAGTAACATGGCTACTCCCACACAGAAGTGCAGGAAATCAGATAGACCATCTTCTAATTGCCAAGAGAAGGCAAAAAATGGTACAAGACGTGCGATCGTTTAGCGGCGCAGACGTGGGGTCAGATCATCTACTAGTAATAGCTAAGCTAAACCTTAGAATAGTAGGAGGAAAGAAAAAGCATATAGCCAGTAAGAGATGGAATACCGAAAGGATAATAGGAAAGAAGCAGCAGTATGTGCAGGATATAATAAATCTTATATCAAAAAAGACGGAAAAGGAAAATATTGAGGAAGAATGGAGTAACATAAAAGTAGTCATGGAAGAAGCCACTGGCAAAGTCCTAGGAATAAAAACTACAGAAAAAGAGAAGGTATGGTTCGACGTAGACTGTAAGGGATTGCTACAGAAGAAGAAATCCGCTAGAATAACATGGTTAAGAACAGGAAACGGGAAAGACTACAAGAAATACCAGACAATTAGGAAAGAATGCACGAAATTAATAAAAACCAAGAAGACAAGATTGGTTGGAGGAAGTAATGAGCATAATCGAGAAGGATAATAAAAATAACACTAAACTTTATAAACACATAAAGAAACTAAACATGAAAAGAACGACAACAAACATAAGTGGCATAGAATGGAGAAATCATTTTAAGAAGCTCTGAACTGACGAAAATGCAGGAAGTGAAAGTGTAAGAGAAAAAAACCCAGGTAAAAATGCAACAGAGATGGATACGGCCACTCTCACGGAAGAAGAATTTAAGAAAGTAATAGCACAGCTCAAAAGGAACAAAGCAGGGGGAAGTGATGGTATTGTCAATGAGCTGGTAAAACATGGAGGGGACGAACTAAAACAAAGAATATTCAAACTACTATCAAGTAATCACAAGTCTGGGAAAAAGAAAGGATACCTTCGGACTGGGAAAAAGGGACAATAGTACCAATGCACAAAAAGGGGAAGCATACCTTCGGGGTATGCTCAAATTATAGGGGAATCACATTATAGGGGAATCAAAAACCTGCTGAACGCTGTATAAAAGATCCTAACCATATTAATAAACAAAAAACTTACGAAATATACAGAGACACAAATGGTCTCTAAGACTACCAACACAGATTCAGAAGGGGAAGCTCGACCATCGACGCGGTACACATAGTGAACCAGTTAACTCAAAAGTGCTACGAACATGGCATAGGACTACAAATAACGTTCATAGACTTTAAACAAGCATTTGACAGCCTAAAGCGTGATCAAGTAATAAAAGCCATGAAAGACACAAATATCCCAGAGAAACTTGTGAGGCTAACAGAAATGACAATGAGGAACTCAAAAGCAGAGATGACACCCTCCTGTGTCAACACAACCAAAGCGGTCGAAATCAATCTAGGCGTACGACAGGGTGACGGGTTATCAACGACATTATTCAATCTGGTATTGGATGCTGCTATTAATTTACAAAGGAACTTTAATTAATAAAATGATACAGGTTGTTGCCTATGCAGGTGATATCACAATGCTGGCCAGAGACAGGAGAAGCATGGAAGAAGCAATTCGAAAACTCGAACATGAGACAAAGAAAAGAGGCCTAAAAATAAACCAGGAAAAAAGCAAGTTCATGGAGGTAAACAGAGAAAACAAGACCACAACTAACAAACAAGTGCACATAGGAAATTACAAGTTCGAAATAGTAGATGACTTCCAATACTTAGGAATAATAATAAACAACAAAAATGACCGAAGGATAGAGATAAAGCATAGAGTGCAGGCGGGATATAGAGCATACTACAAATACAAGCTCATCATGAAAAGCAAGAGTATAAGCACAAATACAAAAATGAAGCTATACAAAACAGCAATTAGACCGGTAGTGACCTATGGGGCAGAGACGATGAACCTAACAAACGTAGAACAGGGAAAGCTAAGAATCTTAGAAAGAAATATTATTAGAAGAATATATGGATTAAAGAGAATCACTGATGAGGAACACAGAAGACTAATGAACTCCGAAATACAAACCATCCTAAAAGGAGAAGATATCGTTAAGGTGATAAAAGTACAAAGACTCTGCTGGTATGGCCACATATATCGAATGGAAAACAACAGAGTGGTAAAGATGATTACAATGTGGAGACCAGTGATTAGCAGAGGTAGAGGAAGACCGAAAAGCAGATGGGAGGATCAGGTACTAGAGGACATTAAGAACCTAAAGATAGAGGCATGGAGGAGCAAGATTTTAGACGGAGCCACATGGAGGAAATTAACAAAGGAGGCAAAGACAAGCGACTGGACAGAGTAAGAACAGGACAGAGGAACATAGAGTAACTCACCACATGAAATGTAGTAACTCACCACAACGAGCATTTGCAACCCCGAGAGGGGTGTATAACCCTGTATATATAAATGTACTGTAATATGTAAGGCTATGCATAAGGGTTGAGTGGAGGAGGCATAATGGAACCTGCACATAGCAGAACACAAATGATGAATATATAATATAAGTCTCCATAATAAAACTCAATTTTTAATGTCCCCCAATGAAAAACAGTTATTATAAAAATTTCTGACTTCTTTTAGAAAATCCGGTCGTTTAATGGCACCTTGTTCTGAAATTTTCATTGGGTGACATTAAAGAAGGAGATTTTATGGGAATATGGGGAAAAATCTTTTGAATATATTAGTAACCATTTTTCGAAAAATAATAATTCCGAAAATGATCTTTTTGATGAGGTGAAAAAAAATCAAACATGAATCGTTTAATAATGAAACTCCATTTGATTTACATTGGACTTTTAGGCACGTTTTGTTTACTTTTGTTTACACACGATGATAATAATGGCATCCTTCACATACAATAATGTATTTATTAATGTTTTCATTTTAGTGTGTGAGTAGTTAATTATTTTTTTTTAATAATTGGTCTGTTTTCATAACTAAATTCTCATTTCATCCCATTTGTCCCGCTTTGTCTCAATGAAAATGTGGTCACTTTACTCTAGTAGGGATATACTCACTCTAGCGTCTCAGGCAGGCTCGTGAGGTCGGTTACATGACACCACCACCACCCTCCCATTACTTTACTCTGTCGGTGGAACCGATCTGCGCACGGGAGGGGAAGGGGGAGGCCCTACTCGGGAAAAAAATAGTTTACACAAACCACAATTCACAAATAACTTGTGAACAGGGTGTGAACGCACCCTGTATATATAGAGTTAAGATAATACCAAGGCAGAATAGACAAAAGAAAGCAAACTATTGGGTTTTTCAATAGAGACGACTCATTTTGTTTTTGGCATTTCTCGAATAGGAGTGAGGTTGGCTTCGTAATTCCTTCATATTTTGAAACGTCAGTCTATGCCATTTAATCATGGAGCTTCAACGCTTCAACAACGTTTGTAAATTATTAAACTTTTTGATCAAAGTTCACGTTCCATTTCGACGTTGCGGACGCTTAAGCCAATTTTCGGTCGACGAAACCGTCCAACATGACGGAGTATTGAACGTTTGGTGCAAAAATTCGAAACAACTTATGCATTGCATAATGTCCCAGTGCCTGTGCGACAACGTAATACTCGAAGTGAAGAAAATATAGTGGCCGTTCGAGAGAGTATGCGTGAGCAGTCAAGGATGTCGATTCCACGCGGATCGCAGGCGTTGAACATATGTGTTTGACCAGTTTGTGGAGAATGCGGAAGGATTTGGCCTCCCGTCCATATAAGATTGCGTTGAATTAAGAAGCCAACCGACCATTGTAAGCGTCGCATATTCGCTTTCGACCAGATGAAAACCGACGACAACTTTTACAAGAAAATCATCTTTCGGATGAAGTTCACTTCTGGCTCGATGGTTTTGTCAACAAGCAAAATTGCCGCATTTGGTCGAGTGGACAGCCTGAAGTGATGCACAGGACACAACTTTATCAAAAAAAATAAGTTTTTCTGCGGTTTTCATGTCGGAGGCGTCATTGGCCCGTTTTTGTTTTTTGATAAAAACGGCGCGCCAACAACCGTCAACGGCCATCGCTACAGGGCCATGATATCGGAGTATTTTTAGGACCAGCTGGAGGCTATGGTATATGTATATGTGGTTCCAACAGGACGGCGCAACGTGCCATACAGCCTCCTACGACACAATTATTGATGACCAAGTTCGGCGAGCGAGTTATCTCATGCAAAGGTCTTCGCGAATGGCCGGCTCGTTCGTGCGATTTAACCCCTTTCGACTTTTTTCTTTGGGGTTACATTAAGTCGCTGGTCTACGTCAAGAAAACCAGCAGCGCTAGAGGAGCTGCAGGGCAACATCGAACGTGAAATTCCTGGTATTTTGACTGATTTATGTGCTCGAGTCATTGGGTCCCGCACTCGTGCCAGCGCTTCCGCGGCGGACATTTGAACGATGTCGTATTCCATAATTAATGGTATCGATTGTACTTTAATTTGGAATAAAAATCATTTCCATAACTAACCCACAAGTCTTTTAATTGAAAAAAGAAAGTACGTCGCTCTTAATGAAAAACCCATTATATATAGAAAATTATTCAAAGCCATAACAAGAGTTTAGTTTTGATAATTCAAACTTGGATCGAATTTGATTGATTTGTGCAATTTTATTTACCTTTTTGTATTTTTTAGGTGTCAAATTGGTGCGTTATGGTTAAAAATGGTTTTGCAAATCCATGCAGGAATTTTGCTCTCGAATCCAAATCTGTCGGATATATTAAGTCCAGTTTTAGCATCAATTGAAAGTAGATTACATTTACAAGCTCCCTTATCCAGGCTTAGGGGTAGACTAGACCTATTAGTAGCACAAGTTAGCACAAATACGTCCATGGACACGGAAGAAGAAAGTGCATTATTATTCTATAATGACAAAGGTAAATAATATATTTTTTATTTAAACATTGCGAGGCGGTGGTGGCATAGTAGATAAGATCCGATTACTAAGCCATAGGACCCGGGATCAAATCCTGGGACGCAAATAAAAAATAAGCCACCGTCGTCCTTTGCATTGCTCTGGCAAAACCATCACAGTAAAAATCTGCCTAAAACATAGTGGTACCCACTTTAAAAACTGTAAGGGCCCCTATAATCTCCACACACCATCAAATTTAATAATTGAACATTTCTTGTGTTTTTTAAATAAATATTGTTGTTTCCAAGACCGAAAGACCTCTGGTCACTAGTTCTTTGTACTTTTCAGTATAATAAAGGTTGTTATTATATTATTGTTGTTCTAGCGTCGAGTGATTCCGAAATGGATGGATTAGAATTGGGTGGACATTCGGAGAGTGAGAATGAGTGGGTTGAGGAAGATACAGATGAAGAGGAAGACAATGAGGACGAAGTTGATGAAAATGGTGAAGAAAACTCTGACGAAGAAATGTCGAATTAGTTTCTTTTTTCAATTTTTTTTTTTTAATACAAATTGTATTAATTTTGAAATAATTTATATAAGAACAATTTTGATTACTCTTTTTTGTTAAATTAATTTTACTGTGTTCGACATATTTATGTACATGTTGGTCTTTTTTTCTACATATTAATAATATTATGTACATTGATTACAATTTTCCTATATAAAAAAATAGTGAATGAATATATTTGTAATATACATTATTTCTGTCTATTATTTATTGATGCACTACAGCAGGAGAAGTCTACTCTCTCTCTAGTCGTTTACTTAATGGCTGAAGTCAAGGACGTACCCAGGATCTGAACTAGGGGGGGACGAAGCTCATATTTGTTTCAAGGATAATGAAATGAATTATGTATTATAAAATTAAGTATATAATGGACAGTGGCTCGCCACTGTCCCATGAAGAATATTCTTCAACTGAGCATGAAGGAAAATGGTGGTAACCAATCCACCGTCACCTATGGTGACGTTAGCGGACTTCGGATTTTGGGGAGTCCGCACCAACATGCTTAAGGATGAGTGAGGAAATGAGTGAGGATGAGTGAAATCATCGGACGTAAACTCGGAACAAGACGGCAAAGCTTCTTCGCAACATTTAATGCCAACTCACTGCTAAAAGTAGGTAAACTGAAACATTTGACTGATTCACTAACAGGACACAACATAATACTCACAGCAGTACAGGAAACCAGATTTACGGACGGAGATGCCTTCGAGTCCCAAGGCTACAGAATCCTCAAAGGAAAAGTGGGTCAGCGGGTAATGAAGAACGTACCCCACTTAGGTACAGGATTTATAATCAGTCACAGGATTCTGGATTCAGTCACCGACTTTACCTCCCCGAGTAGTCGTGTATCCATCCTCTCTCTCAAATGCGCAAACAAGGGCTACAGCATAGTCAATGTACATGCCCCAATCAACCAGGACAACAGACGCAATCCAGACAGAACTGATAAATTCTGGGAAGACTTAGAAGATATTATCTCTAAACTTCCAGAGAGGCACACCGTTATACTGATTGGTGACTTCAATGCTCAATTGGGAAGACAGAAAAAATACAGAAACATAGTGGGCAATTATCTGGCGCATAAGCGAGCCAACCGCAACGGAGAAAGATTGGTGGATCTGTGTAGGACTTTTGGGTTGATCATGAAGTCTACAGCCTTCAAACACTTGCCAAGGAAGCAGAAGACTTGGATTTCACCTAATACCCACCTGGGTGAATTCCAGATCATGTGGCCATTTCACGAAAATCTCAAAAGGAAATACAAAACGTGAAGGTATTAAGAAGCGCCAATCTGGACTCAGACCACTACCCCTTAAAGATCAAAATAAGGCTCCAGCCTAGAAACATTAGATAACACAGAACCTCCAAAATGGTAAGATTTGACGTCGAGCGACTCAAGAACTAAGTCAGTGACTGAACAACACAGACCTAAACAACTGGGACCAACTGAAGGAGACTGTTGTCAAGGCGGCCAATGAACTCGCTCCTCTCGCTAGAAGAAGGTAGCATCCGTGGTGGACTGAAGACTGTGACAATGCAATAGCCCAAAGACAGATAGTCTGGGTGAGGTGGAATTCTAAAAAGACCAAGGAAAATTGGCATAAATTTTTGGAACAAAGAAAGGTTACAGCCAAGATAATTCGAGGAACCAAACGAACCTTCACACAAAACCAACTAACAAAAATCGAAGAGAGCTTTGCTAAGAATAATTCCAGAGATTTCTTTCGAACCTTTAAGCAGGCACTCAGAAAATACGCTCCGCCAAGCTTCCACTTCAGAGACTCACTAGACAAACTGGCTTATAACGACAAGGACAACTGCCACCTTCTGGCTCAGTACTTTAAAAACCTACTCAACTGTGAAGATTTCGACTATAAACATACCACACCAAACCCGGACTCGCTTCCCCCTTCATTGGAAGAAGTTGGCCAGATCATTCAACTTCTTAAGAATAATAAGGCAGCTGGAGAGGATTCTATTGTTGCTGAACTGTGGATTGGTGCTGGAAACAATGCCGTGCGCAAGCTAACCGAGATCATCCAGGACATCTGGGAAACAGAGAAATTACCAACCGATTGGAAATCTGCTCTGATCCATCCGATTCACAAAAAGTGACACAACTACCGTGGAATTTCTCTCATCCCGGTAACATACAAGATTTTCTCGAAGGCGTTACAAACAAGGGCAGAAAATCAATTGGATAGTCAACTGGGAGAATACCAGGGGGGCTTCAGGAAGACCTGATCCTGTGTTGAACAGATCCTCAATCTTAAAACTGTACTTGCATACTCCAAGATGAGAAACCGCAGGGTGGTCATCACCTTTGTTGATTTTAAGAAGGCCTACGATTTCATTGATAGAGAAACGCTTAACAAAGTACTCCAGGAACTAGCACTACACAACAAAACCCGCAGACTCATCCTAGAAACTTTGACCAACACCCATTCCAAGGTTAAATTTAGAGACGAGATTTCAGAAAGCTTCGAAATAAAAACTGGAGTGAGACAAGGAGATGGACTTTCCCCACTTCTCTTCAACTGTGTTATTGAAAAGTTATGAGAGAATGGCGCAAGGAACTGAACAATTTGGGTGCTCAGAGTGGTATCTACTTGGGACGTAAGAATGATGGACTGGTTGTAGATTGCCTGGCCCTTGCAGATGACATGGCACTGTTTGCTGATTCTCTTGAGATGGCAACAATGCAGGTAAACTGCCTCAGAAAACAGGCTGCCAAAGTGGGTCTTCAAGTGTCGCTGTAGAAAACAATTCTTCACCAACATCAGAGAAGCAAACAGAGAGATGTTACTAGAACAGGGAAACATCGAGAGGACTGAGAAATTTAAGTATCTCGGCGAATGGATTGAACCCAACTTATCAGAAAGAGCATCATTATCCAAGAGAGTCAGCATGTTAGAACTAGCCTATCGGCTAACTAAGGACACTTACAATAAGAAATGCCTGTCACGCAACCTGAAACTTAAGCACTACACATCAGTCTTACGACCAGAAGCACTGTATGCCATGGAGTGTCTTCCTTGAACCGAAGGGGTCTAATAGAGGAATTGGAAATCAGAGAGAGGAGAATCCTCAGGAAGATCCTAGGCCCGGTAAAGGAAAATGGGGAATTCCGAAGACGGTATAACTCTGAGCTCTACGAACATATTGAGATGCTCTCTGACTGTGCAAGGAAAAGAAGGGTAGCTTTCTATGGCCACGTTGCAAGATTGCCTCCAAACCGACTAACCAACCATCTGTTCACCTTCTGGCAAAACAAGAAGCTTCGTACCACTTGGTTGACAGAGACCGAGAAGGATATTAAAGAACTGGGAATAACAGATCTCAAAAACAGACAGTCTGTGAGACGCACCCTGAAGGAAGTCCGTGAATTTCAGGAAAAACCACGAAGGAAAGGTACGCCCTGGACAGAAGAGAGAAAGGAGTTACACCGGCAGAAGATGCGACAATACTGGGCAAAGGTCAAAGCCCAACAGTTGAACAAGCGTGGTCCAAAGTAGGCCTATTCGAAAGAAGAAGAAAATTAAGTATATGCAGTATGAGGTTTTAATAGTGTTCTAGGTATTTATGTGCGGCTAGGTGGGTTCTAGCGGGGGGCAGCTGACTATTGACTATTTTCTGCCAATCTACATATTGCCGTTGCTATTTATGCAGGAACCTAGATAAATTATGTTGTCGACGTTTTCTACATTCATTATATTGGGTGGATTAATCTTCTGATGCCACGATCAGTGGCGATAGTGTACCATCTGAGGTCCGTGGCAAATTCATTGAATGGGGCCCCAGTAAAAATCGCCACGATGTCGTTCACTTATGAACAAACTTTCCGGAACTTGGAGACTCTTCACCGTCCTATGACGAGTTTTAGAAAATTCAGGGTTGCGATAAACCACTTTTTTGCTACACTATTTGCTTTCTTTTTAAAATGTTCAAATTCATGTCGATACCTTTCCAATTCTTCCAGATAAATTTTGAAATGTTTTAAGGCATTTGAAAGATCGGTGGTCTTAGACTGAATTAATTTAGAGGCTGCATCGATGGTTTGTTGGATTTTGCAATGGAAAACCAATAAATAAAATTATAGCTCTCGATCTTCTTCTTAACCGAAATAGCTTCAATTCTTTCATCTGATTTGCAATTTAAAATAAAAATTGTTTTCGTTAGCGCTTTTTGGACTTCAACAAACCGAACTTTTAAAGCAAAACTGGCATCAAATCCTGGCCAATCTAGTAGGGTTCAATGTTTTTAATGTTATTAAAGTTGAAGACTGCTTTTCTTTGTCAGATATAAAACTTGATAAGATGTACCATCTTTGTTTCTATGTACAGGGTGAGCTAAACTCGATGAATCAGCTCTATTATAAGAAAACGAAAAACGATAAAAATAATCTTAAAAGAGTTTGAAAAAATATATAAATTTGGTTTAAAGTGGTCCTTACTCAATCCCATTTAACTCTTTTCAGATTTTTTCTAACGTTTTTCGTTTTCTTATAAGAGGCTGAGACTTCGAGTTTTGCTCACCCTGTACAAAAATTTTTACATTTGTTGAGCTTTTAAAAAGAAATTGCATATCAATAACCTCTCTTACTGCTTCATGCCGGGGGGGTCACGGAAGGAGTCTCCACGCGTGCATTTTCTCCTGTATATGCAGAACATGTCGGCGCCCCCTGTTAACACTGTCCCACCAGACAGTGGTCAATCCTTCCACCACCGGAAACTACCTGACACGAAAAAGTATAGTAAACTGCAACATAAAGTAAACACGTACCGCATTAGGCTCGATACCTTTTATGAGCTTTTCAACTCTACCAAAAGTGCCTTTCTTTGTGTTAGTGTTATCCTTGTCCTCGACACTTATTTAGAGGTTTATTTTTCTGATTTATTGATTTAATAATTTGGTTAGATATTGATGGCAGTTTGATCCTTAACTTCATGAAATCCTAAAAATTGATTCCGTTTTCTTCTTCCTCGATCATAAAATAACGGTAAAATTCACACATTTGATCTGTTTTTGAAATATTTTAAGTCGTATCGAAAATGATAGAGTAGCCACAACAGAAATAAGCTGATTTTGTAGTTTTGGACTTAAGTATTTTATCTGCCCATTTAGTTTACTTAACTATTATTGTTAAATTTTTGTTTTGCTAATAACCCAACAATACACCTAAAATGTTGCCTCAGTTTTTCGATCACGAACCGTTTCACTTGATCATCTAGTTATTTAATCGTCATCAGTAATATTGGGGCCCCCAAAGTACCGCGACAAAAAATTAAGCAACAAATGCATGCGTTCTAAAATTGATCCTCCTGTTATGAATGCGTTTAAATCTTAATAATTTAGTTGAATTTCTATATAACCTTTAGTTCTGTCTAACTTTAATTGATTTTAAGTACTTATACCAAATTTATAATTTTGACTAAATTTTGTCAAAAATATTAGGTTACTTCTGAGCTCGCGGGCCTCGGGGGTCCCGTCGGCTCGGGGGCCTGTGGAATTTTGCCAGCCCTGTCACTCTATAGTTACGCCACTGACCGCGATCTACTACCATCAGTTTTGTTTTTTGTCGATTTAGCTAAAGTCCGAATTTTGAGCTATCTCTCCCGAATCTTCCTAGAAGTTCGGTCATTTCTTCTTCGTTTTGTGTGATGATTGTGGTATCGTCGGTAAACCGTAAGTTGTTTATTTTCCTACCGCCAGTGACTATTCCGCCTTCCCAGTTCTCCAGAGCTCCTCTATAAAGTCACAGTATATGTTGAATAGTAAGTGTGTAGGACGCATCCTTGCCGAACTCCTCGTGCAATCCTAAAGGGTCTTGAGTTTCTTCCCTCCATCTTGATGATTCCTTTGCTGTTGTCATATAAAGTTTTTAATTTTTTGCAAGGTGAGGAGGGGTTCCCATGTCTAAGAAGACATTCCATAATTGTTGCAAGTTTATACAGTCAAACGCTTTGCTGTAGACGAGGAAGCATGTGGGGTTTGCAAACTCTCTGGCTTTTCAATAATTTGCCGTAGATTCATGATCTGCTCTCGAGTGCCTTTACCAGCCACGAATTTAGCATGTTCCTGTGGAATTTGTCTAATTAGCTTCTGAGTCGTTGTAACAGAATTCTAAGCATGACCTTGCTTGGGTGGGAGATTAATGCGATAGTTCTGTAATTACTGCATTTCTGGCTTGATCCTTATTTGTGCAGTGGAATGAAGATAGATGTATTCCAGTCATTTGGCCATTGCCCTGAGTGCCATACCTTGTTGCAGCTTGCCCACAAGACGTGGATGCCTTTTAGGGACAGCTGTTTTAGCATTTATCCACTGATATCATCTTCCCCTGTACTTTTGTTGTTCTCGAGCATGTTGATGGCTTGATCAACTTCAACTTTTTAGATGTCAGGTTCCTGTTCTACTTATGTTACGGGTGGGAGACGAACTGTTCCCTGACGGTGATCTTCATCCGCGTAGAGGTCTTCACAGTACTGTCGCCATACTTTTACTAAGTCGTCGATGTTGACTTTCCCATCCTTTCCCATTTTTTTTCTCTCGTGATTTCTTTGATTCTTTGCAATAGATCGCGTGTTTCGTGTGTGTTCGCCATGTTCGCATGTTTCCAGGAGGTGTTCGTTTTTGTCTCGTCGACATAGTCTTTGTATTTCGCGGCTTAAAGTTTGATATTCTGTCTTCTGTTATTCGGTTATTACACCTGTCTGCCTGATGGTTTTCCTTCTCTTCGCCACATTCCAGGATTCGTCAGTCATCCATTGCTTATTTTTACCCTCTCTAGCACTCTCGCGTAGGACTTTAGTAGTTCTTTGGTTGTCAGCAAGCTTGTTTTTATTCCATAACATAGTTCTTCAATCTGCATCTGACTTGTGTTGTCTGGAAGTGCTTTGTTTTCTTCTCCGTTTTTCTTTGTTTTGATGTGCATTCCGATTTGGGCCTTGAGTAGTTTATTGTAGCAACCGCAATCGAGTCCTGGAAAAGTTTTAACATTATTTACGCTGGATCTCCATCTTTAGTTTACAGGAGTCTACAAACAGTGAAAATTGTTTATACCTAGCTATAAGATTTTCAAGAAATTTAAATCTATGAAGTATGATGAACATCTTAAATTCCATGCCTTGTTTAGTCTTGCTTAATCTTGTCTAGCCTTGACTAACTTTGCCTAGTCTTCTCTAGTTTTGTCTAATCTTGAGTAGTAATGACTAATCTCTATTTATGTCAGATTCCCAGGGGTCTCCAAACTGTCTAGCTACTAAATTGACTAAAAAAGTCGCTAGCAGAGGTTTATATGAATATTAAATCTACACAGCTCAAACCAATTCGCGGGTAACTAATTTGTGCCTCCATTAAATTCAAACGGAAAATTACATGCAAATATATGCTTGTCTGGTCTTGTCTGGTCGTGTCTGATTTTGTATGGTCTTGTCTGGATTAGTCTGTTTTTTCGGGAGGAGGGGTAAAATACATTTACATACGGCCCCCAGTGCTCCAAATTGATCTGGGGAGTGTGGGACTACTCGCCTCAGTGGCTTGACTACCCACTAAAAAACCGACTCATCAATTCTGACCCCTTGCGGGACTGCCTTCTCAGTATTACTTCGCTCGGGGTTTGCCTTCTGTTTATATTATTCCTCTTTTTTTGCCAAGCGTTTCGTCCTCCTCTTTTGCTATTATGACATATGTGGCTAGCTTCTCCACTGCGTCCCAGCATTCTCTGCTTTGTAGCATTGTCTCCTGTAGGTTTTCTGGGGTTAGATTTCCTCCCACCTTTTTTCCATTTCTAGCCGTTGTTTCGCCCATCTCGGGCAGTTGAAAAATGTATGGAGGCAATCATCCACCAGGTCCGGACAGTACACACAATTTTCGGTCACCCTCAGATGTCTGCGATAGAGGTATGCCATGAAGCTACCATGTCCGAGCAGCAGCTGCGAGAGAAAGTAATTTACTTCTCCGTATCGTCGTGTCATCCATGGTTCTATGAGTGGGATGATTCGTTTTGTCCACCTAGCATATCCGGTTTCCTGATTCCATCTTGTCTGCCATTCGTGCATAGTCTCTTCTCTAATCCGACTACTGCTCTCCTCCCCTTCAATGTATCTTCTTAGCCTTTCTTTTGCTATCAGGTCTATTGGCATCAGCCCGGCAACTACCGACAACGCTTCCGCCGAGGCCATCCTGTAGGAACTACATATCCGTATTGCCAGCTGTATCTGTATTCTTCCATACATCCTATATTGTTTTGTTCTTATCCACGATTTACAGCATTTTTGACAGTGCCACTGTACAGAGTGTGCGTCTGCGGCTCGCCCTTGGTCCCTTAACGTTTGTCATTAGCCTTCCCAGCTGTTCTACCGTTTGGCTTACGTTTCCTGCAAGTGCGTATACATTTGTAGGTCTTTATACAGTCGTATACCCAAATATTTTATACTTTTTTTTGTTTTAATTGTCGTATTTTTAAAACATATGCTCATCTCAGATAGGGTCCTTCTCCCCACCAGTACCAACGCTTCGGATTTTTCTGGCGCAATTTCAAGACGCATTTCTTCCAGCTCCTGGTCTATGATATTAAGCGACCATTCCACTTTTCGTTTCAGGTATTCCGCATTGCCGTCTATCACCACCACTGCCAAATCGTCCGCATATGCCACGAGGTGACTTCCCTCCGGGAGGACCAACCTGAGTATCCTGTCGTAATATGCAATCTATAATGTGGGACCCAAGACAGTGCCTTGTGGCACCCCGCTGCTTACGTCGTTTTTTTTGCTTTTCCCTATTTCTATTTTCCTGTCTCTAAAATAGTTTCTAATCAGACATACTTAGTATGCTGATATCTTTTGTTCTTCCAGCGTTTTCAAAATCTCAGACCACGGTGCACTTTTAAAAGCATTTCGTATGTCTAGTGCCACCATTTTCGCTAATTTCTTATGCCAGTAGGAAGGGGCGGAGGCAAACCTTGCTAGCTCTTGTATTTTCCTGACCAGCATCGATTTCCTGACAGCATTGATCTCCTTTGCGGAAGACATATTGTTGTTCTGACAGGGCGCCTTTTTCTTCAAGCTCTCGTTGCAGTCTGTTTCTTATGATGCTCTCCCATAATTTCCCTGGTACATTTAGTAAGCATAGAGGTCGATAGCTGTCCCCAGAGTCTTTGTGTTTTTTCGTTTTTTCTATAAGCACTAAGCGAGCAGTTTTCTCTCCTCTCTCAGTAGTCTATTCAGGCATGCTCTACAGATCTCTTCGTGATTTTCTAGCACTATTCTAAATATTTCCGGAGTTATTCCGTCCGGCCCAGGTGCTTTTCCATTTTTCATTTGGGTAGCCGCAGTCCTTAATTCCTCTGCTGATATTTCCTGTACTATCTTGTCGGTTTCTTTCTTCTCTTGTGGGGTCCATCTTAACGTCTGGTGGGTTGGTAAGAGATTATCCGTCCATTTCAGTTGTGTTTCTTCCTCTAGTATATTATTGCCTCTCAGCATTTTGGTTTTCTTCATGACGATCTGGTACGCTGGATCCTTGTCTGGATTAGTCTAGTCTTGTCTGATCTTGCCTGGCCTTGTTTGGTCTTGTCTGGGTCTTGTCTGGTCTTGTCTGGGTCTTGTCTAGTCTTGTGTGGTCTTGGCAGATCGTGCCTGATTTTGCCTGGTTTAGTCTGATTTTATCTGGTCTTGCCTGGTCTTGTCTGGTCTTGTCTGGGTCTTGTCTGGTATTGTCTGCCTTTGGCTGGACTTGATTGGTCTTGTCTGGTCTTGACTGGTTTAGTCTAGTCTTGTCTGGTCTTCCCTGGTCTTGTCTAGTCTTGTCTCGGTCTTATCTAGTCTTGTCTAGTCTTGTCTCGGTCTTGTCTAGTCTTGTCTGGTCGTGTCTGATTTTGTTTGGTCTTGTTTGGTTTGGTCTGGTCTTGTCTTGTCTTACCTGCTTTTGTCTGGTCTTGTCTGGTTTATATAGCGTTGTTTGGTCTTGCCTGGTCCCCGTCTGGTTTGGTCTTATCTGATCTTGTATGGTCTTGTCTGGTCTTGTCTCGCTTTGTCTGGTCCGGACTGGTCTCTTCTGCTCTTATCTGGTATTGTCTGGTCTTGGCTGGTCTTCTGTATCTTATCTGGTCTGTGTAATTTTAGACTTGACCAGTGCTCAAATATTTACTACAGATTTATTTATTCTTGGAATCTAGTACAATCTAGTTTAAATACGATGGAAATTCAATTTTGAGCGATCGGGTTATACAAAGTTGCATATGTATATGTTCGATCCATTGGGGAAATGAATGAATTTTCGCTTTGTAATAAAAGTCTGGAGGAACTATTTCCTCTAAAATGTCGTATTAAATACGGGGAAAAATGAAAAATAAATTGGTTTCGACAATTTGAACACAATTTTCCCAGAAGACGGAAGAACATGTTCACGCTCTGATAAAAAGAAATAACCAAAGATTTAATAAATTTTATCTACGACCACTAATGTAAATGCCCATTATTGTACAGTTCGTGGACTATGTTAATATATCATAACTAAAGCTCGGATCTTTAGGCATTAAAAATTGTTAGAATAGGTAGGTTATTAGGTTGTCAAAAAACACAAAATAGGTTTTTAATAGGTTCTATAAAGATAAGAAAGATATGTAGGTTTCCAAAAATGTTCGCTGAAAATAGGTTATATTTTTTATTAAAATTTATAAAAAAATGCAGAAGTTCAAAAGTATTTTATTGAAACCTTTATGTGCTTTGCCCATCTATATATTGCACAAAATGAATTACTTAAATTCTATAAAGAATAAAAAAAAAACAATACTTAAGTAAAAAAGCATTTCTTAATTAATATTGTTTGTTTCGGTGTCATATTTGCTGTTGCAATAAACTACCATATTTTTTTCTAAATTGCCCGGTGTAAGGCTGTGCCTTCTGTCAGATAAAACGTGGGACAAAGGGCACGTTTTGGAATGCGCGCTAATGGCACAGATGCCCAGTCCTGGTTGTTATTACAACATTGTAAACTTAGGATTCACAAACACGAGAAGAACACGCTTGCTGATGCCAAGTGGTACCAGCTGCTAATGCGTAGATAAAAAGAATGCGTTCCGTAATTTCATACAGACTAAAAATTTATGAATAAACAGTTTTTCACTATTTTAGGTCACAAATTGGCGCCATAAGAGCTCATTAGGTGTATTTTAGGCAGTATAAATTTAAAACAGCAAAATAGGCAAAATAGGTTTTTTAAAACTAGCGTAAAACGATAGAGAATCATGTAAAACGGATTTATTTGCTTATGTTTTCCATCTGCCTATAAAGAAAGAATAGGCAAAAACCTAAAGTTCCGACCTCTAATCATAACACACACGTATGTAACAGTCCACGATTAGTGATAAGTTATGATTGCTAACACACACGTGCGTTTGGTTTAGGATTCGTTGATTGGTTAAGAGCTACGGCTATATACTTGACAGATAAAAAAATATTTTTAATTATAACGATTTTAATTCAATTGGGAATCGTTTGGGAAGATTTATATATATATATATATATATATATATATATATATATATATATATATATATATATATATATATATATATATATATATATGGGTTCTGGACTCCTAGGTGGAGCATAGAGCCTCCTTAAGCACCCTTCAGCGGACTCTATTCTGGGCCATTGCTTTGGCTTAACTCCAAGAGGTTTTCTGGGCTTTTAGTTCATCTAACACTGTTCTCCTCCATGTTTGAGCCGGTCTTCCTCGTCGTCTCGTTCCTTGGGGATTCCAGTCTAGTGCTGCCCTTGCAATGTCGTCTGGTTTTCTTCTTAGAATGTGGCTGATCCATCCCCATTTTCTTTTCTTAATGTCGTGCTCTATTGTTTCTTCTCCGCATCGTTTAAGAAGTTGCTCATTAGTAATTTTCTGTGGCCAGAAGATTCTGAGGATGATTCGTAGACATTTGTTGGCGAAAACCTGAAGTTTATGTTTTGTGGCATTAGTGTTTTTCCAGGTCACATCCATATAAGAGGATTGCTTTGACGTTTGTTCTATATAAACGCAGCTTGCTCTTTGTTTTTATGATTTTGGACCTCCATATTGTGTTTAGTTGCCTGAATGCCATCTGTGCTTTTTGAATTCTGTTTAGAATGTCTAGGTCTGTTCCGCCCGTCTCGTTGAGAATGCTTCCTAGATACTGAAACTTTTCTACATTCTCAATTGGTTGGTCGTTTATTTGAAACGGTGCGTCGTTATTTGTGTGCATTCGCATCGCTTTTGTTTTTGAGACATTTATTTTCAACCCTATCTTCTGTGCCATTTTTGATAGTAGGGTGAGTTGCCTTTGCATAGGTATGCGAAAAAAGGCAAATGTCGTCTGCGTATTCGAGATCTTTGAGATTAGAGTAAAGAGACCATCGAATACCATCGTTTGGTCTGCAAGACTTTTCCAGGATATAGTCAATAGAAATGTTAAAAAGCAAGGGAGAGAGCACACATCCTTGCTTCACTCCTGATCTCACCGGAAAAAGGTTGCTATGTGCTCCGCTATGCAGGATACTACATGATACGTCATGGTACAGTTCTCTAATCGTGTCGATGATTTTTGTTGGCACGCCTCTTGTCCGTAGTATCTTCCATATAGCAGAGTGGGATAGGCTGTCAAAAGCACGATCAAAGTCGATGAAAACAAGATATAGTGGCGATCGCCATTCAACGGATTGTTCTATAATTATTCTTGTTGAATTTATGTGGTCTATGCATGAGCGGTTTGGGCGGAAGCCTGCTTGGTTTGGACGCAGTATGGGTTCGAATGCTTCTGCCAGCCTATGTTGGATTACACTTGCAATAATTTTGTTTATGGTGTTTAACAGCGTTATTCCTCTCCAATTTTTGCATTGCGTTAGGTCTCCTTTCTTTGGCAGTTTGATAATGAGACCATGTTTCATTTCTGCTGGAATTTCTTGGTTTGTCCAGATCCCTTTTATTATTTTTGCAAGTAGAGGTGCAATCCATTTAGGGTCTACCTTGATTAGTTCGGCAGGTATGTTGTCTACCCCTGCCGCTTTGTTGTTTTTCAGCTGCTTGATGGTATTTAGTATTTCTGTTTTTGAAGGCGCGTCTATTTTTATATTCAGCTGTTCATTTGCATTGTCTTCTGGAGCTATCTCAAGTTTGTCTTCCGTGGGTGAGCTGAGCATATCAGCAAAGTATTCCTTCCACCTATCGAGCTGAGTTTCTGGGGTGGTGAGTGGGCGGTTGTCTTTGCTTCTAACTATATTTGTAGTCTTTGTGTGCTTTTTGGAGAGCTTGTTTGTCAGTGTGTAAAGAGTCCTCGAGTTGTTATTTTTGGCTGCTTCTTCTGCTTGCTGACATATCAGGTCAATCCATATTCGCTTGTCTTTTTCGGCAGATGCTTTAATTTGTTTGCATAGTTGTGTATATCTCCAGATTGCATCATTTTTTGTCATCGAAGTTTTGCACTGGAGTACCAGTTTCTTCGCATCCTTTCTGTCTTGTATAAGTTGCCATGTTTGGTCTGAGATCCAGTCTTTTCGATTTCTTTCCTTTGCGCCAAGGGTTGTTTTGGCCGATTTGAGTAGTGTTTTGGCTAAGCCATCCCAAGATGTTATGGGATTTTGGTCTGCATTTTCATGCAGGTTTGTTAGGAAAACTTTTTTGCAGTTTGGTTGGCGCAGTTTGTGTAGGTTGAACTTTACTCTCTTTGATTGTTCAGGTTTCTTTGGTACGGCCAGTTTGATTCTGAACGTGCCGAGCAGAAGGTGGTGGTCGCTGGCAATGTCTGCACCCCTTTTGTTTCTGACATCAAGTAGGGATATGCGCCATGTTTTCGATATGGCAATATGGTCAATTTGGTTTTGGGTTTTCTTGCCGGGGGATATCCATGTGACTTTGTGGATTTGCTTGTGTGGGAACACTGTTCCACCTATAACTAGGTCTGATGTTGAACAGAGTTTCGTGAATAGTTCACCGTTTTCGTTTCTTTCCCCACATCCTTCTTTACCCATGATGTCTTCTAGGTTACTGTTATTTGTCCCGATCTTAGCGTTGAGATCACCAATGAGTATGGTGATATCACCTCTGTTTATCTTCCTTAACGTACTTTCAAGGATATCGTAGAAATTTTCTTTTTCCTCAGCACTCGCACTGTTTGTGGGTACATAGCATTGTACAATGGTGATATTTCTGTATTTAGTGTGGAACCTTGCTGTAATTATTCTGTCATCAATGGGGTTCCATGAAATTAGGCTCTTTCTGGCTTTTTTAGTAATTATGAAACCAACGCCTCTTTCATGAGACCCAGTTTCTTTGCCACTGTACAGGAAAAGCTCCCCAGATTGTAAGTTGAGCTCCCCCTTGCCAAGCCAGCGAACTTCTGATAAGCCTAAAATTGAGATGTTGTAGTTATTTAATTCTCTCACCGCTTGATGCAGTTTTGATGCTTCGTATAGAGTTTTTACGTTCCAGCATCCAAAACGTAACTTTTCCTTAAGTGTAGCTAGTGTTGTCTTCGTTTTGTCCGTCCGGATTTGTGTTGTAGAGGTTTCATTAATAGCATAGTTTAGGCCAAGCAGGTTATTAGCCCACTGTGGCCGTAGTTTGGTGCTGGGGCTGCCAGCTATAGCTTCCAAACCAGCCTCCTGTTTACAGGATTTTAATCAGCCGCCCAATCTGGAACAGACGCTGCGGATTTGTAGCCGCTCATTCTGAGTGCAGACGCTACATTTGTAGGTTCTGGTCCGCCCCGGGAATTTGATTTCCCCGGTACCACCTATATCTAGGAGGCATCCCCCTATCCGCCACCTGGGGAGGCGCCCGATGGGGGACCTACAACCCCACACGGGTTGGGAAGATTTAGGAATGTAATTTTATTATTTAGGATTAGTTATCGTGTATTATTAATTTATAATTAATTAATCTTTATTTAATCTATTCATTAATCTATTATTATTACAATATTATTATTGTTATATTATTATTAAAATCTATTAATTAATCTTTTTTCAACATATAGTTATAGCACCTCAGAAATTAAATCAACATTATTTTTACATTATTTGATAGTAATTTATTTGGGAATCACGTTAAACACGGATTTAGCATTTGGGACCGTATAATTAATTAATTACACCTATTTTTTGGATCGTTATTTTAGTCAACAGAATACCCTGACGTCATTGACTGGTATATGGCGGCAAAAATCAAAGCTGCTCTTTTTAAAATAATTTATACATTTATATTAATACTATTTATAGGTATATTGTATAGTTATGTGATTAACGTTAGGTTATCAATTTTATTTTTGCTTATAAATTTGAAAAGTAGCTCGTATTGGGCTTTTTATAGGAATTGCAATTCGGAAAACCGGATCCGGTAATTCGGCGAATCCGGCATCACTAAACGTTTACCGGATCCCGTACCAATATACCGGATCCGGTGATGCTAATTTTTGGTAAAATAATCGCGCTGTTGCATGTGCGCATGGTTTTTTCAAAACCAATATTGATTTTGTGATAAATAATAGATACTTTAAATAATTACCGTATTTGCCGGTGCTTTTTCCTAAAAAATATAGGTTCGCGGTTGCCTCTAAAAAATACGTTCGCGTTTTAGGCGCACAAAAAGTAGGTTACATTTTAAGGTGCGTCTTATACCAAGGGTGTACCCCGGATCTGAACTGGGGGGGGAGCAGCTCATATTTGTTTCGAGGATTATGAAATGAATTATGCATTATGAAATGAAGTATCCATCTATCGTACAATTTCAGACCTGCTTGGCCGTGCTCTTTGCATCCGAAGACGCCAGCGTGAGGTTTTAATAATGTTATAGGGATTTCTGTGCGGCGGGGTGGCTTCTCATCGCTGGGTACGCCCTTGTCTTATACACCTGCAAATACGGTATTTATAGTAGGTTGATTAAACTAAATAGTTATAAACTCATTCTGATAATTGTGCCATTAATTAGACAAATTCATCTTGATGTTTGTCATAAATATAAGAATGACTTGCACGTTCAAATACCTAATTGTTGTGATCTCAGTATATTAAAAAAAGTTTATTGTATTAGATTTAATAAATTTAAACATTAAAATTCTATCTGTGAAATTTAACTAGTTACCTACACTGCAGGGGTGGGCAAATCTTTTAGCTGTCGGGATATATTACGTATGAAAATTTCACCGCGGGCCGCATTCAATAATTTTGTATTCAGTTATTTGGATACCACGAGCGTTGCATTTATATCAGAGTTGTCCAACTGAAAATGCCCCAAGGGCCGCTTTAAAGTTTTCGTTTTATTTGTAGTTTCTCGTTAATGTAAGAATTGTGCATATTTCGTATTTGAGAGTAATTTAGATATTTATACACTTCTTCTTCTTATTAGCCTTCATACTTCCATTGTTGGATATAGGCCTCTTTCATTTTTTTCCATGCTTCTTTGTCATTTGCTGTTCTCATCCACTGTTTTCCTGCTATCGTCTTTATGTCATCTATCCATCTTGTTTGGGGTCTTCCCGTGCTCCTTTTTGTTTCCCGGGGTCTCCAGAAGGTAATCTTGTGGCTCCATTCT
Source organism: Phosphuga atrata (assembly GCA_944588485.1). Classification (NCBI taxonomy): domain Eukaryota; kingdom Metazoa; phylum Arthropoda; class Insecta; order Coleoptera; family Silphidae; genus Phosphuga; species Phosphuga atrata. The sequence goes on along the minus strand of OX155905.1, from coordinate 27,551,637 downwards.
TCTGTATTCTTTCTGGCCACGTGTCCTGCCCATTGCCATTTGAGATCCGCTGTTCTCTCCATGACATCTATTATTTTTGTTTTTGTCCTGATATCTGTGTTGCGAATTTTGTCTCTTAGAGTGATTCCCAGCATCGCACGTTCCATTGCTTTTTGAGTCACTCTAAGTTTTGCTGCTGATTTTTTAGTAATAGCCATCGTTTCCAGGCCATAGGTGGCAACGGGGAGGATGCAGCTGTTGTAAACCTTACGTTTTAGGTAAATTGAGACGTCTTGGCTTTTTAGTATTTGGCTGAGCTTTCCAAAGGCGGCCCATGTCAGTTGGATTCTGCGTTTGATTTCGGCAGTTTGATTTTCTTTGCCAATTTTAATTGTATGCCCCAGATATGTATATTGCTCTACTTTTTCTATTATGGTGTTATCAATCGACATTTCCTAAGGGCTACTAGTTATAATTTTTGTTTTGTTTAGATTCATTTTTAAACCTATTTGCTTGGACAGGTTGTTTAGTTCTTCTACCATTGTTTTTAATTCTTTGATATTAGTGCTTATTAGAATTATGTCGTCCGCGAATCTTAAGTGACTTAAATATGTCCCGTCGATCTTCATGCCTTTCTCGTCCCAGTTTAGTTGTTTGAAAACCTTTTCTATAGCTGCGGTGAATAATTTGGGGGAGATCGGGTCCCCTTGTCGTACCCCTTTGCTGAGATTTATTTTCCCCGTGTGTAGGTCGTTGTTTATTTTTACGTGAAAGGTGGCCTCTTTGCAAATGTCCTCCATTACAGCGGTATATCTGGAGTCTATTCTTGCGTCGTTCATTGCCGACAGGAAAGCCCAAGTCTCAACACTGTCGAACGCTTTGTGGTAGTCTATGAACGCTATATTTATTGGGATATTGTATTCTGTTGTCTTTTCGATAAGTGTTCGGATTGTTTGTAGGTGGTCTGCTGTGCCGAAACCTTTCCGAAAGCCCGCCTGTTCTACTGGTTGGTAGAAATCTAGTTTCTTTGTGAGTCGGTTTGTGATAATCCGCATCATAAGCTTATATAGGTGTGATAACATGCTTATTGGACGGTAGTTTTCTAAGTTTGTGGTGTCACCTTTTTTGTGCAGGATGATGACCTCTGCGTTCTTCCATTTTTTTGGTATTTTCCCCTCGATCAAACATTTGTTTGTTAGTATCCGCAGAACTTCCAGTAGTGTTCCGCCTCCCGCTTTTAGCATTTCTGCTGTTATCTGGTCCTCTCCTGGGGTCTTCCGGTTCTTCATTTGTTGTAACGCATATGTAATTTCAGTTGTCGTTATTTCCGACAGTTTTTCCGATCCTACATTTGTAATAGTTTTTGAGGATGTCGTTGGGTTCGGTATGGATGATGTGTATAGGCTGGCGTAGAATCTTTGGACTTCTGCGACGATGTCTGTTTTGTTGGTAATGATATTGCCATGGCGGTCTTTTAGTCTAACAATATCTTGTTTTCCATTTGAAAGCTTTGATTTAAGTACTCTCATGTTTTTGTTCGCCTCTATGGTTTCGATGATTTGTTGGGTTTTATAAGCTCTGATATCTGTGCGTATTTTCTTTTTTACTTTTTTGTTTATGGTGTTGGAATTGGGTGAGTCCCGGCAGGTTTCTCTTCTTTTCTTTATTAGCTGTTTTGTTTCCACTGATAGTCTGGTTTCTTTATCGTTTTTTATCTTGCTACAGATCTTCCTTGTGGCTGATTGAATTTCCTCTGTTATGCTTGTTGCAATATCATCTATAGTCATTTCTTGTAGATTTTCTGATCGTTTCATTCTCTTTTTTATTTCGTTTTCGTATTCATTTTTGTTGAGGGTCAGTAATTCGGCTGTTGGAAATTTCTTTTTGTGTACCAACTTCTTTCTTTCAATTTTTGTATTTATGAGGATCTTTGCCCGGACCAATCTGTGGTCGCTTCCTGTACTAAATCTGTTTTATACTGAGATATCTTTGCATATGTTTTTATTGTTAGAAAGTATGAAATCTATTTCATTTTTTGTCCGGCCATCTGCGCTCTTCCAGGTCCATCTTTTTTGATTTTGTTTTTTTAAGAAAGTGTTTAGACAAAATAGTTTTTCGGTGTTCAGGTAGTTACTTAATGTTTCTCCTCTTTCATTCCTTGTCCCCAGGCCGAAGTTTCCTACGTATTCGGTATCCTGTGACTGTCTTTTGCCTATTTCGGCATTAAAATCTCCGGTAATAACTGTGTAGTACGTTTTTTCCATGTTCTTGGCGCTGGTTATATCTTCGTATAGCTGTTCAATAGATTTGTCATCTGCGCTGCTAGCTGGTGCATAGCAGTGTATCACCTGGACTTGATATTTGTTATTTAACTTTAGTACGAGATATATAACTCTTTCTGATATTGCGTGGTACTTGACCACTTGATGTTTTATTTTGCGGTTCAGGATAAAAGCTACACCCCCAATTCCCTGGTTTGTTTCTGAGTTATTCTCATATAGGATGTGTCCCGATTTTAGTGTGGTCCTCTTCTCTCCTTTGAGTCTTGTCTCGCATATTCCTATGATGTCCCATTTTATAGCTTCAAGTTCTTCTTCGTGTTCTTCCAGGTGGTTTTCCGTTCTCATAGTCCGTATGTTGTATGTGGCTATGTAGATTTTGTGTGTGTATTTTGGTTTATGTTGTGTAAAGATGGTCGATTTATTGCCTCCCCCAGAATCCGTGAGGCTGTCCGATTTTCTGTCGGAGTGGGATTCCGAATTTTGTGTTCTACCCGCTTGGGGTATTTTTGTTTTGTATTTCGATATTTCATATGGTACTTTGAAAGGTTTTGGCTGTTAAAACATCGCGCTTGCCCTGCGTGTTGGCGAGTTTTGGACTTCGGCCGATCCTCAGGATGCGGACGCCGTTTGCAGCCGTCCCTCTGGGTTCCGACGTTGCGTGTTCGCCATATCTGGCTACCCTGACTTAGTTTGGCCTGTAGGTCAATACAGTTTACCGGGGTGTGGCAGCTTGGAGCCTTAAGTGAGAGCTGGGTACCCTGTGAGGACCAGTTATAGTTAGCCATCTCCTGTCTTTAACATTTGATGTCCGCTATTGATAAAGGATGCTACCTCTACAGCGTGACCCCATACACCCCATATTTATACACGCGCTCCGTTAAACGATATATTTTTAGAGCCTGTAAATGTGCAGTGACTATGAAATAGTAGCAGGTAGCAGTAATTCCTTCATTCTGTGTCTGAATTTCTTATAGGATCTTTCTTCAATTAAGCTGATAGCTATTGGTATATTTGGACTTTTTCCAAAAATCGTTAGATTAGTTTTGGGTTGGTATAAGAGATGCTTTCCACTTGTGTTGTGGTGGTGTATATCTACGTTTTTTTGAAAGAGATGTTTATATTTGTGGATGTAATAGGTGATTTCAAGTATGTAGAAGCTGGTGACTGCGAGAATGCCTAATTCCTTGAAATGTGGTCGACAGGAGGTGGTTATGCTGATCCCTTTTATGGTCCTGATCATTATTTTTTGTGTCAATAAGGTTGCTTCTATCTGTGGTGAACATCCCCATAAAACTATGCCATAAATTAGTAATGGTTGAACTTCGGCAAAGTAGTATGTCAGCAGGTCTTCTTTTCGCAAAAAATGTCTGAGGAATCCGATTTGAAATATCTTCTTATGGAGTTTGTTTCAGATATGTTGTATGGTGAAGTTCCAATATAAGTTCTCTCCTAGATGAATTCCCAGAAATCTAGTTGACTTGACTCTCGTGATGGAGTCGTTGTATATTTTCAGTGGAAGATCTTTGGCGCGGGCACTGCGTGCAGTCTGGAATATTATATATTCAGTTTTATCACGGTTGAGAAAAAGACTGTTTGCAGAAAACCATTTGTCCAGATTCTCTAGAAGCATATTGGCCCGCTGTGGATTGTCAGTCCCAATATGTTCAGAGACGATGAAACTGGCGTCGTCTGCATACAGTCTACAATGTTGTAGGTGTTGTCTGCATACAGTCTACAATGTTGTTTATTTATGTAACTAACCAGATCTGAAATATATAGTAGGAACAGCGTTGGAGCGAGGACACTCCCCTGAGGGACACCCGTATTGGTAAATTTGACATTGGATTGGCTGGAAACAGTTTCGCATTTGATCTGAACAATTTGTTGCCGATTCTCTTTTTTTGTGAACAGGAACAATGTAGGTCGTTTTCAGAATAACTGGGAATAGTTCCGAAGGACGCGTTTACTATATTTGTAATTGGCTCAGCTAGTAAATGACTGTATTCCTTAATGATGTTGGTTGGAAGTGAATCGGGACTAGGGTTTTCGCATACCCGACTTTTTTAATACCCGGGTATCGGGTATTATTTTTTCCTATACCCGGGTATACCCGGGTACCGGGGTATTTTCCAATTTTTGCAGAAAAAGAGACAATTTCTTATAACAATGTTTTATTTTATTACGGAAGAGTGAAGTATGTCAATAAGTCCCCTTAACTTATAGTACAATCACATAGTTAAACAGTCTAGTTCTCGGTAGAGAAAGGTGTTTATGATGAAAAGCTTCTGGGATGAATTTACGAGTGAGGACCCGAATGGAAATACTGTCTCAAAGCATGCAACAATTTCGGAAATTTTAGTACAAAGTCGAAGAAAATTGTTATTCGCGGTGTTTTTGGAACTAGACTTGAACTTTACTCAGATTCAGTTTGAGAAGACGATGTCGATAGCACTTCTTTTTTGCACGTAAAGTTCTGTTTTTCGATCTTTATTTTATTTACTTTATCTAAATGTTTTAATAAAACACTTGTTGAAGAGCCTTTATAGGATAATATTTTTGGGCATATTCAACATTGTACTGATTCCTTATTTCCTGATTCTGTATTTTTTTTTAATATTAACGTACTCCAGAAACAGGTCTATTCATTTTGCCTACGAAAACTCAACCATCGTTTAGTAAAATTTTATAGGTTATTCGCTAGATACAATTTTTTATTTTGTATTAATAATATTTAATTCAATTACCCACCGTTCACCGAACAATATTTTAATCAAACTCCAACGAAATACTAACCTAACCTAACCTCAAGTTTACTGCATTTTTGTAAAAAACTCAACGCCTTTTTTAGAGTTATTTTAATTGTTTGTAGTGCAAATTTGCTAATATTATTTTAATATTTTAGTAATAATTATCCGAGAATTTTGATGATTTTTTTGATCAAAGTAGGTACCCGGGTACCCGAGTCTGACAAATGAAATAGCACCCGGGTAGTAAAAATTTCATATACCCGGGTATACCCGGATCCGGGTACCCGGGTACAAAACCCTAGTCGGGACCACAAGTTTTGGTGTTCTTTGGTGACCACAAGTTTTGGTACATCAGACCTGGTAAACATAATAAGCATGTTATAGACAGATTTTCTGCATTTGTTTACAACAGTGTTTATTTTAGAATGAAAATCACGAAACCAACTTATAAATAATAAAAGGTTTTTATAAAATTTATAAAGTGTTTCGTGTGCCGCAAAAAAATCAACGGGGGCCACATGCGGCCCACGGGCCGCTATTTGCCCAACCCTGCTATATTGTATTATATTTTGAATTGTGAGTTTAATTATAAATGTGTGTGTGTGTGTAAACTATCTATATTGTCGATTATCCTAGAAACAGTCCATTTTGGAACGAAAAGGGAAAATTTCCATCGATCCGGTCGGATCCGGACGGATCCGGCCTGATCAATGGAAATTCGGCCGGATTCGGCCTGATTGAAAATAACACCGGCTTACAATTCCTAATTGGGCTACTAATAACTCACAAACCGCCAGATTCACAACACGATCAGAGCAGTTTCTCTTCTCTCACCCGTATACGTACGGGATCGTATGGGGATCTTACACATTTTCCCTTTCCGTCGTAGGAGGAACATTTCCGATGCATGATTCCCTCTCTTGAGCGCTAGGCCCCGAAGTTTTTTTTTACTCTTATCTTTTTGACTTTTAATACCATGGTTTTGTACTATAAAAATAATTCTTAAAGGAAATTTGTGATTTTATGGCTGTCAATATTTGTGATTTTATTGCTGAATTGCTGTTTTTATGTTACACTTTCGAGTTCATGGAATTTATGGAATAAAAGTTAGGTTAAAAGGCAGGTGAAAGCTATAGGTATTTGAAAGTAATTTACTCATAAAAATAATCAATTATTACTAAAGTGCAATTTACTTCCAGCAAAGCAGGAAGGCGTTCGGTAACGGCTCGTTCTAATATATACCAAACGTTTGAATTTTGCCGCTTACGTTTCAATTACACAAATAGGTGTAATTAATTAATTATACGGTCGCCAATGGTAAATCCGTGTTTAACGTGATTCCCAAATAAATTACTATCAAATAACGTAAAAATAATGTTGATAACTAATTAGTCCTAAATAATAAAATTACATTCCTAAATCTTCCCAAAAGATTCCCATTTGAATAAAGATAGTTAAGTTAATTAAGAATAAAATATACGCTTCGGCTTAACTGTCTAGTCTTGTCTGCACAGTATATATATATATATATATATATATATATATATATATATATATATATATATATATATATATATATATATATATATATATATATATATATCGTTTGAGATTTCTGTCTAAATAAAAATTGTAAAAAGTGGTAAAATTGATGAGTCCATTAAATATAAATTATCTTTAATATTCTTTTTATTATCTTTATTATACTAGAACAGGGGTCTCCAAACTACGGCCCGAGGGCCACATCCGGCCCGCGGACAGATTTTGTCCGGCCCGCGGAGAGCTAGCATACTTGAAAACTCCTTTTAGAGCAACATATTTTTTATAGCAAATTAAATTTAGTATACTGAAGTATTCTAATTTTATGTTGAATCATTATTAATATGACATCTACATTGATATGGTCATGGGCTAACTACTCATAACATTGTTGTAGGCTTATTGTTATTGTTTTTGTGATAAGTTGGATAAAGAAACACAGAATTGTAATGAGTAAAGACATGTATAATATGCAGAAAATTTTACTTCAGTATATAATAACTAACAAATTATTGAAATGAATCCAACTAACATTTTAAATAAAAACATAACTTATAACAAGCATAATGACATATAAAATACTAATGAGATTTATGTAATCGAGATTTTCCACTGACAATAGTTTGTAGTTGTGGACTAATTTTACTTGTACCAATTATTAAAAGAGATTTAAGATGCTCATCAGTTAATTTAGATCTGTAAACATTTTTTGTGTACTTCATTTTAGAGAAGGTCTTCTCACACAAATAAGTAGTACCAAAAACAGAAAACAGCCCACTAGCAAATTTATGCAAATTATCAAATTGTGTCAGTGGAAGACTCTTATAAAATTCCAACAAAGATGAGTTTTGATATTTGTTCTTAATTATATCACTGCACTGTAGATCAATCATTTCCATTTGAAGTTCCGGGGCTAGGGTTTCAATGTCAGTATCAAAAGGATTCTGAAAAATCTTAATTTGGTTCGCAATGGCATCAAAGTCCGAGAAACGAGTATCAAAATTTATTTTCAAAGCACTCAAAGTTTCGATTGCAAAATCGATAGGAAACTCAGTATCAGTGGTGTGGCTGAATATTTCACATGTTTTAAAATGTGAAAAATATTTACTTCGTACTTGTGATTGAAACAGTATCAATTTCTTCCGGAATGATTTGATATTAGTGTATAAATCAGGAAGATGCTGGTTTTCTCCTTGCAATCTCAAAGTCAGTTCGTTCACATGTTTTGTCAAATCAATATAGAATGCTAACTTCCACAGCCATGCGTTGTTTTGTAATTCAGTGAAAGAGGGCGATGCTTTTCATTCAAAAAATTTCGATCACTGCTCGAAGCTCAAAAAAGCGCTGAAGGACTTTCCCATAACTAAGCCAACGTACGGCAGTATGATAAGGTAAGTCATTTTCTCCAATCTCTTCAATAAATTGTCGGAATTGTCGGTGATTCAGCCCAAAAGATCTGATAAAATTAACAGTTGATATGACTGGTTTCAGAACTTCAGACATATCCAAACATTTTCCGCACAAAGACTGTTGATGAATGATACAATGTAAGACTAATGGTTTTGAACCACCGTCATTTTCTACAGCCTTTGACACATGAGCGTCCACTCCTTTATCTTTCCCACTCATGTTTTTGCCTCCATCAGTTGTAATACATTTCAAGTTTATGAATAGGATGGTTGCGACAGTTACTACGTGGTAATCCATACTTACATTGAATTGAAAAATTCACTTTGTTTTTTACCACACTTATATTATGTAAAAATATTATATAACTTATTATTCACAGTTATATAAATTTCTACACATATCACGACTCGAGTTTCGACGTTTGACGGTCATTTTCAAGTGTTGACCTTGAAAATGACCGTCAAACGTCGAAACTCGAGTCGTGATATGTGTAGAAATTTATATAACTGTGAATAATAAGTTATATAATATTTTTACATAATATAAGTGTGGTAAAAAACAAAGTGAATTTTTCAATTCAATGTAAGCATTTCAAGTTTTTCTATCGAAGGTTCTTTTGATTAATGGCCATTTCAACTCCATTAAAAATATCTGTACCAGTAGTTGTGCCATGAATACTATACATATCAAGAAGTTCTTCATGCACTTCATAGCTTTTATCTACTCCTCGAATATAAATCAACACCTGAGCAGTATCTGACACATCCGTTGACTCATCCAAGGCCAAAGAAAACCACTCAACATGTCCATTTTTGTCGAACAGTTGAGAGGATATATTTTCAGCGATGTTTTATACCCTTCGAGCCACAGTGTTTGCTGACATACTGACAGTTTTTAATAAATTTACCTTTTCAGGGCACATTTTTTCGGCTACTCCAATTCTTGCATTCTTTGATCATTTCTCCATCGGTGAATGGTTTTCCACGTTTTGCAATTTCAAGAGCCACACGAAAGCTGGCACGAGTTGCAGCCTCTTGTTCAGTTTTGAGTTTTGTAAATGAAGATTGCTGCGATTTCAATCCGCGCTTCATAGCTTCGAATTTTTCTTTGTTTCATAATGACGTTTAATGTTATATTCCTTGAGAACGGCTATGCTTTCATTGCAAGTCAAACATAGCGCCTTGTTACTGGACTCAATTACGAAATACTGAATGTTCCACTGATCTTTGAATTTTCTGCATTCACTATCAATTTTTCGCTTCTTTTCCATACTACTAAATCACACACAAATGCAACAATTCAAATCAAAATACTGTTACAAAGATGTCTTAAACTTAAACACGCACAAATACGTTTTAAGGAGGTACGCACTATTTTATTTCACAACAGTGTCATAGGAACTGACTTGTGGTTGTGCCACTAGCCTTCTTATATATTCCAATTATTGCCATCTAGAAGTGAGTGGAAGACACCAGAAATTTCTCGAACCAACGAGATTATTCTGTACGTGCTATTAGCGCCATCTGTTAGCGATAGAAGGTACTACCTATTTCCGCTTGTGTCCACCAGATGTCGTGTCACGTTACTCTTCATGGCTCGTACTCTACGACTAATCTAGAAATTACAGTTAATGACAGGAAAATTAATAATATGCAGTGTTGCCGTTTTGTGGACTTTAGTCCGATTTTCAGCCTTTTTTAAACGTTGCGTACTTTTTCGGACTTTTTTTTCATCAGTGGACTATTTCACTTTTTACCACCGGCAACAATGATAATATGGTTTTGGCCCTCGGCTAACTTACTGGAGTAATCAGTATGGCCCTAAGGCTGGAAAGTTTGGAGACCCCTGTACTAGAACTTTCGGATTAAATTTGAACAAATTTTGACATTTAAGAACTGCCAAAATTTCATAGATACTGTGATGGGTGGGGAAGTTTCAAAATTTCTGGTTCGGAGAAAAATTCCGTGATTAGTTAGAACGTTTTTTTTAACATTTTTGGGATAAACATTCTTTTTTTTTTGTTTTTTGAGATAATTTTTAAAGAAGGGAGAGGAGTAACACCTCATTAAAAAACCTGGGTCCATCTGGCTCCGGATGGTAGCACCCTGTGAGGGACCCTGTCTAGGGTGACAGATGAAAATCCAGACTCGTCTGTGTGGAAACCACCGGTAGTCTGGTCAGCGTCTGTTGGCTCTGTGAGCTTGGCTGCGATTGAACCTTCTGGAACTCAAAACTCCAGTCGAAATTTTGTGAGATCCGTTTGGATTTCACCTCCAAAACCTCAACACAAACCAGTAATCATGTCAGAACAACGGGAAATAATCCACTACCCTGGGCCCCAGTCCAAAAGGCTGGGTAATAGACCTGATCATCGGATTCCAGGGGATCAGGCATGTCATGAAGAGTAGAATCGGAGCCTCTCATAAACACTCAAGACTAAGAGAATATTTTACATGGGAACACTCAACACATACACACTGACGAACGCCATGGATAAATTTAATATCAAAATACTGGCAATACAGGAAACACAATTCTCAGATGAGAACCACCTTGACTCGGAAAACTACAGGCGAAACCAGCCATAACCATTTCAAAAAGAAACCTCAAACTCTTCGGAACAGGATTGCACCTCAAAATCAGAAAAAATATCAACACTTACGATTCGATCTGGGAACAAAGCTTATGCACTGATCAATGAACATGCCCCCACGAATAATTACAACAAGAAAAACCCGCAGATGATAGAAGAATTCTGGGAATATCTGGAAGAAACCACGAACAAAATCCCCACGAAGCAGGTAAAAATGTTACTAGGAGATTTTAATGCCCAATTAGACAGGGAAGGAAAATTCAGAGGACAACAGGAAAACACACTGCCCACAAAAGGACAAATAAGAATGGAGGAACTTAATAAACTTCTGCAGGAATTTCGACCTCAAAATCATGTCAACGCAATTCCAGAAACCACACAACAAACTACGGACTTGGAAATCTCCCAACAGCGCCCTAGGAGAATTTCAGATTGACCACATAGCGTTATCAAAGAAAAACACCAGAGAAATTATGAATGTTAGGACAAGGAAATGATTTTTCGAATCCGATCATCTTCTACAAATCAAAATGAAATTTATACCCTACAGACAAATCAAGAGAACCAACAGAACTTTCAGAACAGACCCAGAGTACATACAACCACCGAGAAAAAGGAAACACAGATGGTGGAACATTGCATATAACAGAGCTATAGAAGACAGAAGACAAGCCTGGAAAAAAATTAGCAGCAACAGAACACCCGAAAAATGGGAAGAATTTAACGAGATAAAGAAGGCCTCCTCCAAAATAATCCGCAGAGAAAAAAGAGGTTATGAAAACAACATGTTGAAGGAGATAGAAGAGGACTTCAACAAAAACAACACGAAATTATTACTATATTCAGGGAAAATATGACAGGATATCAACCACCGAGCATATGCTTCAAAATACAAGACGGATCATTGGAGACAAACCCCAAAAAGACATGTGAAATATTAGCAAAATACTTTGACATACTACTCAACTGTGAAACACCAACACAGAAACTACAGTTCGAAAAACCAGAACCTAACCTGAATTGCAAACTCCCTACACTCGAAGAAATTGTAAACATAATAAAATCACTGAAAAATAACAGAGCACCTGGAGAAGATGGACTGATTTCGGAAATCTGGAAGCTAGACCATGAAAACATTACACCTAAAATACACAGAATCATCGAAAACATCTGGGAAACAGGAAACATACCAGAAGAATGAAAGTTAGCCCTAATACACCCCCACCACAAGAAAGGAGACAAAACGGACCCTAATAACTACTGAGGAATATCATTACTACCTGTGACATACACAATTCTGTCCAAATCCCGGTTAAATCGGCTAGAACCTCAGATAGACCCACACATAGGAGACCCACACATAGACCCACACATTGGTTTGACTCAACAAGGAGGGTTCAGGAAAGGAAGATCATGCAGTGAACAGATCTGGTGCTTGAGAACAATACTAACAACTAGATAGACCAGGAACACCACAGTAATATTCAGTCGACTTCAAGAAGGCCTACGACTCCATAGATAGAAAAACACTGTTCAACACATTGGAAGAAATGAAGGTGGACAAAAAGACCAGAAATCTAATCCAAGAAACACTAACAAATACCACATCAAAATTGAAGTTCATGGGAGAGGTCTCGGAACCATTTCAAATCAAGGCAGGAGTGAGACAGGGAGATAGATGGTCTCTCACCCATTCTATTTAATTTAGTTTTAGAGAAAATAATCAGGACATGGGAAAAAGGAGTCAGTGGGGTAAAGTTGGGGAGAAACAATAATAGAATCGTCAACATAAAATGTTTGGCATTCGCTGATGATATAGCCATCATAACAAATAGTAGAAAAGAAGCCAACGTAGCCCTAGAGACACTCCACGAAATATCATCCAAAGCAGGGCTACAAATCTCCTACGAAAAAACACAGTACATGGACACAAAATCCACAGACAGACACCCACTTATAACTAAGTATGGAAAGACAACACAAGTAGACAGTTTCAAATAACTGGGAGAGGTTATACAGAAAACAGGACTGAACACAAAATCCAATAAAGAAAGGATCAAAAAACTACAACAAGCATACAGACTTACATGGAACCACTACAACAAAAGAAGTATCTCTATCAATGCTAAATTAAGACACTACAATACAGTAGTTCTACCAGAGGTTTTGTATGGCTCAGAAACAACGGTAATCAAGGGACGAACGAAAATCAAGGATATAGAAAAACAAGAGAGGAAAATATTAAGAAAGATCTATGGGCCGGTTCAGAAAGAGGGGATCTGGATAAAGAGACCAACAAAAGAAGTATACGAACAGACGATTACAAACAACATTAGGAAAAGAAGAGCAAAATTCTATGGACACATATATAGGATGAATGAAAACAGACTGACCAAGAAATTTTTTAACATAGTGATGACTCATACAGTGAAAACCAACTGGGTAAAGGAAACCTGGGAAGACAAGAAACTCAACATCTCCACAGAAGACATGACCGAGACAGCAAAAAAATACAGAGAAAAAATCAGAAAACAGAAGTTTGAACAAACTCCCAAAGAGAAGAAAACAGGAAAGAAGTGAATAGAACAGATGAAGAAGAAACTGTGAATATATGAGTTAAATATAGGGGTAAACTGTAGTTCTCATAGATATAGGCAACCAAATGCACGAAAATAAATTTAAAGGGGGTATGTAAAAATTTGTTTACACTATTGAATTTTTTTTCTTATTTCGGGTCGAGAGATCGCGCTACTGCGCGATACGTGGTCATGATTTAGTGCTCCTAATATAACCAAATCTTATCATCCATTTTGTTCAAGTCTGTTGCAACAGTGGCGTTTTTTACGCGCCAATGGAGGTTTCATATCAATTTCCATTAGTTTGAATTGTGGCATGGGAGGTGCTTAACGTATTCACATAGGAGATGTCATTCATGTCGTTTTTTCACGTTTAAATCTAACGAAAACTACAAATAAGTACTAAATAATAAGGTATGTAACCATTAAGAATATATTTCTTTTCATTTCTATCAAGTTAAATAATGTCGAGTAAAAGTTATATATGAAAATGCAATTGTTTGTTTATTATAATGTTAAATAATGATAATTAAATAAACATAACCTAATAAGAAATAAATTTGTTACATTAAACATATTTTTCTTATCAAACAGAAACAAATTAGTGTGGTCCTAGATAAAGCATTTTACATAACTCGAGTTGTAAGGAAATCACGGCCTCGCGGAATTACGCTCGGCGTAACTGCTCCGCTCGTACGTAATATGCTTCTTACAACTCTCGTTACGCAAGATACTATACGTAATATACGTTATTATTTATAATCGTATACATTTTTAAAACCGTTATTATTTATAACCGTATTCATTTTTAAAACCGTTATTATTTAATAAAATTCACAATTATTAATATTATTTCGCAGTTATATAACAAAATACACCGTAATCAATAATGCGTATTAATGTTTGTTTATATCAACAATGAATAAATAATCTGTAGCGAAATATTTCGTTTTGTATAAGTCTCAGTTAGCACTCTAAATCTAAATTTCGCACATTAACGATTGTTAGGTACACAATGACATTGTCATATCTATTACATATTCACTGTATGTATATATTTGTGTATACGTATATGTCGTATTGTAATACATGTCCATATATTATTTAGCTGCTATCAACATCGTGTCATTTGTATCTATATAGAGAATTTACGGAAAAAAGATACAGGGTATTAAAAGATTAGACATACAAAAAGAGACAAACAAAACTGGACAGATAATCTAGACAGATCTAGATTAGACTAGACAGATAAGAATGGACAGAAAAGATTGGGTAAGACTGAACAGACAAGACTAGACAGATTAGACAAGAATAGACAGACTCAATTGCACAGACACGACTAAACATATTAGACTAGATAGACAAGAATATACAGACAAGACTGGACAGACAGTACTAGACAGATTAGACAAGACATACAAGAATAGACAGACTAGACTGGACATACACGACTAGCCAGATTAGACTAGACACACAAGAATAGTCAGACAAGACTGGACAGACAGGACTAGACAGATTAGGCTAGACAAGCAGGAATGGACAGACAAAACTGGACAGATAGGACTAGACAGACAAGAATAGGCAGACTAGACTGGACAGACAGGACTAGACAGGTTATACTGTGCAGACAAGACTAGAAGCACTAGTCAGACAAGAATAGACAGATAACCTAACCTAACCTAAGCGTATTAAAATAAATAGACAAGTTTAGACAAACAAAACTAGATAGGTAACACATTTTGAGAAAACTCAGGAACTAATTAGAGAAATTTCCAAGTAGTCATACATAAGCGCCCAAGGGAAATTGCAAAGTCCATTTGCAATCGTAAAGTTTCATATCAGAATATTAAGAAAAACTCATCGACGTCGAAAAAGTGTTTTCCAAGATAACAATTTATTGGGAAACTCAATTTCCCAAGGAAATTTACATAACATATTAAACATTTAATAAACATATAAAAAGCGATTAACTACCTACATATTAGCACTGCTACTACCAGAACTTACATATGATTCTTCTAGTTTGTATAGTTTCGTTTGTTTGTTTAAATTTGTTTATCTGTTTTTGCCCACGTATAGTATCTATCTAGTCCTGTAAGTCTGGTGTACCTAGAAAACTTGTCTAGACTTGACTGTCTAGTCTTGTCCGTCTAGTGCTGTCTGTCTAGACCCGGGTTCGAATCCTGGTCGGGGAGGCGACAACTAGGGTGGTTTTCATTAACCGTCCGGGCTGCCCACCCTGATTGAATGCAATATATGCGATACCGGGGTGGCGCATACTAAAAGCCAAGGTGGAATAGGGGATTTGGTGAGAGCTTACCCTGAACCATTTTTTAAAAAGTACTGTCTGTCTAGTTTGGTATGGATTAGTTTTAAATGAAGAAAGTATATATAAATATGTATGGGGTTGATGCACAGTTTCGTACTGTTTTAAATTTAAATTAAATAAAAAATTTAAATGCAGAATAATAATATATTCAAAACTGTATTTTGATTTGAAAGTCTGATTAACCCATAACTAAATAATTTACAAATAAGTCAAATTAGAATAAAATTCGCACATTTTTTGAGTTTTCTGAGCGATTGAAAAACAGGAGACTAGACAAATAAAACTATACAGACAAGATTAGGCAGACAAAACCAGACAGAGTAGACTAGTGAGACAACACTAGGCAACTCTAGGCAGATAAAACCCGATTAAACCCGACAAAATTAGTTGGACAAGGCTGGATAGACTCGACTAGCCAGACAAGACTAGACAGGAAAAACTAGATAGACAAGACTAGATATACAAGACTAGATAGACAGACTATTTTTGACGGCTGTCAAAAGAATTTCATTAAAATTTTATCGACACATTCAAACGTTTTATACAAAGTATAAGCATAGTTAAATATTACTCTTACTCCAAATGGAGTCTTTGGACACCGCAAGCAAGGATCAAATGAAATCTCCCATGGAAAACCAAAACTTGGACCAAGGTGAACCAACTTCAGATTCCCAGAATTCAGAAGTGAATACAAAGGACATCAGGAGGGAAGGAAATGTGTTTCAATCTATTCTAGAAACGCTGTTTACACAAATAAGGCTGATGGACAACACAGTCAAAGACTTGTATAATCCAAAAAAGGGATTAAAAGAATTAACGGGAAAAATATCACTACTAGCCGAACAACTCCAGAGCAAAAAAACTGAAAGATTGGCTTACAGAGGCAGCAAATGAAACTGGAAAAGAAAGAAGTGAGTCGAAAATGCACGAGGAAAATGTAAAGTTATGGAAACAAGTGAAATCCATGGAACTACACCATGCGCAGAAAATAACAAAACTTACCAAAAAAAGTATGTGTGAAGAATGCCAGAAGGCAGAAATTAGAATAAATAGAAGACAGGCATTAAAAGAAACAGAAACGTTCGAAAATTTTCATCAAATTCCAGAAGAAGACTGGATAAATGAAGTATTTCCTAGAATAAAAGTTGAAAAAGGAAACATATGGGAGGCTCCAATAGATTACGAAATTATACTCCCCTGCAGCACTAATTTCGACACCCAAAACAAATCAGTTGAGGTAGCAATTAATAAATTTGGAGGTATAAACGGACTTAAAGGACAAAACAAAACAAAAGGAGAAGTGGCCATGATGACATACTCGCTAGGTTTCCCTGATAATGAGGGAAACGTATCATTCACGTCTAGAGAAATACACTATCCGGTACTCCTCGACGATGTGACTTTGGAAATCGATGATGAAAACTGCTTTAAATCGCTCAAATCAATAAAGAGCTACATGCAAAAAAAACACAAGACGAAAATAGCCGTACCTGAGTTAGACGGAATAAGCGGACTTATGTTCGCGAGGCAAATGGAATACCTTTTTGCAGACTCTAATGTAGAAACTATAATGTTTAGAACAACGAATGACAAATTGCGACTAGAAAATTCATCAATATTCAACAAAATTAGTAGTAACCACCCCTTGGCAAACACTTCAAAAAACCTAGAACACAAGAAGCTCTTCTCATTAAAATGAATGGCAAGTCATATGCTGATCTGCTTAAAACAGTTAGACAAACAGTAAACCCTAGTGAAATCGGTGTAGAAATTGAAGATATAATCAAAACTAAAAATGGGGAACTTCTGCTAACAGTGAAGGACGGAGCTGATAAAGCCGAAATTCTGAAAAAAGAAATTCATGGGAAAATACCAGGGGCGACCACATCTCTTCGAGTAAACAAAAAAATAATCCATGTAAAAGGAATGGATGAGGTTGTAACAGAGGCGGAAATCAAAGAGGCTATTACAAAATCCACCTCCATTAAACCCGAAAAATTTGAGGTAAGAGCCCTACGACCAGCCTATGGAAACAAACAGAATGTCACAATTATAATGTCTGAAACTGACGCCATAAAATTCATTGGTCTCGAAAAAATCAAAATTGGATGGACAAACTGCAAAATCGTAGAAAGAGAAAAAGAACTTAAATGCTACAGATGCTAGGATTATGGTCATGTTATAACCCAATGTAAAGGTCCAGACAGAGAGCACATGTGCTTAAAGTGTGGAAAAGATGGGCACCGAGCAATGGAATGCACAAATAGGCCATTTTGTGTTCACTGTAAACAAGAGGGACATCAATCAGGAAATTCCAAATGCCCAATGAACAATGGAGGTAGGCGACAAGAACATAAAGAAAATAAGAATATTACAAATTAACACGAACAGGAGCCGGCCTGCTCACGATATAGCGCTTGCTACCGCCAAAGACATAGCGGCAGGAATCTTAGTTCTTAGTGAACCGAATCGCAAGGCTATTAAAAACAGAATGGACTGGTTATATGACGAACAAATGGACACAGCAATAAAAGTAGTAGACTGCGATCTTATAATTAAAAAACATGGACATGGCCCCGGGTTTACGTATATTAAAACATCAGATTTTACTCTTTATAGTTGTTATTCCTCTGGAAATGACAACATACAATCTCTTGAGGAAATGCTGCATGCAATCGGAAGCGAAATTAAAAATACAAAAGAAAAATCTATTGTGGCTGGCGACTTCAACGCAAAATCACCGCAATGGGGTATGGATCTCTCGGACAAAAGGGGCCAAATCATTACAGAGTGGGTTGCAGCTAATAATTTAGTTATTCTCAATGATGGACAGAAACCTACGTTTCAAAGAAAGGACTGCTCCTCAATTTTAGACCTGACAATAACAACAGAAGACGTTAGAACAAGCATTAACGGATGGGAAGTGAGTGAAAAAGAATCTCTAAGTGATCATAACTTTATTGTTTTTGATATCTCAACCAGGAAACAGACACATAATTTAAGGAGAAATTCAAGTAAAGGATGGCAAGTCAGCAAGATGGATCAACAGAAACTGCATTAGACGGAATAGAAGAAAATGAAGACACAACATCTGCAAGAGGCTTTTCCAATACCCTTGCAAAATTATGCGATAAATCTATGCCAAAACGTAGTACCCAAACCAGAAGAGCACCGGTATATTGGTGGACGGAGGATATATCTGTACTGCGCAAAGAATGTGTTCGAAGAAGAAGGACCTACACCAGAAACGCGGCAAGAAATTTACCCGAAGTTAACTGGCTCCTATGGGACGAATATACAAAGAGCAATGATGTCTGGGGGGATGGCTACAAAACGATCAAGAAAAGGTTGACAGGGCACACACCTTCATTGAAACTAAATATGGAAACAGTAGAAAAAGTAGTTGATCACCTTTTCCCAGCTCACGAGGAAGTAAATTTTATTTGTAATAAAGACGCTAGTTTTGTCGACTTCACATCGGATGAATTGCAGATAGCCTGCCAAAAATTGAAAAACAATAAAGCACCAGGGCCAGGATATATTCCAGTAGAATTGGTAAAGCGAGTTGCAGCGGAAAGACCGGATTATATATTAGCCGTATATAATAAACTGGCAGCCGAGGCGAAATTCCCAGCAGAGTGGAAGCGAGCGAAACTTGTTTTGTTAAGGAAGGGTAAAATGCCTTTAGAAAATGCTTCATCTTTTAGACCAATCTGCCTTTTAGACGTAGAGGGTAAATTATACGAAAAATTAATATTAGCTAGACTCCAAAAAGAACTTATACGAACAGGGGACCTGTCTGACAATCAGTTTGGATTTAGAGGGTCGACAGACAGTGGATGCCATAATAAAAGTGATTAAAATTGCCAGAGAAGCTAGTGCCTACTCAGCTCGACACCGGAGACTGTGTGCCGTAATAACACTCGATGTGAAGAATGCCTTCAATAGTGCCTCGTGGCAACAAATATTAAATGAATTGAGAAAGAGGAAGATAGAGGATAGCCTTATTAATATTTTAGTGTCATATCTATCGAAAAGAGAGCTCATCATAGAGGCAGAAGGAAAAATTAAAAAAATAAGGATAAACAGTGGTGTACCACAGGGATCAGTCTTGGCCCCCACCCTGTGGAATATACTCTATGACGACCTGCTGAAAACGGAAATGCCGAGGGGAATAACCTTAATTGGATTCGCCGACGACGTGGCGATGGTGGTAACCGCAAAAGAAGAATCCATCCTAATGGACACAGGTAATACGGGGCTACAAAGAGTGCAAAACTGGCTTGAGCAGCGGCAACTTCAACTGGCGCCAGAGAAGACGAAAGCAGTACTTTTAACACCCAAACGAACGACATCCCTGATCACTTTTAATGCCAAAGGTTTTACGGTAACCCCTACTACAGCTGTAAAATATCTGGGAGTATGGCTGGACACCAAGTTATCCTTTGTGCATCACCTGAACAAAATTACCCAGAATGCGGAAAAGACGGCAAATGCTCTCGCTAGTCTTCTGCCAAATATCGGCGGACCCAAAGGATCCAAACGAAAACTACTTCTTAGCGTGGTCCAGTCCCAATTATTGTATGGAGCACCAGCCTGGCATATTGTTACAGAAACTAAAACAAGAATTCTTAATCTTACTAGAATCGTGCGTTTGCTGTGTATCAGAGCATGCTGCGCATACAGGACAATATCAGCGGAAGGGGTGGGAGTTATAGCAGGAATTCCTCCGGTAGAACTCCAAATCAAAGAAAGACAGGAAAAGTATAACGGGATCAAAAAGGTAAAAGCCAGAGAAAATTTGATGAGGAGATGGCAAGAAAAATGGAATAATGCAACTTATGGACGATGGACTTGGTTCTTAATTCCAGATATAGAAAAATGGACAAGGAGGAACTATGGTGAAACAGACTATTACTTAACTCAAGCTTTGTCAGGCCACGGGTGTTTCAGGAAATATCTGTATGATCGCAGGAGAGCAGAGATGGACGGATGTAATTACTGCGGTGAGGTAGACGATGTAAACCATACGCTTTTTAATTGCCCGAACTGGACACAAGACAGAACGAACTTTGCGCATACCACTGGAAATACGTTTAATGCGTACAAAATGATGGAGGGGCTAACAGGATCGGAGAAGTCATGGAAAGAAGTATATACCGTCGTTCGGAAGATTGTCGAAACCAAGGAGAAAGACAGCAGGAAGTAGAACGGACAGCCCTTACACTGAAGAAATGCGAGAGCGGATTCCAGTGTAAAGTGCGAAGCGAAAGGAATGTTTTCAAGGCAAGATTACACAGGTAAGACTAGGCAGACTAGTCTAGACATAGAAGACCAGACAGACAAGGTTAGACAGAGAGTCCTAGATAGACAAGACTAGATAGACAAGACTAGCAGACAATAATAGACAGACAAAACTAAACAGACGAGAAGAGACAGACATGACTATATAGACAAGACTAAAAGTAGTTCGGGTGAAGCTCTCACTAAACCCCCCATTCCACCTTAACTTTTAGTATGCGCCACCCCGGTATCGCATATTTTGCATTCATTCAGGGTGGGCAGCCCGGACGGCTAGTGAAAACCGTCCTAGTTGTTGTCTCCCCGACCAGGATTCGAACCCGGGTCACCCGCATTGAATGGCGGGTATGTTGTCAAATGCACTACCGAGGAGGACAGATAGACAAGACTAGACAGACAGGACTAGACAGAGAAAACAGTACTGACAAGACTAGACAAATAAGACTAGACATACAAGACAAGAGAGGCAAGACTAGAGAGACAAGTCTAGACATACAAGACAATGAAAAACAGAAGGGCCCCAGGACCAGACGGATACAGGTAGAGCTCGTGTAGGCTTTAATGGATGGGAGCCCCCAATACTGTTTAACACATTGGAAACTGCGTATAATTAGGTATTTTATTTTATCAGACGGCGAAGTGTTGCAATTTTTCACTTAATCTTATGAAATTTTACGTGTACGCCTATGGATATAATTGTTGCTATGGTAAATATATGAGTAAATATATACCTGACACATTGATTGTCAAATAAATTTGGTTATATTATGCTAGACATATAGACTATATGCTTCACATATCGTTTTTCAGATTTAATAGCTAATTTGGGGGAATATTTTTTATTGTAAGTAATATTTCAGTTTTGTAGATAATTCCTGAATGCATCGCAAAATAAATAAACATAATAATGATACTTCTTTTTATCAAACAGCAATAAGGCCTGGGGGTTATAAAATGAATATTACTGGCGATAGTTCTTCTGATGAGTCAGTAATTTCAAGATGCGTAAGGAGAACGAGACTGCGATTGCTTTCGTCCTCTTCAGAAGAGATCAGTATTAATAGTATCGAAGACTTGCTTTCCGATGCTGAATTTTCTTCAGATGATTCAGTTGGTAATGTAGAAGAAGTACCTAATACTAGAGAATGGACACCTATTACGGAAAGAAGAAATCAAGATTTTGTATATGTACAAAATGTTAAATTACTCAAGATGAATGTAAATTGTTGTGATACATATTCTCTCCATAAATTATTTTTAACGGACAATATATTGAAAATTATCATAAATGAAACTAATAGATACGCCTCCCAAAGCGAGGAGGAAAGTCGCAACAGTGCAACAATAAATCGTAGAAAACATCGGCAGTGTTGGAAAGTAGTCACCATGCAGGAAATGAAAACATTTTTTGGAATTTTACTCATCATGGGCATTACACAAGTTCCTGAAAGGAGATTATATTGGTCGAACAATACAATGTACACAAATTTGTGCATCAAAAAATCTATGACACGAGATCGTTTTTTGAATATATTGAAATATTTACACTTTAGCGACAATAGTACCGCAAATACTGAAAATCGTTTGAATAAATGTCAAAATATTTTACACGAAATTATCAGTAGATTTAGAAACGTTATCAAACCAGGAAAGAATATTGTTATAGATGAGAGTGTGATACCATGGAGAGGTCGCCTTAGATTTCAACAATATATACCGGGTAAGCGGCATAAATATGGAATAAAAATATATAAGTTATGCCTTATTCCTGGTGGTTATAACTATAATCTTGAAGTTTATGCTGGTAGAAATGGCGAAGTCATAAACAGAGGACATTCACATGACGCAGTAATGCGTTTGGTAGACGACATGCTATATGCGGAACGTACACTGTTTACAGATAGTTTTTATACAAGTGTACCATTAGCAGAAAAACTTTTGCAAAAGTCAACTTTCCTGTGTGGTACCGTAAAAGTTAACAGAAAATTTCTGCCACCTGAAGCGAAGCAAAAGCAAAGACGTGGTACCATTTCCAGTTTTATAAATCGACAAGGCGTTAAATTCTTAAAATGGACAGATAAAAGGCCAGTCTCCATGTTAACAACATGCAACGAACATATTTGCGCTATGATTGAAGACAACAAGGGAAAACTAAAACCTGATGCTGTCTTCAATTATAACAATGGAAAGCAAGGGGTAGATTTATCAGATCAATTGACAACTTATTACAACTGTTTACGTAAAACTATCAAAGAAAAACATTTTATTCATACATACTCTAGAACAGCAAGGAAGGCAAGAAAACAATGTTTGCAATGTTATAAAACAGTAGCTTCTCAAGAAGGTTGCTATTGCTGCCAAAAAAGCATGAAAAGTTGTAACATATTGCTCACAGTGCTCTAATCAACCCACATTGTGCATTAAATGTTTTGAAAATGTCCATAAAAATGAATAAATTCTTTTTTTTTGTGGAGTAATAATATATCTTTCACTTTGTAATGAATCTCAAATTTTCAACGTGTCATTGTGTTCAAACTATATTCAACGTGTTAATAAATTGATTTTCGAAATCATGTGATTTGTTAATTTGTGTTATTTACTATTGTGTAATTCACGACCAAGGTACGCAGTTCTTACAAAAAAGTATTTCATTGAGATGACTGACTGCAGTTTCACCTTCCTATTGCAAGGCAATGGCGCACCCAATGGAGGTGCTTCAGGGTTTGAGTCCACCCCAAAGGGGGCCTAGGCTAAATTTTTGTTCGAGAATATATAACTAAGAATCAAATTTTGTGATATAAACCAGATAAAATCACAAGGCAATTTTTCTGACAAACATTTGCCTTTGATTACCTTGTAACCAAGTCGGGCTTGGCAAGCGAAACTCACCCCCCAAAATCAGATCCTGGGTGCGCCTCTTTTTAGGGTATTATCAGGTCAAGACTACAAATGTACACGTTAAAATATTTGATAAGCAATTGTGTACATAAAATTAACCATGAAACTTAAACACGCCGAAGAACGGCGTATAATAAATACATAAAAAAAACAATTTTAATCTTGATAAACAAGTGCGCTTTGTAAAAGCTGTGACAATGTGACCGGTTACGGGATGTTAGGAATGAAGCGCACTTCATTCCCAACCTCCCGTAACCTAACCTAATGCTAACCTAACCCAATGCTAACCCATCTAACCCAATGAGATTAAAGCTGAAAGAATGAAAAGTGGACGGAAAGTGGATGGGGTGGACGGAAAGTGAACGGAGTTTAGCGTGGGGTTACATAGACCTCACACCCTGTTTAGCGTGGGGTCACATAGACCTCACACCCTGTTTGGCGTGGGGTCACATAGACCTCCCACTCTGTTTAGCGTGGGGTCACATAGACCTCACACCCTGTTTGGCGTGGGGTCACATAGACTTCACACCCTGTTTGGCGTGGGGTCACATAGACCTCACACCCTGTTTAGCGTGGGGTCACATAGACCTCACACCCTGTTTGGCGTGATGAAAGTGGATGCAAGTAGATGAAAAGTGGATGCAAGTAAATGAGAAGTGGATGCAGGTAGATGAAAAGTGGATGCCAGAAAATTGAACTCTTTGGTATTTATATAAATGAAAAACATTAATACGATCTGGTTCACAGACAAGTATAAGAAATTTCGCTTACTCATAGGAAATTATTCGGATAAATATAAGGTCTGTATAGTCTTGTCCGTTCTTGTACGATCTTGTTCGGTATTGTCCGATCTTGTCCGGCCTAAAACCAATAATCTCATTTGAATCAATCCGTAATATGTTTGCAATCAATTATGTATGCATACATGATTGTCCGCTACCCATCCGCAACTCATTTTGAATTTTCTCCGCTTGTCTGTCTGTCTAATCTAGTCTGTCTCTATTCTTGCCTGGTGTTATGACTGACAAACATCCGGTTGCGTCTAATCAACAAGCCGTAAATCAAAATAAAACGTAGATAACAAAATGAAAGTAATAATATAAACATTATTAACAATTATAAGAAAAGCAATCGAAAATATATTTTATTTGAATTAAACAATCCTTTATATATTTTAGTTCAGTCTAATCAAGTTTCATATATTTAGCTTGGTTTGTCTAATCTCATGTATTTAGCCCCCATCTGTCTAGCTTCATCTAACTAGTCTCGTCTAGTCTTGTCTGTCTAGTCTTGTCTGTCCAGTCTTGTCCATTACATATAAATTGAGGGAAAAGGTAAACTGTAATTATTTATTCGTTAATCAGCCAATCAGCATCGAGGTAATTATTTTAGCAATATCTGCCGCGGCGGATGACGTCATCAACTGTGGGGTAGGCGGTCGGGCGGTATCTCGCTTAAGGCACATGCTAGAGCCGTTCAGACACCAGATTTGATTTTTCTCATCAAATGGTTTAAAATGGTTTAGTCTAGTCTGTCTAGTCTCATGTATTTAGTCCCGTTGATGTATCTAGCCCCGTCTATCTAGTCTCATGTATCTAGCCCCGCCTGTCTAGTCTCATGTATTTAGCTTCGTCTGTCTGGCTCCATGTATTTAGTCCCGTCTAACTAGTCTCATGTATTTAGTCCCATGGCTCTAGCCTCGTCTGTCTAGTCTCATGTATTTAGTCCCGTTGATGTATGCAACCAACTTCACACCTCATTTGTCTCAACAGGGTCTAATTTTGAATTTCCCCGCCTCGCGTCTATTTTTTTAATTTTCCCGCGCATCTGGAAGTTCCGAAAATGGCGGCCGGAAGTCGAAGCCGGAAACCGGAAGTCTAAACTGGAAACAGGAAGTCGAAACCGGAAACCGGAAGTCGAAACCGGAAGTCAAAACCGGAAGTGTCAAGGTCAAGGTTAGGTTAGGGGTCAAGGTCAGAGGAGGTTTGAGGAGGAGGAGGATTTAGAACGAATCATCTTTCCCTACTGACGTCCCTCAGGGATCTAAACTAGGACCACTACTTTGGAATACCTTCTTTCATCAGGTACTAGGGCTGCGTATGCCTGCAAGAGTAACCCTAATAGGTTGTGCTGATGACTTGACTGTAATCGCAAGGGGCAAGAAAGAAGAGGAGCTGTGTATTAAAGTAAACGGAGCGATACAGAGAGAGAGCCGGTGGATGAACTCCAAAAGCGTAAAACTGGCACCGACTATAACGGAAGCTATTAAGTATATTAGCAGGAAGGAGAAAGCTCTCGAAAATAGAAATCAAAGTAGAAGATGCAATTATAACGACATCAGAGACATTGCGGTATCTTGGAGTCATATTCAACAGAAATATAAGTATAACACAGCACGTGATGCAAATAGCTATGAAAGCCGAGGCCGTGGCGGCCAACCTAGAACGACTAAAGCCAAACATCGAAGGACCACGATGTAGCAAACGGCTGATGATCGCATCGATAGTTTACTCCATCATACTCTATGGTGAACCTATATGGCGAAAGGTCATGGCAAAGAAAAAAATATAAAAGCTTTACAACGGATTCTGCGAAAAATACTGATTAGAGTTGTTGCGCTTAAAGGACTGTATTGTTGCAGTATTTTGTAATAGCTTATATTTTGGGTCATTTCACACTTTGCAAGCGATCAATTTATTGTTTTTTTCTCTAGTAGCATCGGACCTCTCGTCCGAGGTCCGATGCTACTAGAGGAAAAACAATAAATTGATCGCTTGCAAAGTGTGAAATGACCCAAAATATAAAGGACTGTATCTAGCAATGCATTGCGAGTCGTGGCGGGAAGCCCACCCATCGATCTAATAATAGAAGGAAGATGTAGAAGGCTGGAAGACACAAGAAAAGAACCATCCGAATGAGAGAGCAGGACGCAGATAGCCAATCTGTGGCAGAAAAGATTTGAGAACTTTAAGGGAAAGCCGGAATGGACGCGAAGGCTCATACCAAATGTAAAAAATTGGATAAACCGGGAGTATATGATGAAGTGGACTATTACCTGACACAAGTATTGACGGAACATGGATGTTTTGGCCACTACCTTAAAAGGTTCAAACTAGCAGAAACGGAGGACTGTTACTACTGTGGGAAGGACGATACAGCGGAACGTACAGTCTTCATTTGTACAATATGGGAACCGCAAAGGAAAAAAATGACGGAAAGCATAGGCGAAAGAGTAACTGCGGAAAATTTTTCTAGGTATATGCTGGAGAGACAAAAAAAATGCTAGACAGGAAAAATAGACGACACAGCTTTTCCCTGAAGTAATACTACGCAGGTTTCCAGGAAAAAGTGGGAGGAAAATGTGTTTGGTTATACTGCGTCTTTTGCGACATAGAAGACTAGATAGAGAAGGTTAGACAGACAAGACTAGACACACAAGACTAGATAGACGAAACTAGGCAGACAATATTAAACGCACAAGACTTGACAGACAAGGCAAGGTAGAAAAAACTATCCAGACAGGTCTAGACCGATAGGACTAGACAGATAAAACTAGACAGAAAAAAATAGATGGATAAGTCAAGACATATAAGACTAGACAGACAAGGCTATACAGTCGAGGCTAGGTAGACAAGAGTCAGATTAGCGGAAAAAGCTTCAGCTAAAACGCTTTTAATTCGTCAGCATGGAGAAATATCATTAAGGAACTAACTAACAGAAGATTTCCCCCATATCTGTTACGTCTACATCGCAGTTATTTTTCAAAGAGAAAAATCAAACTCGAAGCAGGCGGTGAAGTCGCTCAATACGAGGTATTAAGTATGATAAGTCAATAGTTTACAGTAGACCGACTTTGGTAATTACGTATTAACGCCACCGCAGCGAGCGGTCGCGCTACCGAGCGATATGTTTTCTCGATTTGATCTGCTCTAATATAACCTAATCTAACTCTTATCCAGTATTTTTTCTTATTTCGGATCGAGAATTTGTGGTCTGGATTTATCTGCTTCGTTATAACCTAATCTAACCATACACTTTGTTCTCGTCTAGCTGCGGTGGTGTTAGAACGTATGTACCCCGATTTCTATGCACGCAAGTTTATAAACAATATTTCTTAAATAATTTAACAATTATCGAGGGTAAATTAATCGAGGGCATTGAAACATATGCAATATAATTAAGGGAAATAAATCTATAAAAAGTAATTGAAACAAATGTGATGCCTGTAATAAATTCGGCCGGATAATATACAATAGAATTATTCCAAATGCAATTTGGCGCAGTTATAAATAATTCGTGCGAATACGCCAATAAATATATTTATTACCGTTATTCGATGTAGTTAAGTAAAACAGAGTCAATTTATACTTTTATTAATGATTTTGTGACCGAGTGAAATATTCATAAATGATATTATAATTTAACAAGTAAATGTGAGTAGTTAACAATAAAATGTCTGCGCGTGCGTGGAAAATTTGGTTTCGGGCAAAGTGGAAAACGGCGGAGAATGAGCCCATTCGTGTTTCATCCCTCGGTTCTGCAGGCTGGTGAAGACGCGTGTGCGCGCTCGCGGAAATTCAAATAGTACGTCCCGGCGCCTCCACAGAAAAACTTATATTTGGCAAAATAAATAATAAAAAGATGTTGAACTTTTGTTGAATAATTTGTTTGGTGATTTGTGGTGAATGTGTGTGTGATTTTTTTAATATTTTTTTTTAAAAACCTTAAGTGCGTTAGACTTTATTTTTTGTTATAGTACATTTTGGGTTGGACTATTGTTGCGCAATTATTTCGCAGAACGGTAAGTAAATTGCAAACGCGGTTTTTATTCTAGTATTAACATAATTTAAGAAGAATTTCTTAAATTGCATATTATTTTAACGAGGAAAAAAATAATTACATATTATCATTATTATTATTTAAAACATTTATAAATATGCAAATCAGCATTTTATTCTAAACTGGACAAATTCTAATAACAATATAAATAATAATAGACATACATACAAATTATAATAATTCACACACAAATTGACAAATAGTATTAAATTAATCAAAATTTTGTAATAGCATAAATAACATTTTCTTCTGTCTAGTACTAACCATCTTCAAAGTACTCTTGTCAAGTAATGTTTTTTCCTGTGTAATCCTGTCTATATAGTCTTGTGTGTCTAATCTGTCTAATCTTATCTGTGTAGTCATGCATGTCTAGTCGTGCATGTCTAGTCTTGTACGTCTAGTCCAGTCTTTTTAGTTTTGTCTGTCTAGTCTTGTCTGTCTAGTCTTGTCTGTCTAGTCTTGTCTAGTCTTGTCTGTCTAGTCTTGTCTGTCTAGTCTTGTCTGTCTAGTCTTGTCTGTCTAGTCTTGTCTGTCTAGTCTTGTCTGTCTAGTCTTGTCTGTCTAGTCTTGTCTGTCTAGTCTTGTCTGTCTAGTCTTGTCTGTCTAGTCTTGTCTGTCTAGTCTTGTCTGTCTAGTCTTGTCTGTCTAGTCTTGTCTGTCTAGTCTTGTCTGTCTAGTCTTGTCTGTCTAGTCTTGTCTGTCTAGTCTTGTCTGTCTAGTCTTGTCTGTCTAGTCTTGTCTGTCTAGTCTTGTCTGTCTAGTCTTGTCTGTCTAGTCTTGTCTGTCTAGTCTTGTCTGTCTAGTCTTGTCTGTCTAGTCTTGTCTGTCTAGTCTTGTCTGTCTAGTCTTGTCTGTCTAGTCTTGTCTGTCTAGTCTTGTCTGTCTAGTCTTGTCTGTCTAGTCTTGTCTGTCTAGTCTTGTCTGTCTAGTCTTGTCTGTCTAGTCTTGTCTGTCTAGTCTTGTCTGTCTAGTCTTGTCTGTCTAGTCTTGTCTGTCTAGTCTTGTCTGTCTAGTCTTGTCTGTCTAGTCTTGTCTGTCTAGTCTTGTCTGTCTAGTCTTGTCTGTCTAGTCTTGTCTGTCTAGTCTTGTCTGTCTAGTCTTGTCTGTCTAGTCTTGTCTGTCTAGTCTTGTCTGTCTAGTCTGGTCTGTCTAGTCTTGTCTGTCTAGTCTTGTCTGTCTAGTCTTGTCTGTCTAGTCTTGTCTGTCTAGTCTTGTCTGTCTAGTCTTGTCTGTCTAGTCTTGTCTGTCTAGTCTTGTCTGTCTAGTCTTGTCTGTCTAGTCGTGTCTGTCTAGTCTGGTCTGTCTAGTCTTGTCTGTCTAGTCTTGTCTGTCTAGTCTTGTCTGTCTAGTCTTGTCTGTCTAGTCTTGTCTGTCTAGTCTTGTCTGTCTAGTCTTGTCTGTCTAGTCTTGTCTGTCTAGTCTTGTCTGTCTAGTCTTGTCTGTCTAGTCTTGTCTGTCTAGTCTTGTCTGTCTAGTCTTGTCTGTCTAGTCTTGTCTGTCTAGTCTTGTCTGTCTAGTCTTGTCTGTCTAGTCTTGTCTGTCTAGTCTTGTCTGTCTAGTCTTGTCTGTCTAGTCTTGTCTGTCTAGTCTTGTCTGTCTAGTCTTGTCTGTCTAGTCTTGTCTGTCTAGTCTTGTCTGTCTAGTCTTGTCTGTCTAGTCTTGTCTGTCTAGTCTTGTCTGTCTAGTCTTGTCTGTCTAGTCTTGTCTGTCTAGTCTTGTCTGTCTAGTCTTGTCTGTCTAGTCTTGTCTGTCTAGTCTTGTCTGTCTAGTCTTGTCTGTCTAGTCTTGTCTGTCTAGTCTTGTCTGTCTAGTCTTGTCTGTCTAGTCTTGTCTGTCTAGTCTTGTCTGTCTAGTCTTGTCTGTCTAGTCTTGTCTGTCTAGTCTTGTCTGTCTAGTCTTGTCTGTCTAGTCTTGTCTGTCTAGTCTTGTCTGTCTAGTCTTGTCTGTCTAGTCTTGTCTGTCTAGTCTTGTCTGTCTAGTCTTGTCTGTCTAGTCTTGTCTGTCTAGTCTTGTCTGTCTAGTCTTGTCTGTCTAGTCTTGTCTGTCTAGTCTTGTCTGTCTAGTCTTGTCTGTCTAGTCTTGTCTGTCTAGTCTTGTCTGTCTAGTCTTGTCTGTCTAGTCTTGTCTGTCTAGTCTTGTCTGTCTAGTCTTGTCTGTCTAGTCTTGTCTGTCTAGTCTTGTCTGTCTAGTCTTGTCTGTCTAGTCTTGTCTGTCTAGTCTTGTCTGTCTAGTCTTGTCTGTCTAGTCTTGTCTGTCTAGTCTTGTCTGTCTAGTCTTGTCTGTCTAGTCTTGTCTGTCTAGTCTTGTCTGTCTAGTCTTGTCTGTCTAGTCTTGTCTGTCTAGTCTTGTCTGTCTAGTCTTGTCTGTCTAGTCTTGTCTGTCTAGTCTTGTCTGTCTAGTCTTGTCTGTCTAGTCTTGTCTGTCTAGTCTTGTCTGTCTAGTCTTGTCTGTCTAGTCTTGTCTGTCTAGTCTTGTCTGTCTAGTCTTGTCTGTCTAGTCTTGTCTGTCTAGTCTTGTCTGTCTAGTCTTGTCTGTCTAGTCTTGTCTGTCTAGTCTTGTCTGTCTAGTCTTGTCTGTCTAGTCTTGTCTGTCTAGTCTTGTCTGTCTAGTCTTGTCTGTCTAGTCTTGTCTGTCTAGTCTTGTCTGTCTAGTCTTGTCTGTCTAGTCTTGTCTGTCTAGTCTTGTCTGTCTAGTCTTGTCTGTCTAGTCTTGTCTGTCTAGTCTTGTCTGTCTAGTCTTGTCTGTCTAGTCTTGTCTGTCTAGTCTTGTCTGTCTAGTCTTGTCTGTCTAGTCTTGTCTGTCTAGTCTTGTCTGTCTAGTCTTGTCTGTCTAGTCTTGTCTGTCTAGTCTTGTCTGTCTAGTCTTGTCTGTCTAGTCTTGTCTGTCTAGTCTTGTCTGTCTAGTCTTGTCTGTCTAGTCTTGTCTGTCTAGTCTTGTCTGTCTAGTCTTGTCTGTCTAGTCTTGTCTGTCTAGTCTTGTCTGTCTAGTCTTGTCTGTCTAGTCTTGTCTGTCTAGTCTTGTCTGTCTAGTCTTGTCTGTCTAGTCTTGTCTGTCTAGTCTTGTCTGTCTAGTCTTGTCTGTCTAGTCTTGTCTGTCTAGTCTTGTCTGTCTAGTCTTGTCTGTCTAGTCTTGTCTGTCTAGTCTTGTCTGTCTAGTCTTGTCTGTCTAGTCTTGTCTGTCTAGTCTTGTCTGTCTAGTCTTGTCTGTCTAGTCTTGTCTGTCTAGTCTTGTCTGTCTAGTCTTGTCTGTCTAGTCTTGTCTGTCTAGTCTTGTCTGTCTAGTCTTGTCTGTCTAGTCTTGTCTGTCTAGTCTTGTCTGTCTAGTCTTGTCTGTCTAGTCTTGTCTGTCTAGTCTTGTCTGTCTAGTCTTGTCTGTCTAGTCTTGTCTGTCTAGTCTTGTCTGTCTAGTCTTGTCTGTCTAGTCTTGTCTGTCTAGTCTTGTCTGTCTAGTCTTGTCTGTCTAGTCTTGTCTGTCTAGTCTTGTCTGTCTAGTCTTGTCTGTCTAGTCTTGTCTGTCTAGTCTTGTCTGTCTAGTCTTGTCTGTCTAGTCTTGTCTGTCTAGTCTTGTCTGTCTAGTCTTGTCTGTCTAGTCTTGTCTGTCTAGTCTTGTCTGTCTAGTCTTGTCTGTCTAGTCTTGTCTGTCTAGTCTTGTCTGTCTAGTCTTGTCTGTCTAGTCTTGTCTGTCTAGTCTTGTCTGTCTAGTCTTGTCTGTCTAGTCTTGTCTGTCTAGTCTTGTCTGTCTAGTCTTGTCTGTCTAGTCTTGTCTGTCTAGTCTTGTCTGTCTAGTCTTGTCTGTCTAGTCTTGTCTGTCTAGTCTTGTCTGTCTAGTCTTGTCTGTCTAGTCTTGTCTGTCTAGTCTTGTCTGTCTAGTCTTGTCTGTCTAGTCTTGTCTGTCTAGTCTTGTCTGTCTAGTCTTGTCTGTCTAGTCTTGTCTGTCTAGTCTTGTCTGTCTAGTCTTGTCTGTCTAGTCTTGTCTGTCTAGTCTTGTCTGTCTAGTCTTGTCTGTCTAGTCTTGTCTGTCTAGTCTTGTCTGTCTAGTCTTGTCTGTCTAGTCTTGTCTGTCTAGTCTTGTCTGTCTAGTCTTGTCTGTCTAGTCTTGTCTGTCTAGTCTTGTCTGTCTAGTCTTGTCTGTCTAGTCTTGTCTGTCTAGTCTTGTCTGTCTAGTCTTGTCTGTCTAGTCTTGTCTGTCTAGTCTTGTCTGTCTAGTCTTGTCTGTCTAGTCTTGTCTGTCTAGGCTTGTCTGTCTAGTCTTGTCTGTCTAGTCTTGTCTGTCTAGTCTTGTCTGTCTAGTCTTGTCTGTCTAGTCTTGTCTGTCTAGTCTTGTCTGTCTAGTCTTGTCTGTCTAGTCTTGTCTGTCTAGTCTTGTCTGTCTAGTCTTGTCTGTTTAGTCTTGTCTGTCTAGTCTTGTCCGTCTAGTCTTGTCTGTCTAGTCTTGTCCGTCTAGTCTTGTCTGTCTAGTCTTGTCTGTCTAGTCTTGTCTGTCTAGTCTTGTCTGTCTAGTCTTGTCTGTCTAGTCTTGTCTGTCTAGTCTTGTCTGTCTAGTCTTGTCTGTCTAGTCTTGTCTGTCTAGTCTTGTCTGTCTAGTCTTGTCTGTCTAGTCTTGTCTGTCTAGTCTTGTCTGTCTAGTCTTGTCTGTCTAGTCTTGTCTGTCTAGTCTTGTCTGTCTAGTCTTGTCTGTCTAGTCTTGTCTGTCTAGTCTTGTCTGTCTAGTCTTGTCTGTCTAGTCTTGTCTGTCTAGTCTTGTCTGTCTAGTCTTGTCTGTCTAGTCTTGTCTGTCTAGTCTTGTCTGTCTAGTCTTGTCTGTCTAGTATTGTCTGTCTAGTCTTGTCTGTCTAGCCTTGTCTGTCAAGTCTTGTCTGTCTAGTCTTGTCTGTCTAGTCTTGTCTGTCTAGTCTTATCTGTCTAGTCTTGTCTGTCTAGTTTTCTCTGTCTGATCATGTCTGTCTAGTCTTATCTGTCTAGTGTTGTTTGTCTAGACTTGTCTGTCTAGTCTTGTCTGTCTAGTCTTGTCTCTCTTGTCTTGTCTGTCTAGTTTGGTCTGTCTATGCTTGTCTGCCTAGTATTTTTCTGTCTAGTCTTGTCTGTATACTCTTGTCTGCCTAGTCTTGTCTGTATAGTATTGTCTCTCTATTCTTGTTTGCCTAGTCTTGTCTGTCTAGTCTTGTATGTCTAGTCCTGTATGTCTAGTTTTTTCAGTCTAGTCTTGTCTGTCTAGCAGTGTCTGTTTGGTCTTGTTTGACTAGTTTTGTCTAAGCCAACTAGTCTTGTCTACTACTCTTGCCCGTTTAGCCTTGTTTATCTAGTTTTGTTTGCAAATGCTTGCGTGTCTAATACTTGAAAATTTTTTTGTCTAATTAATTTTCTTTAATAATCAGTGTTTTTCTAGTACTATTTATCTAGTCCATACAAGTTTTTTCAATCCCATATTGTTTGTCTATAAACATTTGCCTACACTTATCTGCCAAGTCTTGTATATCCAATCTTGCATATTTAGTCTTGTTTGTCTAAGCTTGTCTGTCTACTCTCGTCTGATTAGTTATGTCTACTTAGTCTGCCCAGATTTTTTTGCTTGGATTTGTCTATCTAGTTTTTTCTGTCCAGTTTTGTGGATCCTGTTTCGTCTATGCAATCTTATCTATCTAGTTCTCTCGGTCTACTTTTGTTTATCTAGTTTTCTTGTTTATTTTGTCTGCCAGACAAATCAGGTTTACTGTTTAATCTTGCTTGTTATCCAGCTTGTCTGATCTGACTAGTTTGGCTTGTTTAGTCTGATCTATCTTTTCTGGTTTGTCTAGTCTGGTATATATAGTCTGGTCCTTCTAGTCTAGTCTGTCTAATCTGGTCTGTGTTTTTGTCTGGTCTTTTATGGTACGTCTAGTCTGGTCTGTCTAGTCTAGTCTCTCTAGTCTCTCTAGTCTCTCTAGTCTGGTTTGTCTAATCAGGTCTGTATAGTCTGGTCTGTCTAGTCTCGTTTGACAAGTTTGGTGTGTCTATTCTGCTCTGTATATTAGACTGGTCTGTATATTCTGGCCTGTCTAGTCTGGTATGTCTAATCTGGTCCGTTTGATCTGGTTTGTCTAGTCTGGTCCGTCTAATCTGCCTAGTCTGGTCTGTGGATGCGCTCTAATAACACTAGATATAAGGAACGCATTTAACTACGTTAGTTGGCAGCACATAATGGATGAACTGACAGATAGAGGAATTTCTGCATATCTACTGAGGATTGTGCGCAGCTACTTGTGTAAACGTACCGTAATCCTACAAGCAAAAGACGCTTCCCGACCCTTGAAGACCCTTGAAGTCGTGTTCTTGTTCAACCATTCCAAAAGTTGTTAGTAGATCCAGTAGGTCTTCCTTTTCTTTCGAGTTTGCTGCAAGATTAAAGTTGAAATCTCCAGCGAGTGTTATATCTCTAGTTTTGTGAAATATATTATTTAGAATATTTTCTAGTATCACCATGAATGTTGTTATACACCCAGCAGGTGGTCTGTATACATTGAGTATTTGTATATATTTATTTTTACTTTTCCATATAATACCGCATATTTCGATGCATTTTTCTATTGAGTTTTTCTCAATTTCCAAGCTATTTACATCCGTGGTATCGTTGTCTAGGAACGAGCGGGCCCATATGGCTACTCCTCCTCCGGTGGTGCGAGATCTACAGAATTGCGAATATGGACGAGTGGTAGTATTTCATTGGTCATCCAAGTTTCGGTGAGACATAGGAAGTATGGGTTTTTGTTTTCAATTTCAGATATTTTCTTTCTTAAGGATTGAATATTCAGATATAATAATATATTTCTTTCTACTTGATTTTCAATCTTGTCTATATTTTTTATATTTCTGATTGCGAGATTTTCCGTTTTAGAAAAAACAGCAATTAAAAAAAAAATTCCTTATTTCCGTTAGATCTTCCATTGGCACTGATTCCTGGAAAGATGAGAATTCTTCTGGATGCCTAGATTTAAGTTGCTTGCATCTTACGATGTTGAATTTCTTATTTTGAAGGTAGTTTGTGACGTCACCGTCTGTTAGATTTGGTTCCAGCCGATAAACATGACCGTGTGCAAATTTAGTTACAGCCCTTAAAATTGTGTTTTCTGGGTTTGTACCTACAGTTACCAATATTGGATACGATCCAACTGTATCCAATATTGGTAACTGTAGGTACAAACCCAGAAAACACAATTTTAAGGGCTGTAACTAAATTTGCACACGGTCATGTTTATCGGCTGGAACCAAATCTAACGACGGTGACGTCACAAACTACCTTCAAAATAAGAAATTCAACATCGTAAGATGCAAGCAACTCAAATCTAGGCCTTGCACGTTTTTTATATTTCCGTTGTACTTCCCATGTAGCATCGTTTGGCATAAGGGAATTCTCGTAATGATTGGATTCAGGTTGATTATTTATTTCCAATTCATTTCTACTTTCATTGAGCGGGATGGGCGACTTTTATGCTTTATTGCGCGGAGATAGTGCTTTTTCGCGCGACGATAGTGTTTTGTCGCTGTCTTGCCGTTGCTTTTTGGGTTCCCTGATTTTTCAACTCTGCATTTACCTCTTTTAAAGCCAGCATATTGATGTTTACTTCCTTTATATGATCACATAATTTATCAATACGACTATGTAGAGGATCGATTTCATTTTTAATAATGTCTTTGATCAGCTCGGGTAGCGAGACGTTTTTTAACTCCTCCTCGTCTTTCTTTTTATCCGACTAGGTATTAGAACTAAGATCTCAAAGCATATTTTGGCATTTTATTTTATTTTTAACAAATAAACTCACTGATTTGACTAAAACTTATTTAAACTGTTCAACGCCCGTCCGCCTCGTTCGACTGTCGAGGCAAGACTCGACAAGTCTGGTCTGTCTAGTTTGGTCTGTCTAGTCAAGCCTATCCAGTGTGGTCTGTCTAGTCTGGTCTGTCTAGTTTGGTCTGTCTCGTCTGGTCTGTCTAGTCTGGTCTGTCTAGTCTGGTCTGTCTAGTCTGGTCTGTCTAGTCTGGTCTGTCTAGTCTGGTCTGTCTAGTCTGCTCTGTCTAGTCTGGTCTATCTAGTCTGGTCTGTCTAGTCTGGTCTGTCTAGTCTGGTCTGTCTAGTCTGGTCTGTCTAGTCTGGTCTGTCTAGTCTGGTCTGTCTAGTCTGGTCTGTCTAGTCTGGTCTGTCTAGTCTGGTCTGTCTAGTCTGGTCTGTCTAGTCTGGTCTGTCTAGTCTGGTCTGTCTAGTCTGGTCTGTCTAGTCTGGTCTGTCTAGTCTGGTCTGTCTAGTCTGGTCTGTCTAGTCTGGTCTGTCTAGTCTGCTCTGTCTAGTCCGGTCTGTCTAGTCTGGTCTTTTTAGTCTGGTCTGTCTAGTCTGGTCTGTTAGGTCAGGTCTGTATAGTTTGGTCTGTGAGGTCAGGTCTGGCCTATCTTAATAGATTCATTAAATTGCGAAGTTGGATAGATTTTGCGTTGTTTAAATTAGTATAGTTTCTATTAAGTGTTAAGTTACTGGAACTGACTATGTAATTGCTGAAAGATTTATATTGATAACTAATCTAAATAATTTAGGCCTTAGTAAATTTGAAACATGCATTTGTCATGTTTCATTCAAGCTTATTTATCGACAGGAACAAGCAATGTATTCATTTTTTGGGTGCCTCGAGTGGAATTCGCGAGAATCGCGTTGCCGTTCCTCATCTGAGTTTCCCCTTCTGAGTGACAGAAAGAATCAACAGCAAAAAAATATCCAATAAATATATTGAAATGTGGAGGCGAGGGGAAAAAACCGCCGTGTATACATGAAAGCGAGAAACGTGAGAATTATTACGTATCAATTTTGTTTCTCTTTTTTCTCTCCATATATTTTACCGACGCGATTACTGCTACCTACACAAAACCACTCGAACAAATTATTCTTTATCTGCGTTACATTAAGCTTGATGTACATGACAAGTTATATCTTAAATAAATTTTCATTTAACACAACAAGAAATAAACAAATTAAAAAAGAACTACTTTTGTTAATTATAAATCATCTTGCATTATGTGTTTAATATTCTCTGTCTAGACTTGACTGTCTAATCTTGTCTGTCTAGTCTTGTCTGCCTAGTTTGTCTAGTCTTTTTCCTTGGATACGTTATCATATATTTCCTTGAAATTGCTACCATCATATCCGTGTGCCAGCTGGCGCAAAAGTCGTCATCCGATGTAATTATGACTTTTAGCAGCCGTAGATTTGTTTCAATTTTGTTTAATATTACTGTCGTTTAGTAACTCATTTACAAATATAAATTCTACAACAAAAAACTAAAAAGGAAAACATAAATAGTCTAGTTGCAAGACAAGTAGGTATACTGGTCTCTAGTATGCTAGGTCTATTACTGAATATATTTAGTATTTACTCAGTAATAGAATAGATTGTCTAATCACTAGACTAGTTTACTAGACTTTAGTATACTAGGTATATTACTGATTAAATTTAGTATCTAATACTGAATAGACAGTATCCATTACTGAATAGTCCATCTATTCATTAATAGACTAGATTGTCGAATCACTAGACTAATATACTAGACTCTAGTATACGTAGTCTGTTAGAAAAGTATCCGACCCTTAGCCGGTTAAAAAACCTCTTGACTTTGGAGAATAGCCAGAAGTCGCAGGGGGGGGGGGGGCATATCAGGAGAGTAAGGAGCCAGTCGAGCCAGAGGAGTCTGGTTTTTCGCCAAAAAATTGTGAACCAAGTGCGAAGAATGTGCTGGAGCATTGACGTGATGGAGCCGCCAATTTCCTGATGACCTCAACTCCAGTCGCTTGCGTTGCACAGCATCACGTAGGCGACGTAGAACATCCTTCATTTCACTTGTCGTCATTTTACTTGTATTGAACAACCAAGAGAGCACTACACACTACGTCACTCGAACACTGCTCGACAGCAACTGACGCTATCTACCGGCGGGAAAAAAATTCATGCATGCGCACGAAGTCTCAAGGTCGGCTCATGCAAGCGCGCTTGATTCAAATCCATCAGGTTTTCAAAATACAAAAGGTCGGATACTTCGTCCAACCTAACAGACCACATACAAAGTCTGTTACGGAATAGACTTAGTATCTATTAATGAATAGACCTATTATCTATTCATTAATAGACTAGATTGTCTAATCAGTAAATTAGTATACTGGACTGTAGTATACAAGGTCTCTTACTGAATAGACTTAGTATCTATTACTGAATAGATTTAGTATCTATTACTGAATAGACTTAGAATCTATTACTGAAAGAAGACTCTAATGAACTGAAGACTGTTATACAAGGTCTATTACTAAATAGACTTAGTATCTATTACTGAATAGACCAAGTATGTTTTCAATATCACACTAGTCTGTCTAATCATTACACTAGTATACTAGACTTAGTATACATGGACTATTACTGAAAAAACTTAGTATCTATTACTGAATAGACTTAGTATCTATTACTGAACAGCCACTATCTATTCACTAATATGAACGATCAACATAGGGATCCCACAGGGGAGCACGATTGGACCCTTGCTATTTTTACTATTTATAAATGATTTACATTCGACATCTATTAATTTACCCCACATACTGATTAATTATACGGACGACACATCAGTATTAATACTAAATAAGACAATGGATGATATTTATGCGAATGTAAATAATGTCATCGAATCTCTGACGTCATGGTTTGGGTCTAATAGACTGATATTAAACAAAGAAAAAACACAGTCAATATTTTTTAAGACAAAGCGTAATTCATTATTGTACCCCGAGAAATTGGCAATCGACAACGAACACGTGTTGGTTCAAGAGTCCGTAAGGTTGCTTGGTATTCATTTGGACCAGTATCTAGACTGGACCAGTCATATAACCTTTGTAATTGGGAAACTAAACAAGGCTGTTTTCGCATTGAGATCCCTCCAGCGATATGTAGATAAAGATGTTCTTAGGTTAGTGTATTTCGCCAATTTCCACAGCATTCTTAGGTTTGGCATCATGTTTTGGGGAAACTCAACTACCATCCAAACTATATTCAGGATTCAAAAACACTCCCTCCGGATACTAAGTAACTTAGTCTACCACGAATCTTGCAGGGGATGCTTTAGAAGGGCCAATATCCTGACAGTGACGGGTGTTCGAAAACATAATCACCTTTTCAGTAATTTCTGTAAACCTACCGAACGGCGAACGAGATTTAATAAAGAACTGTTTCAGCTACCACAGCATGCCTTAACACTTACGGAGAGAAATCCCCCATATAATACCATGAAATTATTTAACAGTTTACCAAGGGATATTAAGCATTTGATCAGTAGTAAACAATTTAAAATGCAGTTATTTAAACTGCTAATTAGTATTGAACCCTATAATGTGCAAGAGTCTTATTCAAAGGTTAATAGCGCAAATATCGGTATTTCATGTTAACCATATCTGTTTGACACATTTCATATAGGCTGTATATATGTTTCATTTTATTGTATATGTATGTACGTGCTTAAATTATGAAATAAACTGTTTTGAATTTGAATTTTTAATTTTAATAAGCTAGATTGTCTAATCACTAGACTAGTATACTAGACCCTAGTATACTAGGTCTATTACTGAATAGACGTAGTACGTCTATTCAGTAATAGACCTAGTACGTTTATCTCTTTATGACATTTAATTAACAAAAAAATTGTTAATAAATATTGACAAACTATAAACCGGAGAAAAACCTTAATAAACAAGATTAATGAAAAAAATAACTTTAATAAAGTGGGAGAATGTAATGCGAGTCATTTTCGCGTCAACTAAATAAAATAGCGGCATTTCGCCTCGCGTAAAGTATTTCCCTTATTTCAAACTTCCTCCCGACACATCAAGTGCTCAGTTTATTAACAGTAGCTTAAGATTATGTCATGGCGGCTTTGAGCGAGAAATTTATGAAACAACTGTAACATGGCAAAACCCTTTGCACAGAAGAAAATGCACGTTATATAACACACCGGCTTCTATATTTCAGTTTCTAGTACGATTCAATTACAAAGATCATAAAAAAAAAGAAAAGAAAGAGAGATAAGACGACACTAGAAGAGACTGAGAAAATTGAACAAACTACAAAGTTACATTTGTCTTAGTCCTGTCCGTCTAGTCTTGTCTGTCTAATCTTGTCTGTCTAGTCTTGTCTGTTTAGTCTTGTCTGTCTAGTCTTATCTGTCTAGTCTTGTCTTTCCAGTATTGTCTGTCTAGTCTTGTCTGTCTAGTCTTGTTTGTCTGGTCGTGTCTGTCTGGTCGTGTCTGTCTAGTCTTGTCTGTCTAGTCTTGTCTGTCTAGTCTTATTTGTCTAGTATTGTCTGTCTAGCATTGTCTGTCTAGTCTTGTCTGTTTAGTCTTGTTTCTAAACACACAAGACTTGACAAATAAGACTAGACAGACAAGACTATACAGACACGACCAGACAGACAAGACTAGACAGACTAGAAGAAGTCTTGCCTGTCTAGTCTTGTCTGTCTAGTCTTGTCTGTCTAGTCTTGTCTGTCTAGTCTTGTTTGTCTAGTCTTGTCTGTCTAGTCTTGTCTGTCTAGTCTTGTCTGTCTAGTCTTGTCTGTCTAGTCTTGTCTGTCTAGTCTTGTCTGTCTAGTCTTGTCTGTCTAGTCTTGTCTGTCTAGTCTTGTCTGTCTAGTCTTGTCTGTCTAGTCTTGTCTGTCTAGTCTTGTCTGTCTAGTCTTGTCTGTCTAGTCTTGTCTGTCTAGTCTTGTCTGTCTAGTCTTGTCTGTCTAGTCTTGTCTGTCTAGTCTTGTCTGTCTAGTC
The DNA here is from genome assembly GCA_944588485.1 of Phosphuga atrata. Taxonomy (NCBI): domain Eukaryota; kingdom Metazoa; phylum Arthropoda; class Insecta; order Coleoptera; family Silphidae; genus Phosphuga; species Phosphuga atrata. Next base: position 27,510,335 of record OX155905.1, on the reverse strand, counting down.
TTCTGTCTAGTCTAGTCTTGTCTGTCTAGTCTTGTCTGTCTAGTCTTGTCTGTCTAGTCTTGTCTGTCTTGTCTTGTCTGTCTAGTCTTGTCTGTCTAGTCTTGTCTGTCTAGTCTTGTCTGTCTAGTCTTGTCTGTCTAGTCTTGTCTGTCTAGTCTTGTCTGTCTAGTCTTGTCTGTCTAGTCTTGTCTGTCTAGTCTTGTCTGTCTAGTCTTGTCTGTCTAGTCTTGTCTGTCTAGTCTTGTCTGTCTAGTCTTGTCTGTCTAGTCTTGTCTGTCTAGTCTTGTCTGTCTAGTCTTGTCTGTCTAGTCTTGTCTGTCTAGTCTTGTCTGTCTAGTCTTGTCTGTCTAGTCTTGTCTGTCTAGTCTTGTCTGTCTAGTCTTGTCTGTCTAGTCTTGTCTGTCTAGTCTTGTCTGTCTAGTCTTGTCTGTCTAGTCTTGTCTGTCTAGTCTTGTCTGTCTAGTCTTGTCTGTCTAGTCTTGTCTGTCTAGTCTTGTCTGTCTAGTCTTGTCTGTCTAGTCTTGTCTGTCTAGTCTTGTCTGTCTAGTCTTGTCTGTCTAGTCTTGTCTGTCTAGTCTTGTCTGTCTAGTCTTGTCTGTCTAGTCTTGTCTGTCTAGTCTTGTCTGTCTAGTCTTGTCTGTCTAGTCTTGTCTGTCTAGTCTTGTCTGTCTAGTCTTGTCTGTCTAGTCTTGTCTGTCTAGTCTTGTCTGTCTAGTCTTGTCTGTCTAGTCTTGTCTGTCTAGTCTTGTCTGTCTAGTCTTGTCTGTCTAGTCTTGTCTGTCTAGTCTTGTCTGTCTAGTCTTGTCTGTCTAGTCTTGTCTGTCTAGTCTTGTCTGTCTAGTCTTGTCTGTCTAGTCTTGTCTGTCTAGTCTTGTCTGTCTAGTCTTGTCTGTCTAGTCTTGTCTGTCTAGTCTTGTCTGTCTAGTCTTGTCTGTCTAGTCTTGTCTGTCTAGTCTTGTCTGTCTAGTCTTGTCTGTCTAGTCTTGTCTGTCTAGTCTTGTCTGTCTAGTCTTGTCTGTCTAGTCTTGTCTGTCTAGTCTTGTCTGTCTAGTCTTGTCTGTCTAGTCTTGTCTGTCTAGTCTTGTCTGTCTAGTCTTGTCTGTCTAGTCTTGTCTGTCTAGTCTTGTCTGTCTAGTCTTGTCTGTCTAGTCTTGTCTGTCTAGTCTTGTCTGTCTAGTCTTGTCTGTCTAGTCTTGTCTGTCTAGTCTTGTCTGTCTAGTCTTGTCTGTCTAGTCTTGTCTGTCTAGTCTTGTCTGTCTAGTCTTGTCTGTCTAGTCTTGTCTGTCTAGTCTTGTCTGTCTAGTCTTGTATGTCTAGTCTTGTTTGTCTAGTCTTGTCTGTCTAGTCTTGTCTGTCTAGTCTTGTCTGTCTAGTCTTGTCTGTCTAGTCTTGTCTGTCTAGCCTTGTCTGTCTAGTCTTGTCTGTCTAGTCTTGTCTGTCTAGTCTTGTCTGTCTAGTCTTGTCTGTCTAGTCTTGTCTGTCTAGTCTTGTCTGTCTAGTCTTGTCTGTCTAGTCTTGTCTGTCTAGTCTTGTCTGTCTAGTCTTGTCTGTCTAGTCTTGTCTGTCTAGTCTTGTCTGTCTAGTCTTGTCTGTCTAGTCTTGTCTGTCTAGTCTTGTCTGTCTAGTCTTGTCTGTCTAGTCTTGTCTGTCTAGTCTTGTCTGTCTAGTCTTGTCTGTCTAGTCTTGTCTGTCTAGTCTTGTCTGTCTAGTCTTGTCTGTCTAGTCTTGTCTGTCTAGTCTTGTCTGTCTAGTCTTGTCTGTATAGTGTTGTCTGTCTAGTCTTGTCTGTCTAGTGTTGTCTGTCTAGTCTTGTCTGTCTAGTCTTGTCTGTCTAGTCTTGTCTGTCTAGTCTTGTCTGTCTAGTCTTGTCTGTCTAGTCTTGTCTGTCTAGTCTTGTCTGTCTAGTCTTGTCTGTCTAGTCTTGTCTGTCTAGTCTTGTCTGTCTAGTCTTGTCTGTCTAGTCTTGTCTGTCTAGTCTTGTCTGTCTAGTCTTGTCTGTCTAGTCTTGTCTGTCTAGTCTTGTCTGTCTAGTCTTGTCTGTCTAGTCTTGTCTGTCTAGTCTTGTCTGTCTAGTCTTGTCTGTCTAGTCTTGTCTGTCTAGTCTTGTCTGACTAGTCTTGTCTGTCTAGTCTTGTCTGTCTAGTCTTGTCTGTCTATTCTTGTCTGTGTAGTCTTGTCTGTCTAGTCTTGTCTGTCTAGTCTTGTCTGTCTACTCTTGTCTGTCTAGTCTTGTCTGTCTAGTCTCGTCTGTCTAGTCTTGTCTGTCTAGTCTTGTCTGTCTAGTCTTGTCTGTCTAGTCTTGTCTTGTCTGTCTAGTCTTGTCAGTCTAGTCCTGTCTGTCTAGTCTTGTCTGTCTAGTCTTGTCTGTCTAGTTTTGTCTGTCTAGTCTTGTCTGTCTAGTCTTGTCTGTCTAGTCTTGTCTGTCTAGTCTGTCTAGTCTTGTCTGTCTAGTCTTGTATGTCTAGTCTTGTCTGTCTAGTCTTGTCTGTCTAGTCTTGTCTGTCTAGTCTTGTCTGTCTAGTCTTGTCTGTCTAGTCTTGTCTGTCTAGTCTTGTCTGTCTAGTCTTGTCTGTCTAGTCTTGTCTGTCTAGTCTTGTCTGTCTAGTCTTGTCTGTCTAGTCTTGTCTGTCTAGTCTTGTCTGTCTAGTCTTGTCTGTCTAGTCTTGTCTGTCTAGTCTTGTCTGTCTAATCTTGTCTGTCTAGTCTTGTCTGACTAGTCTTGTCTGTCTAGTCTTGTCTGTCTATTCTTGTCTGTGTAGTCTTGTCTGTCTAGTCTTGTCTGTCTAGTCTTGTCTGTCTAGTCTTGTCTGTCTAGTCTTGTCTGTCTAGTCTTGTCTGTCTAGTCTTAGCTGTCTAGTCTTGTCTGTCTAGTCTTGTCTTCTGTTTCGCCAAACTTGCAGCATATATGGAAGATCTCCCTATCGCTTATAAAGAATTAACTCGAATTCCAGGGAACACTTTGAGAAACTGTGGCAGGATAGATGGTGGACTGCTAAAACGGGATTACGAACCAAGTTGTTTATACCTTCTATCACAGTTTCGAATAGCCATTACGTCAGTCTGTCCAACCACTCAGTTCAACTAATAACTGGCTATGGTATCTTCGGGGCAAACCTTCACAGATTTGGGAGGAGGGAATCTCCGTTATGCAAGTGTGGTGAAAATAACTCTGCGGAACAAGTTATCTCTTTGTACAAAGATACCGCACAATGGAGACAAATTCTGGAGCTAGACTACAAACAAAATGGCCTTACCTGGCCTAATAACCGAGAGCAGCTTAGGTTAGGTTAGGTTTTTTAGGCCAAATAACCTAATGTTAGGCCTAATAACTGAGAGCAGCTTAGGTCAATTCAAAAGACTAAATAGTGGTGGCGTACTTCGGACAATAATGCGAAAAACTAACCAGACTTGACCACGACAGACGGCTTAGTTAAAAGATCAATCTGATTTATGTCTTAACGGATATGTCTTAGCACCAGTGGATTAAGAAACAGAGACAGCATAGTGTCGAGCTCGACGGAATGCTGACTTTCATATGCACTCATATGAAAAATCAAACAAATAGGATGACTAGTTGTGTCTGTCTAGTCTTATCTGCCTAATCTTGTCGATCTAGTCAATGAGGTTAAGGAGTTTTGCTAAGGTTACACTCTCAATATTTTAACTAATTATATATCTGTTATTATTCCTAGCCGAGCTATGAATCTCTAAAGACGAAGCAACAAGAAGACTTGTTTTGTTACGAGCCGTACGACGATGCAATCGAAATAACCGTGCATGTTGGTTACAACGTTATTTTTTGCAGTTATATGCCAATTCGATGGTCGGTGCCGGCCTAGTTTACGACCCAAGGATCCTCCTGACGTCGATGAACAAATTTCTTGCAAAACTTCTTCTTAATCTCGCAAAAGTTTTTCTCCGCATGAAGACCATTCCATTTCCTACAATCCATATTTTTATACAAAAATTAACATTTTTTTTGTTCTGACCCAGATTAATTGTTACGTCAGATGCCTGGGCAGAGCCGCTCAATGTTTTTTGCTTGACAGACTAGACAGTCTAGTCTGTCTAGTTCCTGTAGTATGTGTAGTCTGTCTGGTCTGTCTAGTATGTTTAGTCTTGTTTGTCGAGTGTTGTCTGTGTAGTCTTGCCTGTCTAGTCTTGTCGGTCTAGTCTTGTCTGTCTAGTCTTGTATGTCTAGTCTTGTCTGTCTCATACCCGCCTTTTAATGCGGGAGACCCGGGTTCGAATCCTGGTCGGGGAGGCGACAACTAGGGCAGTTTTCATTAACCGTCCGGGCTGCCCACCCTGAATGAATGCAATATATGCGATACCGGGGTGGCGCATACTAAAAGCCAAGGTGGAATAGTGGGTTTGGTGAGAGCTTCCCCTGAACCACTTTAAAATAAAAAAGTCTTGTTTGTCTAGTTTTGTCTGTCAAGTATTGCCTGTTTAATCTTGTTTATCTAGTGTTTGCTATCTAGTAAGGTTTGTCTAGTCTCTAGTTTTGTTGGATCACGGTTGATTGCCAAGCCCATTACGATTTTCTTTCCTTTTTTCCATGTAAAATGTTCTTGTGGCTTGATTGTTTCACATTATGTAAGTTTCTTGTGCAGCTGAAAGAGTGGGATACTTTAGTAACGTTTTTCTGTCTTAACTTAGTTTGAACGTTTTTCTTCTCCATTATTATTTTCATTTATCCCTGAGTATACTGTTTACATCGTAACTAATGGTCGTAAAAAACCCAAATTTGTTCGAATGCTTCTTATTACGTCTTACATAAGGTGTTAGTAAAATATTTGAATTACTTTCAAACGACGAGACTACAACATATATCATAAAAAATTGGACAAGTTCAGACGAACCAGAAAAGACGAGATAAGTTTAGGGAGCTGATGAACTGTCAGTTTAGACTATATTAGCTCGGACAAGGCAAAATCACTCAAGACCAGAGTTTACCAGACAAGTCAGATAAGACAAGACTTTACCAGACAAGTCAGATAAGACCAGATCAGAGTTGTCATGTCAGGTCTTGTGTGTTCTTGTTTAGTTTTGTTCAACATTGTCTTATATAGGCATTATCACATATATTTCTATATATATATATATATATATATATATATATATATATATATATATATATATATATATATATATATATATATAGGTTTTTAACTTCAAATTAAACTTTTATTAAATTTACTTAAATAATAATTAATATAGAAACAACAAATTAATTATCAAAAACTATAGAGAAAACAATTATGAAAAATTATAAAAATAATGTTAAAGTATCGGTTTTCCTGCTACGGCCAATGGTAATTTCATCGACATATCTACATAATATTTATTCCTCAATAATATTAAACAAATTTAGATTATTTTCTGGTTCCGCCAGCAAATTTCTTGCAGCTAATTTAACTTTTGAAAAAACATTTTGCAGATGAATTGCCTATTAGTCTGTGAAAGAAAACGTAGAGGAAATTATTCTTAAACAAGTTTGGACAAAACGGATATTTTTATAAAATGTTATGAAGAAGGTAAAACAATTGCAGAATCATCAGAAATAGCAGTTATTAATAAAAACATCGCTAAATCTTTAATTAGACGTTATAAGGATATGAGTGGGTGGATATGAGATGGTTAGACGAAATTGTGGTGCAAAAAAGGAATAGTAAATTATCTGATGAGATTTTAAATTATGTAGAGCAAATTATTGAAGAAAATCCATCGATTACTTTTAAAAAATATGAAATTGAAGATATTTGAAAATAAAAACGTCAACTTGGCCACAACATCTGTATTTAATGCATTAATAGCTTTAAAAATAACATTCAAAACTTTTGAAATTAGTCTGGACTGTTTAAACTCTACGTCAAGAATTGAACAACGCAAAAATTATGCAATTTTATTTTGATAAAATGCTCCACAAACGCGGGAGAATATAATTTTCATTGATGAATACGGTTTCAATTACCATCTCCGGCGAAATAAAGCTCGATCAAAGATAAATACTCCAGCCCATGTAATAATTACAACAGTAAGAGGCAGAAATGTTTCACTCATTGCAGCCATGAATTTATGTGGTATTATTCATTTTGAAATAATTTCTAATTCATCAGTAAATTCAAAGATTTTTATTATTTTTTTTTATGGTTTATTTAATAAAATGGCTGTAAGTAACATTGTAGAAGCTTGGCTGGTTCTGGACAACGCCAAAATCCATAAAATTCAGGAAGTTCGTGATAAAATAAATGGAACAAGCCATAGACTATTTTTTCTTCCAGCATATTCACCCATGTTAAATCCCATAGAAAAAGTTTTTTCGAAAGTTAAATTAGCTGCAAGAAATTTGCTGGTGGAACCAGAAAATAATCTAAATTTGGATAATATTATGAGGAATCCGTGGCCACTGTTACTTCTGCTGATTGTAATATATAAATATTATGTAGATATGTGGATGAAATTACCATTGGCTGAGGCAGGACAACCGTTACATTAACATTATTTTTATAATTTTTCATAATTGTTTTCATTATAATTTTTGATAATTAATTTGTTTTTTCTCTATTAATTAATAATTAACTAAATTTAATAAAAGTTTAATTTGAATTTAAAAAAGTTTAATTTGAATTTAAAAAAGGTTAATTTGAATTTAAAATGGTTTAATTTGATTTTAAGAAGGTTTAATTTGAAATTGAGAAGGTTTAATTTGAAGTTGAAACCTATATATATATATATATATATATATATATATATATATATATATATATATATATATTTGTATATATATATATATATGTATATATATATATATATATATATATATATATATATATATATATATATATATATAAATATATATAATATATATATATATATATATATATAAAGTAAGTTTAGAAAAATTCTAATGTGTTCATGAGTATGTACTCAAATTATAGATCATATACAAAAGGTATCCCAATTTCCCATGCTTTTGTCTTTACGACATTAACCTTTTGTATATATATATATATATATATATATATATATATATATATATATGTATATATATATATATATATATATATATATATATGTTGTATTTGAGGTTTTCGCGGATAGATACCTGTGTTGTATTGTTTTCTCGGGGATTCCGCGTTGATGCTGAGGGTTGGCTCTGAAAAGAACCGGATTCTCGACGTTTCGGCGAACTAACATTCGCCATTCTCAAGAGATATATGCGTCCGTGCGGTATGCGTCTAACGGTTGACCCGCACGGACGCATATATCTCTTGAGAATGGCGAATGTTAGTTCGCCGAAACGTCGAGAATCCGGTTCTTTTCAGAGCCAACCCTCAGCATCAACGCGGAATCCCCGAGAAAACAATACAACATATATATATATATATATATATATATATATATATATATATATATATATATATATATATATATATATATATAATGGTATTTTCCTCTGATTGGGCCGACAAAGTCAATTTAATTCTCTCTTGAGTTGCTCTATAAGAAAAGTATTTATTTATGAATAATATTATAAACTTTTTAAAAATAATATTTTAAATTCTAATAACAAAATCTTACCTATAAGAAAAGAAACGACAATTAATGTTTCGCTAGCGAGTTAGCAATCACAACGAACCAAAAAAAAACGCTTTCATCTCGAGTAGTAATAGTATATTTTACAGCAAGGGATAAAAGTGGCGTTTTTTTGGTGAGGTGGGAGTTTGCTGACGAGCGCCAGCGAGTTAGCAATCACACTGAACAAAAAAAAAACACTTTCATCTCGTGTAGTAAATGCAATTTTTTCCACTGATTTCGGTTGTAGAATCCACAATTCGAGTTTAATAAATCCAATTTGAAGCGAACTGTCAGAACTGTCAATACAAATTTAATTGTTGGTTTGGTGGTTTCCATGGTAACATATTGCATTCTCACAGAAGGTGATACTTTTCAAGTCAAATATCCTAATTTAATTTCGGTTTTTTAAATAGTTTCAGGCTCGTTTTACGTTTGTACATAAAATATTTCATTGAAATTGATGTAATTAATAAGAAAGTCCATGCAAATTTGGTTAGTTTAGTGTTTTAATCGAGAAAATCATAAATTTAAAATGCTCATTTTCGTCTCTAGATGTGAAAATATTTTCATCTCTAGAATGAAAAAATGTCACTTTCATGTAGGGTAAGCTGTGGAAAAAATGCCATTTTCACATTTATCAGTAGAAAAATTGCAATTTTTCTACTGATTTCGGTTGCAGAATCCATAAATCGACTTTAATAAATCCAGTTCGAAGCAAACTGTCAGAACTGTCAATACAAATTTAATTATTGGTTTGGTAGTTTCCATGGTAACATATTGCATTCTCATAGAAGGTGATACTATTCAAGTCAAATATCCTAATTTTATTTCGGTTTTTTTAAATAGTTTCAGGCTCGTTTGTGGTTTGTACATAAAATATTCCATTGAAATTGAAGTAATTAATAAGAAAGTCCATGCAAAGTTGGTTAGTTTAGTGTTTTTATTTTCATCTCTAGATGTGAAAATATTTTCATTTCTAGAATGAACAAATGTCACTTTCATGTTGGGTAAGCCGTGGAAAAGTTGCCATTTTCACATATATCAGTAGAAAAATTATATTTTTCTTTACATCTCCGTACCTCAGGGAAAAAATATCTGTAATGTATCCTCTTCAGGATTCATAAACGCATGAGCTGGGGTTCATTTTGAGATATGGAAAAAGTTTGACTCTGCTTTTTGTCGGCCAGTGTTTATCTTATAAATTGAGTTTGGCATTTTTTCTGCGATTTTGTATTCTTACTTATTTTCGTATTTTTTTGTATTCTTACTTATATTCTTCCTATTTAGTTTATTTCCATTGTCCACAAAAACGGTATCACCAACTTTAAAGTCAAAGTGTTTTCGGTTTTTATCGTAAATTATCTTGTTGTAATTATGTGAATTTATTGTGTTTTTTATAGCTTTATCCCTATCTTCAATTAAATCATGTTTGGTCTTTTTGAGTTTTAGTTCTTTTGGTAAAATTGTAACATCTGTGCCATTTAGTAGATACTTTGGTGCATATCCAGTGACAGTGTGCTCCGTTTCATTATAGTTTTTTACACAAATATGTACTGTAGTTGTCCATGCTAATTTTTCATTTTCATTTATTTTGCAACTGATTTTATTAACTAGTGTTTGGTTTAATCTCTCATTTAAGCCATTTGAGAAAGGAGAGTTCACTGCAGTAAAAATGATTGGAATATTTTTTTCAGTTAAAAATATTTTGAATTCTCTAGAATTGAGACCCGGATATTGGTCTGAAAGAATCGTGCCAATGTCGCCAGTTTCTGTAGACGTTCACTAGTTTGATAAAATCATTGGAATTTTGAGTTTTTGATGTCAAAATATATATGTACCTCGTGAAATGACCCGATAGCAGGTGTAAGTATCTTTTTGTTGACCGTGAACCCCCAAAACCTCCAATGGTATCTATAGAATATATTTCAAAAGGTTTTGTGGCGGGAACCAAAGGAGACATCAAACCATATTTATTTTTTCTTCTGGATTTTTTCTTTATACATATAGCACAATTTTCGCAGGTTTTTCTTATGTTTATTGTCATGTCTTTTGGTTATACCATGATTTGATCATTTTGTGCATCTGCTTAATTCCAATATGATCTAATTCTCTAAGTACATTTTTAATAAATTCTATACTGAAAATTTCTGATTTATTTCTGAATTATATTTTCTTTTTTTCTTATTTTCTTATAATAAAAATTGTTCTTTGATATTAACTTTTGTTTCTTCTGCATTGTATTTTGTCATTTTTTAATTGATCTTCTAAGATATCTTCTAATATTATTAAGTTTACTACTTTTAGTTTCATCTAGGTTCTCATTTTGTTCTAGCACTGGATTTCTACTTAGTCAGTCTGCTTCGATTTTATATCTGCCTGGAGAATATTTAATTTGGAAATTATATTGTGATAGGTAGTACATTATGTCTCCAAATTGTCCATCTGTTCTTGACTTTATGTTCATATTCTCAAATGGCTTGTGATCTGAAAAAAACGTAAATTTCCTACCTATAAACCAATGTTGCCAATACTTTATACACTCTTTGATTGCTACGCATTTCAGATATATTTAGTTATTACTTTTTTTCATTATCATTCAATTTTTTTGAGAAGTATGCTGCTGTTGTTTTCTTGTGGCTGTTTTAGGACAGCTCGTACTCCCAGTATACTGGCATTTGTGTATATGTGGATAGGTAACTTTGGATCAAAAATGGTTAGAATTGGTTGAGAACATAAAATGTTTTTCATTTCATCAAATGACTCTTGGCACGCCTTTGTCCAATTAAAGTATTGTCCTTTTCTCAAAAGGTTATGCAATGGATCCAATTTCAATGCTATTTTTGGCACATATTTGTGATAAAAGTTCTCACTCAATTCTCAAAAAAACTTTCTCAAAAATTGTCTCACATTTTTTTTCGTTTTTGGAGTTGGAAAGTTTCTAATTGAAATCAAGTTATCTTTCAGAGGCCTAACTGCATTATTTTGGATTATGTGACCCAAATATTTAACCGAATCAGCTGCGAATGTGCATTTAGAAAATTTTAATCTTAAACCTTCATTTTTTATTGCCTGAAACAGCTGTTCTAGATGTCTAACATGATCTGAGAAAGATTTAGAGAATATTAGGATGTCGTCAATGAAATTTACTTTGAAGTCTCCAAGTTTGTGTTTCCGTATTATGTTACACATTATTCTCTGTAATGTAGCTGGTGCGGTTTTTAAACCGATTGGCAAACAAGTCAATTGGAAGTGACCCTCTTGAGTGACGAATGCAGTCTTCTATCTGTTTGTAATTCGTAAAGGTATCGACCAAAATGCCGAGTTTAAGTCCAATGTTGAAAAAAACTTGCAATCTCTTGTCTTTATCTCTCTTCTTGTCTAAATCTGGTAAACCGGCAGCAATTATATCGATTAAGGTCCATTGATCAATTTTCTTTCTTACTTCAATTAAGAGTTTTTCTTGTTTTATAGTATATTCTAACAAAGATCCTGATTGATACTTAAAAAATAATGCATATTTGCTTACAGTCCAACCCTTATTGGCATAAGTTTGTAAAAAATGTGATTTCCATTTCAACCAGTCTGTACCTGATTTTTCCAGAAATAATCTAAAGATTTCAATTTTTTCTTCATCTCTTACTATATCAAACCTTTGGCATTCTTTTTCAAATATTTCTTATTATTAATATTTCTAAATCCAATAATATGCGCTTATATTTTTTCCATCAAACTTTTCAAGTACAAACCTCTGCTAATCTGTTAACTTTTTTATACTTTGTTTTCATTTTTTTTTTGCTGATTTTCAACTAATTTTTCTAAAATTTTCACTATTGGATTTTCTGAATTACCTTCATTGGCAATAGTCAATTCTTCTTGCGTAATTTCCTTTAAAAATTGGTCTTGAAAAATCATGTTTCCATCCTCCTATGTTTTTCGTATATAGTCATTTTTATCCATACACTTCTAGTTTGATGTCTCTCTTCAATGTATTTTTTACTGTAGTAGTAGCTTTAGAGGCGTAGATAAGTTTGTGAATTGATGCTGCTTGAAGCTCCTCAAGAATCAGGTAAATTTTATCATCTTGTGTGACAATTGAGGTTATAATAATATGGTTTGACATTTCGTCTGTTGCTGCCTTTACTTCGAACGTAAATTTTTCCATTTTCTGGCAAAAATTATCGTTTTATAATGGTATTTTCCACTGATTGGGCCGACATAGTCAATTTAAAACACTCTTGAGTTGCTCTATAAGAAAAGTATTTATTTATGAACAATATTATAATTTTTTTAAAAACAATATTATAAATTCTAATAGATTTTGTATCTTACCTATAAGAAAAGAAACGACAATTAATGTTTTTAATTGTAATGTCGATTCCCAATTCACGTAACTAGTTTTAATAAAATTATAACATAAGTAAAAAAATAAATAGTATCCGTTGTCTAGGTTTCGGACTACTATGATGTTGTTTTAAGCAGAGCAATATTAAAGAAAATTATATTTTTCTTTACATATATCGTGGGCGCGCGTGCAAAAGGGGATAAGTATTTTTTTTTCAAAAGTGCGTTTTTATCATAATTCCAAAGAAAAAAGCTTTCTCCATCATTGTGCAAGAGGAGACAAGTCAAATGTGACCCAATCATATTTAATTTGGTTGTGACTTAGGAGGTAGTTTGTACTTGCCCCAATGTTGTTTGTGCAAAAGAGGATAAGTCGTTTTAGTAATGTAATGTTATGACTCATCTTTCTGAGCACATATCTAGATTGCTGCGCTTAAACTTGACTTAAACTGATGCTCTTGTGAATCTCTTGTGGAACAAAATAATAGAAAAGGTGCGTTTCTTTATGGAGGTTTCCTATCGTGGTAGGTTGATTAGGTCTATAAGTTCATTCATAGATATATAACATTCTGCTGTAATAAACTGTCATTGATTTAGGTTAGGTTGGTTAAAGAACGTCACCATAATAGATATGAACCAGGCTATAGCATTTGAAAATGCAGACCAAGAGGCGAAAACTGCAGTTGTGGAGGTGCTACAAAATACTAACGTATTTTTTAAATAGCAAACGTATTTTAAAGGGAGACACCAGGGAAACTAGGACGAATAGAAAAGATGCAATGTGTAATGGTAAAGAATACATCACCAAGAAGGGAAAGATAATAAAAAGGAAGAAATTATCTGAGCTTATGCCATGCAGAATGAAATGTGCAGAAAGAATTACTGCTGAAGACGCAGAAATCTTATTCAATGAGTACTGTGCTTTAGATTCTCATGATAAACACATGTACATATCAGTATTACCCGTTCAAGAGTTCAGGACCATAATAGATTTCACCATAGTCAAGTTTCTTTACGATATAAAGTTCATATAAATGGAATATCTTATCCAATTTGTAAAGCAGATTTGTTAAAATGTTTTGCAATAACAAACAAGTTTTGAAATCATTGTAGCTAAAAAACGTTCATCGGGAGGCGGTACAGTACATAGAGATAACAGAAGAAGTTGAATTCCATGGAACAAGACATCTGACGATAGATTCGCCGCAGTTCGTCAGCATCTAATCTCCATTTCTGCCTACGAGAGCCACTATACTAGAAGAGACACAAAAAAAAGTATTTGCCTCCTCATTTGACTATTTAGGAATTGTATAAGGAATACAAACGTATAGTTTTCGTACAGTTTTCCATAAGTTAAATTTTTCCATTAAACTACCTAATAAAGACACTTGCCAGACCTGTGATCGTCTACAAATGGAAATTAAAATGAGCACTACGGATAATGAAAAACATGTATCTGAAGAAAAATATGAAAAACATCTAATGCTTGCAGATAATGCATACACTTCAAAAGCTAACGATAGAGGAATTTCTAAAAACGACCCCTCAAAAAAACAATATCTTTTGATCTTCAGGCTTGCTTGCCAACCCCAATTCTGAAAAACTGTATTTCCTTCTATAAACGCCAGTTATGGGTTTTCAATTTGACCGTGCATGACTGCGATCACTCACAAGGATCTTGTTACCTTTGGAATGAAACAATAGCAGCAAGAGGGGCAAACGAAATTGCATCCTGTGTTTACAATTATATCGAAAATCTTCCAGAAAACATTACGACATTGACAATGTACAGTGACACATGTGGAGGCCAGAATAGAAACACCCACTTTGATATAATGTGCTTAACGACAATACACAAATCAAAAAGCTTGGTTGAAATAAATCATAAGTTTCTTGTCCCTGGACACTCACTCATGGAATGTGATACGGACCATTGAGTTATTGAGAAAATGAAAAAAAATATGCCCAGTCTATCGAACACCCGTGAGAGTGGGCTCAACTTATAAGAGTTGCAGGTATTCCTTTTGTAGTGACAGAGATGGCTCAAGAAGATTTTTTAACTTATTCAGATTTACTAAAATCATCCTTGCAATTGCGTAAAACAGACGTCGAAAATAATAAAATCAACTCGAGACAAATTAGATGGATAAGATATTTGAAAACGATGGGCCCTTCATTTCTTGTTAATTATTCTGTTGACGACGAGGACAGCTTTAGAACATTGAGTTTTTCTTAAAAGGAAAACGATCAAAATTAACTCCAAGAGTTATATCTAAACAGCCACTTCAAATTTCAGCTGAAAAAAAAGAAAGATCTGATAGATCAGCTGCCATTTATCTCGAACATCTTCAAGGAGTATTATAAAAACACAAAAGTAGCTAAAAGCAACAATGGAAAGAAGCTAAAGAAAAAGAACAAGAGGGCTCATGTAGATGACTTGGCAAGCGACAGTAAAAGTGGATAACTAACAATAAGTAATACAGTACAATATTATAATAATAATAGTTTTAAGATTTAATCGAGAAGTAATTTAAAATAAATGTTCAAATCGTTTTTGTCTAATAAAATTTACATAAATTGGGGTATCTTTATTTCTAAAAATATATTTTTTTCTAGAATATTTAACTTATTTTTGATAGAAATTATGTTTTTTATGTTCAAACCGTTTTATTTCAAAAAAATATAATTTTTATAGCGACGAAAGGTTTGGTACGAATTGTTTATTGTTTACAAGGAGAAGCAATTAAACATATTCAATTTATTTTTGATAATTTTGCTTTATTACTAAATTACTATAAATCGGCTGAAAATATTCAAAAGCCATTTTATAACATGATTGATTTATAATGAAATCAGGAAAATATAAAGCTAAAATTTTTTTAAAGCTTTAAAAATTCAATTGCTTGGAGAAAAAATGTATTAGATTTTGGAGGTGACAACAAACTTTCTTTTTTGATTTCCCAAAATTATCGTTTTCTGACCTATCCCCTTTTGCACGCACGCCCACGATATATACTCTGCTTAAAAACAGCATCATAGTAGTCCGAGACAACGGACAACGGATAACCTAGACAACGGATACTATTTGTTTTTTTATTTATGCTATAATTTTGTCAAACTAGTTAAGTGAATTGGGAATCGACATTACAATTAAAAACATTAATTGTCGTTTCTTTTCTTATAGGTAAGATTTTGTTATTAGAATTTATAATATTGTTTTTAAAATTTGTTTAATATTGTAAATAAATTCTTTATTTATAGAGGTACTCAAGAGTGTTTTAAATTGACTGTGTTGACCCAATCAGTAGAAAATACATATATATATATATATATATATATATATATATATATATATATATACATGTTGTATTTGAGGTTTTCGCGGATATATACCTGTGTTGTATTGTTTTCTCGGGGATTCCGCGTTGATGTTGAGGGTTGGTTCTGAAAAGAACCGGATTCTCGACGTTTCGGCGAACTAACATTCGCCATTCTCAAGAGATATATGCGTCTGTGCGGGTCAACGGTTAGACCCGTTGACCCGCACGGACGCATATATCTCTTGAGAATGGCGAATGTTAGTTCGCCGAAACGTCGAGAATCCGGTTCTTTTCAGAACCAACCCTCAACATCAACGCGGAATCCCCGAGAAAACAATACAACACAGGTATCTATCCACGAAAACCTCAAATACAACATTATAAACCTCCACGGGGAGGAAATTTACCACCTCACCCGTAGTTTCGAGAAACTACGGACAAAGCGCTCTCAATTATTATGCGATTTAGCATTCTTACGTCGCTGTAGAGATACAGACATAACACCCGTCTGTATGAGGCTGTCACACCAAAATCCGACAGCCAGGTCAAACAAAATACTACACAACGCAAGCCAAGCTTTGCTTCGGGACGAAATCCAAACCAAACGACAGAAACTTGACAGCATCAGTCAAAATATCCTGACAACCCACATAACTCTAACCACTACGCTACACCCTCTCCTCTGGCAACAGATAGACTTAATATCTACCAACTGAGCCGAACAGAATAGATTATTAATTACCAATAGACAGAAAGAAAAATACAACCTTCTCAGACGGAGACAAAAACCTGCACCAAAACCACTCAACATCGACAAAGTGGTTTACAATCTTTCAGACCAGCCCCTTGACGAACCTACCAAAACCGTACTGGCCAAGGGTTTTAACTTTGCAATAGCACCAACTCGCCTTCCCAAAGAAGACATAATCACTGGTGTCGAGACTGCAATTTCACAACTCCCTGCCACATTAGCCGAGACAATAAGACAGGAAACATGCCACATTTTAAGATCTGCCAAACCACCGACAAGAAACATCTCATACGAGGAATTCAAAGCCCTCAAGGCACTAAGGGAAAACAACAGCATTGTGGTCCTACCAGCTGACAAAGGAAATTGCTCTGTAGTCTTGAACAGTGCTGACTATAAACAAAAAATGACCACAATCTTAGGTGATCCAGCTTATCTGCCCAGTACAACGGACCCCACAACCTATCTTGAGAAAACTACCAGACAAAAGATCCTAAGCTCTAGCATTGACAAGGAAACAATGAATTATCTTATACCAAGGGAGAAATCTTCACGGTGTCCCAAGATATATGGTTTGCCAAAGATCCACAAAGATGGAGCCCCACTACGACCAATAGTAAGCTCCGTTGGTTCACCGGTCCAACTTCTTGCGAAACATTTAGCAAAATGTTTACAACCATACGCCGAAGATTGTGATTCCTATGTCCGCAATGCTGAACACTTCATAGACATACTGAAAAATCACCAACTCCAGCCCAGCCACCTCCTTGTGAGCTTTGACATTGTATCTTTATTCACAAAAGTACCGGTCCCTGAGGCCTTAAACATCATAAGATCAAAATTAAAACCAGAAAAGTACGTATCAGATCTGGCAGAACATTGTTTAAAGAATACATACTTTAGGTACGGTGGTCAAATATACAAACAAGTCCTAGGAGCACCAATGGGTTCACCTCTATCCCCAGTAATAGCCAACATATTTCTTACAGATTTTGAGGAAAAGGCAATCTCATCAGCCACACTTAAACCTACACTCTGGTTAAGATATGTTGACGACACATTTGTAATCTGGCCCCACGGCAGACCAGAGCTGGACAAATTCCTTACCCATCTTAACTCCCAACACGACCAAATTAAATTCACAATGGAGATAGAAAAGCATCAACGACTTCCTTTCTTGGATGTTTTGGTACAGAAGAGACCTGACGGCACCTTGAGTCACACTGTGTACCGGAAACCAACCCATACAGACAGATATCTGAACGCTTCTTCGCACCATCATCTCAAACAACTAGCATCTGTAGTAAACACTCTTACCACCCGATCAAAAAGACTAGCCGACCAGCTGAACTTACCGAAAGAATTGAGGAACCTACGAGAAGCTCTTTCTTCAAATGGATATCCAAACAGCTTAATATCCAGAGCTTTTCGTCGTACAGAGAACAGTAGCCAGAGAACTGAAGAACGCCAGAAACCCGTTAGCACAGCATACCTACCATATGTTCATGGATCAACTGACAAAATCTCCAGAATTCTTAAAAGACACAACATCGACACCATTTTCAAACCTAACCAGAAAATATCCTCCATGCTACGCAGCGTTAAAGACACCATCCCGTTAGAATCCCATGGAATTTACGAAATACCTTGCGGAACATGTGAACGAACCTACATTGGACGTACCAATAGAAAAATATCTGCTAGGATTCAAGAACATGTAGTTTCAGTCAGACACAGAGACAAAGTTTCATCGGCACTTGTCCAACACACAAACACCGGTCACTGGATGGACTTTAGAAATTCAAGGACTCTTGCACAGATTAGCCACGAAATGTCACGAGTATACAGAGAAGCCATAGAGATAGAAAAACGAGACTACTGCATGAACACGAGAGACGATTCCTTGAGATTGCCCCCAGCATGGCGACCGATCATATCCACCCTCAAAATGCAACCCCAGACACCCCAGACTCATGTACGACCAACAAGACAAACAAACAACCGAACCGAAGCACCGCACACAACGCGCATGACCCGAAGCCAGACAGCTATAAGTAGTCGCACCGCACGAACGAGCTCTCAGTATGCGTCTAACCGTTGACCCGCACGGACGCATATATCTCTTGAGAATGGCGAATGTTAGTTCGCCGAAACGTCGAGAATCCGGTTCTTTTCAGAACCAACCCTCAACATCAACGCGGAATCCCCGAGAAAACAATACAGCACACGGCCAAAACCAAAAAATCGCTTCCATCTCGAGTAGTAAATGCAATTTTTTTCTACTGATATTATGTATTAATACATACATCTATAATACATAATTCGACTTTAATAAATCCAATTCGAAGCGAACTGTCGAAAGTCTCAATACAAATTTAATTGTTGGTTTGGTCGTTACTATGGTAACATATTGTATTCTCATAGAAGGTGATACTTTTCGAAGTCAAATGTACTAATTTTATTTCGTTTTTTTCGTAATTTTATTTTTTTAAATAGCTCGTTTTAGGTTTGTACATAAAATATTCCATAGAAATTGAAGTAATTGATAAGAAAGTCCATGCAAATTTGCTTAGTTTAGTGTTATAATCGAGAAAATTATAAATTTAAGATGCTCATTTTCATCTCTAGATGTGGAAATATTTTCAGCTCTAGAATGAAAAATGTCACTTTCATGTAGGGTAAGCCTTGGAAAAATTGCCATTTTCACATATATCAGTAGAATTTTTTTTTTTTTACTTTGTTTAGTTTTTTTCAACCTAATATAATCTTTTCGTATATAACTTTGTTTTATGGAAGCTGGCCTTACATAACCTTGCATTGATCTTATACCTAACAACATTAATTGATCTTATACCTTATATAATTTCGTCTTCTATTACCTTGTCTAGTTTTGTTCAACATTGCCTCGTGTAGCCTTGCCTTAAATAACCTTGTCTAGTATAATCTTGTCTTATATAACCTTGTGTTATATAACCTTGTCTTATATAGCCATGTCTTATATAACCTTGTCTTGTGCAAGCTTGTATTATATAATCTTGTCTTATATAATCTTGTCTATTTTTGTTCAACGTAGTCTTAATATAATAATCCTTTATTTGCATAAATGTAAATAGACGACAGTTCGTACATTAGTGTGACATCCAAAAGAATAATACATAACAAAACAAGCAAAAGAAGAAAAAAACAAGAGAATGAAAAAAAAATAAAAATATCTAAATACAGAAAAATAAACAGCTCATAAGTTCTTAGATCCTGTTTAGGTAAAAAGAACGTAAGGAAGAAAAAAACATAAATAAAAAGAAACATAAAAAAGCCTTTAACCCTGGCTTTTGCACGTCGATATTTTTTCCATGTACACAAAACCCGAGCCACTCTTATTCATAACCTTCTTCCAATTTTTCGCCAGCGACTTCTTTCTGTCTTTTCTTCGCTCCATTCACATTTCTTACAACTTAACACCCAATGTTCCCACAACTCCTCTCCTTCTCCACATGCTCGACAAGTCCTATCTGTTGCAGCCATCCAATATCTTCTACCTCTTTCCTCACTAAATAACAGGTATATATTAGTTAACCTAAACAGGGCAAAGGCTACCTGTGGGGCTTTAAGATTGACTAGATACTCTGGACATCTGGCAAAAACTCTGGATTTTGCTGTAGTCTCTATTATAGGTAGCCTAATCTATGTGTTTTTGTCTCAATGCAGCTCTATCTCCAGTAGTCTATCTGCTAGAATCCTTTCTACTAACATTCCCTCATTCATTATTCTCACCACGATCTCTAATTGGTTCCATCCCCCTCTTTCATATATTCTGTTTCATCTTCTTCTTTCGAATAGGCCTACTTTGGACCACGCTTGTTCAACTGTTGGGCTTTGACCTTTGCCCAGTATTGTCGCATCTTCTGTCGGTGCAACTCCTTTCTCTCTTCTGTCCAGGGAGTACCTTTCCTTCGAAATTTTTCCTGAAATCCACGGACTTCCTTCAGGGTGCGTCTCACAGACTGTCTGTTTTTGAGATCTGTTATTCCTAGTTCTTTAATATCCTTCTCGGTTTCTGTCAACCAAGTGGTACGAAGCTTCTTGTTTTGCCATAAGGTGAACAGACGGTTGGTTAGTCGGTTTGGAGGCAATCTTGCAACGTGGCCATAGAAAGCTACCCTTCTTTTTCCAGTACAGTCAGAGAGCAACTCAATATGTTCGTAGAGCTCAGAGTTATGCCATCTTCGGAATTCCCCATCTTCCTGTACTGGGCCTAAGATCTTCCTGAGGATTCTCCTCTCTCTGATTTCCAATTTCTCTATTAGACTACTTCGGTTCAAGAAAAGACTCTCCATGGCATACAGGGCTTCTGGTCGTAAGACTGATGTATAGTGCTTAAGTTTCAGGTTGCGTGACAGGCAGTTCTTATTGTAAGTGTTCTTAGTCAGCCGATAGGCTAGTTCTAACTTGCTGACTCTCTTGGATAATGATGCTCTTTCTGATAAGTTGGGTTCAATCCATTCGCCGAGATACTTAAATTTCTCAGTCCTTTTGATGTTTCCCTGTTCTAGTAACATCTCTCTGTTTGCTTCTCTGATGTTGGTGAAGAATTCTGTTTTCTCCAGCTACACTTGAAGACCCACTTTGGCAGCCTGTTTTCTCAGGAAGTCTACCTGCATTGTTGCCATCTCAAGAGAATCAGCAAACAGTGCCATGTCATCTGCAAAGGCCAGGCAATCTACAACCAGTCCATCGTTGTAACGTCCCAGGTAGATACCACTCTGAGCACCCAAATTGTTCAGTTCCTTGCGCCATTACGCGCACATAACATAAACATTATGCGCACATAACATAACCTTTTTAAGTTGAAGAGAAGTGGGGAAAGTCCATCTCCTTGTCTCACTCCAATTTTTATTTCGAAGCTTTCTGAAATCTCGCCTCTAAATTTAACCTTGGAATGGGTGTTGGTCAAAGTTTCTAGGATTAGTCTGCGGGTTTTGTTGTCTAGTGCTAGTTCCTGGAGTACTTTGTTAAGCGTTTCTCTATCAATGGAATCTTGGGCCTTCCTAAAATCAACAAAGGTAACGACCACCTTGCGGTTTCTCATCTTGGAGTATGCAAGTACAGTTTTAATATTGAGGATCTGTTCAACACAGGATCGGGTCTTCCTGAAGCAGCCCCCTGGTATTCTCCCATTTGACTATCCAACTGATTTTCTGCCCTTGCTTGTAACGCCTTCGAGAGAATCTTCTATGTTACCAGGACGAGAGAAATTCCAAGGTAGTTGTTTAGATCCGTAAAATCTCGTTTTTGTGAAGCGGATGGTTTAGAGCAGATTTCAAATCGGGTGGTAATTTCTCTGTTTCCCAGATGTCCTGGATGATCTCGGTTAGCTTGCGCACGGCATTGTTTCCCGCACCTTTTCACTGTTCAGCAACGATAGAGTCCTCTCCAGCTGCCTTATTCTTAAGAAGTTGAATGATCTGGCCAACTTCTTCCAATGAAGGGGGAAGCGAGTCCGGGTTTGGTGTGGTTTGTTTATAGTCGAAGTCTTCGCTGGGTGGGTCACAGTTGAGTAGATTTTTAAAGTACTGAGCCAAAAGGTGGCAGTTGTTATTGTCGTTATAAGCCAGTTTGCCTTGTGAGTCTCTGAAGTGGAGGCTTGGCGGAGTGTATTTTCTGAGTGCCTGCTTAAAGGTTCCAAAGAAATCTTTGGAATTATTCTTAGCAAAGCTCTCTTCGATTTGCGTTAGTTGGTTTTGCGTGAAGGTTAGTTTGGTACATTATATGTACATTCTGTTTCCTTATTTTGTTTCTTTATTACTTACTACCTTTACCCTCCTTTCTTACCACTTTAAGAACTTCTTTCACTATTCTTTCATCTCCCGCACTATTCACTTTCCTTTAGCCACTCTAAATTTAGCCACTCTCATAACCGCATTGTTTGCGACCTTGTTAGAATTTGTTTCTTGTTGGACGATATACCAGTGGGGACTTTCCTAGCTGCAGGGCCCTCTTTATGAACTGTAACTCATTCTCTCTATGTCGTTTTCCTTCACACCTAAGATTTCTGCCCCATACATTATAATACTACATACGCACGCCTTCCATACAATCACTTTCGCCCTAAAATTTTCCCTTAGGTATACTCTTTATGTATCCCAGAGCCTGTTAGCAGCCACCCACAGTTTTTTACTATATACTTGATATGAATTGAATGATCTTATTTTTTTTTTAAATTATACAAGTCTATTGCAAAGTCATTGCAAAGTCTATTGCGTTTTCTAATTCACTGTCACTTTTATTCGTATAACTGTCTTCGCCTTCAAATGTACAAATTTCTTCTGGATAATAATTCTACTTTTAATTTTCTTTTAGAGATCTAATTGCTCTTACGCGATGAATTCTATCTGATGATAGTCTGCCAGATTTAATACTGAATAACCAACTTAGGATTGATTTTAGAACTGTTTTTGAAAAATTGCCCAAAGTTCTGTATAAGTTGTATAAGTTCATATTAGTTGTATAAGTAGAGACGAGCATGGGACAAGTTTCTCGTTCCAAATCCCATCCCGTGGGACGAATCCCTGTCACTGTCCCATCCCATCACATTTTCGTCCCACTGTCCCATCCCATAAACTTAAAATTCTTTGCCAAATGATTTGAATATTTGTGTGTCACCAACGATATTTAGATTAGCTGAAATTCTGCAAGTTCTAGAGTTTTTTTGTAATTGCTTTGTACTGTTTCACAAGTTTAAAAATGTCAGTTATTATATATTGCGTAACGTCAAAATTACTTATTACTTTACATCTTTTCCTGTTTCTGAAGAAATATATTTTTTGCGGCAGGATTCGCATTCTCTTTAAGAGCTTCCTCGGGACCTTCTCTCAGAACTTCCCCAGTACCCAGTACCGTGTGGATGTGTCCGGCGCAGGCCCGGCGCCGGGTGGAGGGGGTGGTATTGCATAGTCTAGCATGGAGGAGTTCAGACGTGCCGCGAGAGTCCATCCGGCGCCGGGCCGACTCATTTTGTCGGGTTGTCACCGGCCGGCCCCCACTGGCCGTCTGAATGCCGGGTACCGGCTCGGCTATGGTGGGCTATGGAACTGTATTGAAGCTTGCACACATGCCGGTCCGGCAGTCTACCGTCTTCACTTGTCGAGTGCGAGCACTCATTGTTTTCTTTTTGAGAATTTTTCATAATGAGATTAAGCGCCGATAAAGTAACCACATACAAATAACTCTTTCGCGATCAATTTTGTACTGAAGTCAATTACATACACTGCTCGTAGCTCGACCTCGTGGGCCATCGGGCCGGTTCCGGACAAATCCATCCGGCATGTGTGTAAGATGTCCAATCTGGTGCCGCTCCGGCGCCGGATACATCCACACGGTACGTGTGTACCTAGCCTAAGGCTCGCTAAACACGTACCGTGTGGATGTATCCGGCGCAGACCTGGCACCTGGTGGAGGGGGTGGTGTTGCACAGTCTAGCATGGAGGAGTTCACACGTGCCGCGTGAGTCCATCCGGCGCCGGGCCGACTCATTTTGTCGGGTTGTCACCGGCCGGCCCCCACTGGCCATCCGGCTGCCGGGTACCGGCTCAGCTGTGTATTGAAGCTTGCACACATGCCGGTCCGGCAGTCGACCGTCTTCACTTGTCGAGTGGGTGCACCCAATGTTTTCTTTGTTTTTTTTTCTTGCGAAGTAACCGCCGATAAAGTAACCACATACAAATAACTCTTTCGCGATCCATTTTGTACTTAAGTCAAATAAATACACTGCTCGTAGCTCGACTTCGTGGGCTATCGGGCCGGTTCCGGACAAATCCATCCGGCATGTGTGTAAGGTGTTCAACCCGGTGACGGGCCTGCGCCGGATACATCCACACGGTACATGTGTAGCGAGCCTAAGAGTTTAGTAGAAACTCACTGTCCGTCGCGGCGCATGACGATGCGCATGATGAGCTCATGCGGGTGCAGTGAAGACGTAATGCAAATATAGTGTGAACGTAATTCAGGGAATGCAAGAGTAATTCAAGGAATCCAAGAGTACCTTGTGTAAAGTAGTGTAATACTTACGTACTGCTAAGGAATGCGAAGTAATCTGCAGTAATGCATCTAAATATTGACATCTATGGCAAGAGTGGATGACTCGAATAGAGTCTAATTTAGTATAATCTAATCTAGTCTAATCTCATCTGATCTCATCCGGTTTCAATAAATCTCACCAAATCTCATCTAATCTTATCTAGTTTCATTTAATCTCGTCTAGTCTCATCTATCAAAATTCATCTAGTCTCATCTAATCGCATCTTGTATCATCTGTTCTTATATAATCGCATCTGTTCTTATCTAGTCCCATGAAGGGAACTATCTAGTTCCATGAACTGATCTAGCCTCATCAAGTTTCATCCGGTTTCATTTAATCTCATCTAGCCACAAGTAGTCTAATTTAGTCTAAGCTAGTACAATCTCTATCAATCCACTCTAAACTAGTCTGATCTAGTCCAATATAATCTAATCTAGCCTAATCTACTCTAATCTAGCATCATCAAGTCTGATCTATTCTCATCTTCTCACTCATCTCAACTTATTTAGTCACAACTAGTCTCATCTGGTCTTATCTCGTCCAATAAATGCTCACCTAATTTCATCTAGTTTAATATAGTCTCATCTAATCTTATACAAACTCATCAAGCCTTAGCAAGTCTCGTCTGTTTTCATTTAATCTCATCTAGTCTAATTTAGTCTAATCTAGTCTAATTTATTCTTATCTAGTATAACATAGTCTCATCTAGTCTCAACTGGTTTCATCAAGTCTCATCTAGCGTCATCTAATCTTATCTAGTTTTATCTAATATCATACAAACTCATCTAGCGTTATCAAGTATCATTTCGTTTCATTTAAACGCAGATAGCCCCATCTAGTCTAATTTAGTGTAATCTAGTCTAATCTATGCAAATCTAGCGAAAACTAGTCCAATCTAGGCTGATCTAGTGTAATTTATTCTAATCTTATATAATCTCGTCTAATCTAGTCTAATCCAGACTCATCTGGTTTCATCTAGTCTCATCTAATCTCATCTAGTCTTATCTGGTTTCATCTTATCGCATATAGTCTCATCTGTATTCATCTAAATCCTCAAATCTCTTCTCGTCTCATATGGTTTCATTTAGTCTCATGTAGTCTCATTTTAATTTCATTTACTCCTGTCGTAATAATAATTCCAATATTTATTTTAAATTAAATTAAAAAATCATGTAAAATCGGGTAAAATCAGAAAGAAAAACGATATTGATAAATAAAATTACATGAATTATAGCGTGTACTCAATATTTATTTCCAATGGCATCGGGTGAAGATGAATTTCTAAGAATTTCTGTTGTCGCGTGAGCAATTTGTTACCGATTATCATGACAACATGCATAAATTAACTTCGCCGGCCGATCACGCCATACGCAAGGACCAATCAAAATGTAATAATGTATAACCAAAAATTGTATTTTTTTAAATTGCGGAAATTATTTTCAAAATTTTGGTTCTAAATATCGGGAATTAACTTACCTTTGAGTTCTCGCAGTTTTCCGGAATTTCGGTTCGGTTTTTTCACTGAGCTCATTAGGGGTTCACACATGCGCACCAACAAATCATAGCCTATGTTGTAAAAAAAGTATCTACTCTAATCGGACTAATCTTGTCTAACTAATCTGTCTGTCTACTCTTGTCTGTCTAGTCTTGTCTGTCTAGTCTTGTCTGTCTGGTCTTGTCTGTCTAGTCTTGTCTGTCTAACCTTGACTATCTTGTCTTATATGTCTAGTCTTGTCCGCCTATTTGTTGAGGCAGACAAGACTAGACAGACAAACATAGACAGACGAGACTAGACAGACAAGACTAAACATACAAGGTTAGACAGACAAGCCTAGACAGAGAAGACTAGACAGACAAGCCTAGATAGCATAGTTGGGCAAAAATTAATTGTGAAAACAATTAACAACTAACAATTAAATTGCCAGATTTAATAGCAACTAACAACTAAAATAATTAATCGTAATTGCAAGATAACACAATTAACAATTAATTAATTGTTAATTGTAAAACTTTGCAATTACAATTAATTAATTGTTAATTTATTAATGCACGTTTACAATTACAGTTAACAATTAATAAATGTCGGTTAGAAGATATGTTTATTATACTTCAATATGAAAGTTTGATTTTACAACGCGACAGCTCGTTTGGGGAACGAGCCGAAAGGGCTAGTTTCCCATTAGCTGGAGCGCTGTAAAATCATTTTTGCACGAAATTTGTATAAATTTTTTTGGCCGATAATTACTTAAGAAACAAATGGAGTACGGA
This sequence comes from Phosphuga atrata, assembly GCA_944588485.1. NCBI lineage: Eukaryota > Metazoa > Arthropoda > Insecta > Coleoptera > Silphidae > Phosphuga > Phosphuga atrata. The sequence continues at coordinate 27,484,000 of OX155905.1, read as the reverse complement.
AAGATGGTTCGTTCTGGACCCTCTACCTCCACTTCCGGTCATCCACCCCCGCCCCCACTTCCGTTTGGCACCCCCACTCCCGGTTCTAAAAATTCGCCCACTTCCGGTTCCGGAACCGGAAGTGGAGTGGGAACTAGAAGTTGGGGTGGGAAACGAAAATGGGGTTGGGAACAGGAAGTGGGAACGAGAAGTGGGGTGGGAACTGGAAGTGACTAAGTTGGTAGAATGCTTCCTACAAAATCGACGGTTTTTGTAACACTACAGTCCAGGAATAGTTGATGGAGGACTCAGAAAAACGTAATACCCAGGGAAGCGTCCTGGCGCCAATCCTCTATAATATCTACACCAGCGATCAACCAACAAACGGAGAAACAAAGCGTTTCATATATGCCGATGATACGGCTACAGCAGCTCATGGCAGAACTTTCAACGACATGCAGGATAAATTAACTTACGCTCTAGAGGAGCCTACTATAGCCGTTACCTACTATAGCTACTATAAAAATAACCACATCAAAACGTATCCCACTAGGACACAGGTGTGTGCTTTCCATCTTAAAAACAAGGAAGCACACCGGAAGTTAAGGGTGGCCTGGCAAGGCCAAGAATTGGAGCATAACAACACCCCGAAAAAACCAAGGCATACGCGGAAGGGTCATCCACTCTTGCAATATATGTTAATATTTAGATGCATTACTGCACATTCCTTGGCAGTACGTACGTTGATTTTTTGATTAAAGTAGATTAATAGTAATTAATAGTAATTAAAGTATAATAATTAATAAAATGTTTCGTGGGTCGCATAAAATGTCGCGAGGGGCCGCATGCGACCCGCGGACCGCCATTTGCCCAAGCCTAGTCTAGAGTTTTCTAGTCTCGTCTGTCTAGTCTCGTCTGTCTAGTCTCGTATGTCTAGTCTCGTCTGTCTAGTCTTGTCTGCCTAGTCTTGTCTGCCTAGTCTTGCCTGTCTAGTCTTGTCTGTCTAGTCTTGTTTGTCTAGTCTTGTGTATCTAGTCTTGTCTGTCTAGTCTTGTCTGTCTACTCTTGTCTGTCCAATCTTGTCTGTCTAATCTTGTCTGTCTAATCACGCCTGTCTAGTCTTATCTGTCTAGCCTTGTCTATCTAGTCTTATCTGCCTAGTTTCGACTGTCTAGACTTGTGTGTCTAGTTTTGTATGTTTAGTCTTGTCTATCTAGTATTGTTTCTCTAGTCATGTCCGTCTATCTGTTGAGACAGAGAAGACTAGACCGACAAACATAGACCAACTGTCACTGTCCCATCCCATTAAATTTTCATCCCAATGTCCCTTCCCATAAACTTTTTTTCTAACATTTAATTTCGTCTAGTCTCATCTGTCAAATTTTATCTACTCTCATCTAATCGCATCTTGTCTCATCTGTTCTTATAAAATCTCATCTGGTCTTATCTAGTCGAATGAAAGCCCATCTAATTTCATCTAGTTTCATATAGTCTCAACTAGTTTCATATAGTCTCAACTAGTTTCATATAGTCTCATCGAGTATTTTGTAGTCTCATCTAATAATATCCAAACTGATCTAGCCTCATCAAGTTTCATCCAATTTCATTTAATCCCATCTAGCCACACGTAGTCTAATTTAGTCTAAGCTAGTCTAATCTAGACCAATCCACTCTAATCTAGTCTGGTCTAGTGCAATATAATCTAATATAGCCTAATCTAGTCCAATCTAGCTTAATCAAGTCTTATCTATTCTCGTCTGGTCTCATCTTGTTTCATTAAGTCGCATCTTACCTCTTCTCTTATCTTATTTAGTCATAACTAGTCTCATCTGGTCTTATCTAGTCCCATAAATGCTCAACTAATTTCATTTAGTTTAATATAGTATCATCTAATCGTATACCAACTCATTTAGCCTTATCAAGTCTCGTCTGGTTTCATTTAATCTCATAGTATACTCTAGTTTCATCTAGTCTCATCTAGCGTCATCTAATCTTATCTAGTCTGATCTAATATCATACAAACTCATCTAGCCTTATCAAGTCTCATTTCGTTTCATTTAAATTCATGTAGCCCCATATAATCTAATTTAGTATAATCTAATCTAATCTATGATTATCTATGCTAATCTAGTCAAAACTAGTCGAATCTGATCTGATCTAGTGTAATTTATTCTAACCTTATATAATCTCATCTAATCTAATCTTATCCAAACTCTGGTTTCATCTAGTCTCATCTAATCTCATCTAGTCTTATCTGGTTTCATCTAATCTCATTTAGTCTCATCTGTATTCATCTAGTATCCTCAAATCTCGTCTAGTCTTATATGGTTTTATTTAGTCTCATGTAGTCTCATGTAATTACAATATGTAATTATTTATTTTAAATTAATTAAAAAATTCATGTAAAATCGGGTAAAATCAGAAAAGAAAACAATATTGATAAATAAATCGCTTGTTCAAATTACGTGAATTATAGCGTGTACTCAATATTTATTTCCAATAACATCGGGTGAGAATAAATTTCTAAGAATGTGTGGTCATATGAGCAATTTGCTATCGTTTGAATTCGCTGCCCGATCACGTCACATGCAAAAGACCAATCAATTATAACCAAAATTTGCATTCTTTCGCATTACAATTATTTTCAAAATTTAAAAAATTACGATATATCGGGGATAAACTAAATTTTGAGTTCGCGCAGATTTCATGAATGCCTACTTTGATTTAAAAGTCTTGTCTGACAAAATTTGGCTAATATAATCTTGCTTGTGTAGTCTTGTCTATCTAGTCTTGTCTGTCTATTCTTGTCTGTTTAGTCTTGTCTCTATAGTTCCGTGTGTCTAGTCTTCTCCATCTACTCTTACCTATCTATACTTGTTTATCTAGTCCTGACTCTCTATTCTTGTCTGTTTAGTATGTCTGTCCAGTTTTGTCTATCTAGTCTTGTCTATTTAATCTTGTCTGTATAGTCTTGTCTGTTTAGGCTTGTCTGTCTAGCCATGTCTATCTAGTCTTATCTGTCTAATCGTATTTGTCTAATCGTGTTTGTCTAGGCTTACCTGTTTGGCTTGGTCTGTCTAGTCTTGTCTCGCTGGTCTTGCCTAGTCTAGTCTCATCTAGCCTCATCTAATTTTATCTAGTCACATCTAGTCTCATCTCGTCTTATCTACTCTCATGAATGCTCATCTGATTTCATCTACTTTCATATAGTGTCATCTAGTATTTTCTAGTCTCATCTAATCTTATCCAAACTCATCTAGCCGTATTAAATCCCATCTGGTTTCATTTAATTTCGTATAGCTCGATCTAGTCTAATCTGGTCTAATCTTGTCTAATCTATACTAACATAATCTAATCTAATCTTATCTAGTCTAATCTGGTTTCATCTAGTCACATCTGATCTCATCTAGTCTTATCTGGTTTCAACCAGTCTCATTTGGTCTCATGTAGTTTCTTCGAATCCCATCTAGTGTCATCTGATTTTATATAGTCTCATCAAATCTCGTTTGGTCTAATCTGGTTTCATCTAGTCACATCTAATCTCATCTAGTCTCACCTGGTTTCATCTAATCCCATCTGGTCTCATCTGATTTTATCTAGTATCATACAATCTCGTTTGGTCTAATCTGGTTTCATCTAGTCAGATCTATTCTCATCTAGTCTTATCTGGTTTCATCTAGTCTCATTTAGTTTCATTTAATCTCATCTGATTTTATGTAGTCTCATCAAATCTCGTTTGGTCTAATCTGGTTTCCTCTAGTCACATCTAATATCATCTAGTCTTATCTGGTTTTGTCTAGTCTCATTTAGTCTCATGTTGTTTTATCTAATCTCATCTGGCCATATCTGATTTTATGTAGTCTCATCAAATCTAGTTTAGTTTTATCTGGTTTCATTTAGTCACATCTATTCTCATCTAGCCTTATCTGGTTTCATCTAATCTCATTTAGTCTCATGTGGTTTCATCTATTCTTATCTGGTCTCATCTGATTTTATCTACTATAATCAAATCTCCTTTGGTCTAATCAGGTTTCATCTAGTCTCATTTAGTATCATTTAGTTTCATCTAATCTCATCTAATTTTATGTAGTCTCGTCAAATCTCGTTTGGTCTAATCAGGTTTCATCCAGTCACATCTAATCTCATCTAGTCTTATCTGGATTCATCTACTCTAATTTAGTCTCAAGTTGTTTCATCTAACTCCATCTGGTCTCATCTGATTTTATGTAGTCTCATCAAATCTCGTTTAGTCTAATCTGGTTTCAACTAGTCACATCTATTCTCATCTAGTCTTATCTGGTTTTATCTAGTCACATTTAGTCTCATGTAGTTTCATGTAATCTCATCTAGTCTCATCTGATTTTATGTAGTCACATCTATTCTCAATTAGTCTTATCAGGTTTAATCTAGTCTCAATTAGTCCCATGTAGTTTCATCTAATGTCATCTAGTCTCATCTGATTTTATTTAGTCTCATCAAATCTCGTTTTGTCCCAACTAGTTTCATTTAGTCTCATTGTAATTTCGATTCGTCCTATTGCAATAATAATTAAAACATTTATTTATTTTAAATTAAATTAAAAAATTATTTGAAATCGACTACTGAATATGTCTCGACTACTAAATGAAATCGACTACTAAATATGACTGAAAAAGACTACACAAACAAGATTAGATAGACAAAATTTGTTACACATGATTAGTTACTTTTTTTACAAAGTAGGCTTTGATTTGTTGGTGCGCATGTGTGAACCCCAACTGAGCTCAGTACTCGCCGTGTGACAGATGTGTTGTGTTTCATTCCCGGAAAATCGCGAGGAATTCCTGGAAAAACCGGGCCGACTTTCCAGAAAACTGCGAGAACCCAAAGGTATGTTAATTCCCGATATTTTGAACCAAAATTTTGAAAATAATTTCCGTAATTTGAAAAAATAGAAATTTCGCTTATAATTGCGTTTTGATTGGTCCTTGCGTATCGGCTGATCGGCCGGCGAAGTTAATTTATGCATGTTGCCATGGCAACCGGTAACAAATTGCTCACGCGACCACAGAAATTCTTAGAAATTCATCTTCACCCGATGTCATTGGAAATAATATTGAGTACACGATATAATTCACGTAATTTGAACACGCGATTTATTTAGCAATATTGTTTTCCTTTCTGATTTCACCCGATTTCAAATAATTTTTTAATTTAATTTAAAATAAATAAATGCTTTAATTACTATTGCAATAGGACGAATCGAAATTACAATGAGACTAAATGAAACTAGTTGGGACAAAACGAGATTTGATGAGACTAAATAAGATCAGATGAGACTAGATGACATTAGATGAAACTACATGGGACTAATTGAGACTAGATTAAACCTGATAAGACTAATTGAGAATAGATGTGACTACATAAAATCAGATGAGACTAGATGAGATTAGATGAAACTATATGAGACTAAATGAGACTAGATAAAACCAGATAAGACTAGATGAGAATAGATGTGACTAGTTGAAACCAGATTAGACTAAACGAGATTTGATGAGACTACATAAAATCAGATGAGACTAGATGAGATTGGATGAAACTACTTGAGACTAAATGAGACTAGATGAAACGAGATAAGACTAGATGAGAATAGATGTGACTAGATGAAACCAGATTAGACTTAATGAGACTACATAAAATCAGATGAGACCAGATGAGATTAGATGAAACAACATGAGACTAAATTAGATTAGATGAATCCAGATAAGACTAGATGAGATTAGATGTGACTAGATGAGACCTGATTAGACCAAACGAGATTTGATGAGACTACATAAAATCAGATGAGATTAGATGAAACTACATGAGACTAAATGAGACTAGTTGAAACAAAATAAGACTAGATTAGATTAGATGTGACTAGATGAAATCAGATTAGACCAAACGAGATTTGATGATACTAGATAAAATCAGATGAGACCAGATAAGATTAGATGAAGCCACATGAGACTAAATGAGATTAGATGAAACCAGATAAGGCTAGATGAGAATAGATGTGACTAAATGAAACCAGATAAGACTAGATGATATTAGATGTGACTAGAGGAAACCAGATTAGACCAAACGAGATTTGATGAGACTACATAAAATCAGATGAGATTAAATGAAACTAAATGAGACTAGATGAAACCAGATAAGACTAGATGAGAATAGATCTGACTAGATGAAACCAGATTAGACAAAACGAGATTTTATGATACTAGATAAAATCAGATGAGACCAGATGGGATTAGATGAAACCAGGTGAGACTAGATGAGATTAGATGTGACTAGATGAAACCAGATTAGACCAAACGAGATTTGATGAGACTATATAAAATCAGATGACACTAGATGGGATTAGAAGAAACTACATGAGACCAAATGAGACTAGTTGAAACCAGATAAGACTAGATGAGATTAGATGTGACTAGATGAAACCAGATGAGACTAGATAAGATTAGATTAGATTATGTTAGTATACATTAGACAAGATTAGACCAGATTAGACTAGATCGAGCTATAGGAAATTAAATGAAACCAGATGGGATTTAATACGGCTAGATGAGTTTGGATAAGATTAGATGAGACTAGAAAATACTAGATGACACTATATGAAAGTAGATAAAATCAGATGAGCATTCATGAGACTAGATAAGACGAGATGAGACTAGATGTGACTAGATAAAATTAGATGAGGCTAGATGAGACTAGACTAGGCAAGACCAGCGAGACAAGACTAGACAGACCAAGCCAAACAGGTAAGCCTAGACAAACACGATTAGACAAATAAGATTAGACAGATAAGACTAGATGGACATGGCTAGACAGACAAGCCTAAACAGACAAGACTATACAGACAAGATTAAATAGACAAGACTAGATAGACAAAACTGGACAGACAGACTAAACAGACAAGAATAGAGAGTCAGGACTAGATAAACAAGTATAGATAGATAAGAGTAGATGGAGATGACTAGACACACGAAACTATAGAGACAAGACTAGACAGACAAGTATAGACAGACAAGACTAGATAGACAAGACTACACAAGCAAGATTATATTGGCCAAATTTTGTCAGACAAGACTTTTAAATCAAAGTAGGCTTTGATTTGTTGGTGCGCAGGTGTGAACCCTTACTGAGCTCAGTGCTCCCTACTGAGCGCCGCGCCGTGCAAAAGATGTTTCGTGTTTCGTTCCCGGAATATCTCGAGGAATTCCCGGAAATACCGTTCCGAGATTCATGAAATCTGCGGGAACTCAAAAGTTAGTTTATCCCCGATATATCGTAATTTTTTAAATTGTGAAAATAATTGTAATGCGAAAGAATGCAAATTTTGGTTATAATTGATTGGTCCTTTGCATGTGGCGTGATCGGGCAGCGAATTCAACCGGTAGCAAATTGCTCATATGACCACACACATTCTTAGAAATTTATTCTCACCCGATGTTATTGGAAATAAATATTGAGTACACGCTATAATTCACGTAATTTGAACAAGCGATTTATTTATCAATATTGTTTTCCTTTCTGATTTTACCCGATTTTACATGAATTTTTAAATCAATTTAAAATAAATAATTACATATTGTCGATATATATTTCGACAGGAGTAAATGAAATTAAAATGAGACTACACGAGACTAAATAAAACCATATAAGACTAGACGAGATTTGAGGATACTAGATGAATACAGATGAGACTAAATGAGATTAGATGAAACCAGATAAGACTAGATGAGATTAGATGAGACTAGATGAAACCAGAGTTTGGATAAGATTAGATTAGATGAGATTATATAAGGTTAGAATAAATTACACTAGATCAGATCAGATTCGACTAGATTATTAATACTAGATTGACTAGTTTTGACTAGATTGGCATAGATAATTATAGATTAGATTAGATTATACTAAATTAGATTATATGGGGCTACATAAATTTAAATGAAACGAAATGAGACTTGATAAGGCTAGATGAGTTTGTATGATATTAGATCAGACTAGATAAGATTAGATGGCGCTAGATGAGACTAGATGAAACTAGAGTATACTATGAGATTAAATGAAACCAGACGAGACTTGATAAGGCTAAATGAGTTTGTATACGATTAGATGATACTATATTAAACTAAATGAAATTAGTTGAGCATTTATGGGACTAGATAAGACCAGATGAGACTAGTTATGACTAAATAAGATAAGAGAAGAGGTAAGATGCGACTTGATGAAACAAGATGAGACCAGACGAGAATAGATAAGACTTGATTAAGCTAGATTGGACTAGATTAGGCTATATTAGATTATATTGCACTAGATCAGACTAGATTAGAGTGGATTGGTCTAGATTAGACTAGCTTAGACCAAATTAGACTACGTGTGGCTAGATGGGATTAAATGTAATTGGATGAAACTAGATTGACTAGACTAGATGAACTTTGATGAGGCTAGATCAGTTTGGATATTATTAGATGAGACTACAAAATACTCGATGAGACTATATGAAACTAGTTGAGACTATATGAAACTAGATGAAATTAGATGGGCTTTCATTCGACTAGATAAGACCAGATGAGATTTTATAAGAACAGATGAGACAAGATGCGATTAGTGTATGAGATGAGAGTAGATAAAATTTGACAGATGAGACTAGACGAAATTAAATGTTAAAAAAAAAGTTTATGGGAAGGGACAGTGGGATGCAAATTTAATGGGATGGGACAGTGACAGTTGGTCTATGTTTGTCGGTCTAGTCTTGTCTGTCTCAACAGATAGACGGACATGACTAGAGAAACAATACTAGATAGACAAGACTAGACATGCAAAACTAGACACACAAGTCTAGACAGTCGAGACTAGGCAGATAAGACTAGATAGACAAGGCTAGACAGATATGACTAGACAGACGAGACTAGACAGACAAGATTAGACAGACAATATTAGACAGACAAGAGTAGAGAGACAAGACTAGACAGACAAGACTAGATACACAAGATTAGACAAACAAGACTAGACAGACAAGACTAGACAGACAAGACTAGGCAGACAAGACTAGGCAGACAAGACTAGACAGACGAGACTAGACATACGAGAATAGACAGACGAGACTAGACAGACGAGACTAGAAAAGTTTAGACTAGGCTTGGGCAAATAGAGGTCCGCGGGTCGTATGCGGCCCCTCGCGACATTTTATGCGGCCCACGAAGCATTTTATAAATTATTATACTTTAATTACTATTAACTATTAATCTACTTTAATAAAAAAATCAAATCTATCGCATGACGACGCGCATGATGAGCTCATGCGGGTGTAGTGGGGACGTAATATGGACGTAATGCGAATATATTCTGAACGTAACTCAAGGGCTGCAAGACTAATTCAAGGAAATTAAGAGTACTTTGTATAATGTGGTGTTATACTTACGTATTGCCAAGGAATGTGCAGTAATGCATCTAAATATTAACATATATTGCAAGAGTGGACGACCCTTTCGCGTATGCCTAGGATTTACGGGGTGCTGTTATGCTCCAATTCTTGGCCTTGCCAGGCCACCCTTAACTTCCGGTGTGCTTCCTTGTTTTTAAGATGGAAAGCACACACCTGTGTCCTAGTGGGATACGTTTTGATGTGGTTATTTTTATAGTAGCTATAGTAGGTATACGGCTATAGTAGGCATCTCCAAAGCGTAAGTTAATTTATCCTGCATGTCGTTGAAAGTTCTGCCATGAGCTGCTGTAGCCGTATCATCGGCACTTATGAAACGCTTTGTCTCTCCATTTGTTGGTTGATCGTTGGTGTATATATTATAGAGGATTGGCGCCAGGACGCTGCCCTGGGGTATGACGTTTTTCTGAGTCCTCCATCAACTATTCCTGGACTGTAGTGTTACGAAAACCGTCGATTTTGTAGGAAGCATTCTACCAACTTAGTCAGTGAAAGTCTCTGTAGTATCAGTCTCTGATGGTTCCCCGTATCATAGGTAGCAGATAGATCTATGAAAGCGACTCCCGTTATTTTCTTCCGTTCAAGCCCATCTTCGATATATCGAGTGAGATTTAGGGTTTGCCTGCAACACGATTTGCCTGGTCTGAAAACTGCCTATTCTGGTATGATCTCCTCCTAGAGAATGTCAGAGATTCGGTCAAGAGCCACACTTTCAAGAACCTTGAAAAGGTGACACAGCAAAGAGACGGGTCTAAAATTCCCAGGATCTGTTGGCTCTTTCCCTGGTTTCAGGAGTACAACCACTTTCGCCTTCCTCCAAATTTTTTGAATTTGCATTTTGGAGACGCAGTTGTTCATCATTTGAGTGAGCCAGTCTTTGGTTAGGGTCCCAAAATGCTTAATTTGCTCTGACCTAATTTCGTCCAGGCTGCTTTATTTTCTTTCAATTGGTGGATTGTTCGTTTTATTTCATCGCTGCTGAAAGGGTCGTTAAGGACATCGTCTTCGTTGTTACTGTCACGTTGGAGTTTGATTTTTCCCACTTTAGTTGACGATTTACTATTAATTGTAAGTAAAAGGCGATGGGCTATCTGGTCTGGTGTGACTACAGACAAATCGGGTGCTCAAGCGGAGGGTTCGTTGTAGAGATTCTTTATTAACTTCCATGCACGTCTACTACTTTGTTTCATATCCAGACTTGTTATGAGGTAGTTTTATATTACCTTGTCTTATATAAATGAGTCTTATGCAATCTTGCCTTATATAACCTTGTCTAGTTTTGCTCAAACTTGTCTTATATAACCTTTTTTTATAAATCCTTGTTTTATAGAAACTTGCCTTATTTAATCTTGTCTTATATAACCTTGTGTAATATAACTTTGCCTGAAATAACCTTCTCCAGTTTTGTTCAACATTGTCTTATATACATAACATTGTCTTACATTACTTCGCCTTATATAACCTTGTCTTATATAGCGTTGTGTTATATTACCTTGTCATATATAATATCATCATATACCTTGTGTAATTTTGTTGCCTGAACTAGAAAACTATTCAAGCAAAATTCTATTCCATTGGGGTTGGAAAAATATTCGCAAAACGCAGCCCCAGAAACAAGATTTCAATTTACATCTCTAATATATTCCAGTTGTATATCCAGGCAAAGTCGCCACAGAGTGCGTGTGGGGTCGAGGGGTAAACGCACACAGTCGCACCCGCACGGATAGAGCAAGCGGACTAAAATAAATACTCTAACGCCCGCTGCGGGTTTAATATCGGGCGCTTTAATAAAATTAATATTTTCATTAGTACGTTCGAAATTCAATGGGGGCCGTAACGAGGGTCGAGAATCAATGCCTCCCCTGACAGCCCTCCCGCCTTTTTATCTCAACCCTTTTTAACACACCTTTTACTCGCTATTTATAATTCAATTGTCCATCATCATCATCCTCAAATATTCAAACGCAATGTTCAACAAACCGAAAGTTCAACAGCAGTTTCAAAAAAAAATTACTAAACAGCTATCTATCTAGTACTGACTGTCTAATCTTCCCTATCTAGCATGTCTAGCAGTGTTGTTTAGCCTTGTCTGTCTCACCAGTCCTGTCTGACTACTCTTGTCTGTATAATTTTATCTGTCAAGTCTTTTCTGTCTAGACTTCTATGTCAAGCCGCGATTGTCTAGTCGGTCTAATCTTGACGGTCTAGTATTGTCGGTATAGTTTTGTTGGTCTAGTCTTGTCGGACTAGTCGTGTCGGTTTAGTCTTGTCGGTCTAGCCGTGTGGGTTTAGTCTTGTCGGTCTAGTATTATCTGACTAGTCCTATTTGTCGATTCTTGTCTGTTTAATTTTATCTGTCAAGTCTTTTCTGTCTAGGCTTCTCTGTCAAGCCATGTCTATCTAGTCGGTCTAATCTTGTCGGTCTAGTATTGTCGGTCTAGTCTTGTCGGTTTAGTCTTGTCGGTCTAGTCGTGTTGGTTTAGTCTTGTCGGTCTAGGCTTGTCGGTCTAATCTAGGCGGTCTAGTCTTGCCGGTCTAGTCTTGCCGGTCTAGTCTTTCCGGTCTAGTCTTTCCGGTCTAGTCTTGTCTATGTAATATTGTCTGTCAAGTTTTTGTCTATTTCTAGTCTTTAGTCTAGTTTTCTTTCACTAGTCTATCTAGTCCTGTTTGTCTAGTATTGTCTGTCTAGTCTTATCTGCTTAGTCGTCTATGTTTAGTCTTGTCCCTCTGGTCTTGTCCATTGAGTCTTACATGTCCGTCTACTGTCGTCAGTCTAGTCATGTCTATATAGTTTTCTTTGGACCTTATCTCTTTGGTCTTATCTGTCTTGTCTTATCTTTCTACGTTTCTTTGTCTAGTCTTGTCTATCTAATCGCGTCAATCTAGTCTTGTCTATCTCAATAAAGTGGTTTTTAGGGAAGTTCTCACTAAACCCCCTATTGCACATTGGCTGTTAGGATGCGCGACCCCGGTATCGCATATTTCCAATTAAACCAGGGTGGGCAGCCTATGGGAAGCACCGGGTATCGACCCCGGGTCTCCCGCTTGCTAGGCAGCGTCTTGTCTATCTAGTCTTGTATATTTATTCTTGTTTGTCTATTCTTGTGTGTTTAGTTTTGCCTGTCTGATTCTATGTCATCGTCTGTGAATTAAGGAGGACTGATACCATATATCAATGACTAGTTTGCTTAATAAGATTGTAATTCTATATAGACGAAATTACAGCTTATAGTATTGTTCGCTTATAGTATAGAATTAATCATAATGAATTGATTGTTAATTAGGACTGAATGCTCTATATAAATGTAACAGATTTTGGTTTGACTGTAAGCTTTTGTTTAAATTATTTCAAAGTGAATTGCATCATTAGTTTTAATTAGTGGCGGTTAGTGCGCAGAAAGAATTTCGCTTATTCTGACAAATGAAAAAGAAAGAATGGGATGCGACACGCAAAAAATGAAACAAATTATTACGAATTAAAAAATAAGGATTTTCATGGAAAAAGTTTGAAAGGCGGAGAGACAACAAAAATCGGTGGAAATAAATTTTAATTTACAAATTTTAAGGTTGAAGGTTTTTTGTTATTTTTCATATAAAATTTAACTGGAATTTACTTATGTTTGTTTTTAATTATATCTTTATTTTTAAAAGTTATTAATTTCAACAATGTTACCTTTGATCAGTCATTAGAGTACAATTTTGTCCAATTTGGTTTAATCTAGTCAGACAAGGCAAAACTAGACTAGGTCAGACAAGACCAGACAAGGCTAGACAAAACCATACAAGACCAGAGAAGACCAGGCAGGACCAAACAAGACCAGATAAGACCTGATAATACCAGACAAGACCAGACAAGACCAGACAAGCCAAGAGAATACCAGACTAGATCAGACTAGAGCAATAAAGTGAAGAAAAGACCAGACAATACCAGCCAAAACCAGCTAATACGAGACAAGACCAAATAAGACCAGACAAGAACAGACAAGATAAAGCATGACCAGACAAGATCAGATAAGACCAGACAAGATCAGACAAGGCTAGGCAAGACTCGACAAGCCTAGATAAAACTAGACAAGACTAGACAAAACTAGACTAGAACCGGATAATCCGGCACGTTTCGTAATCCGGCGCTCTGGGGAAACACCTGTCTGTTCCTTCCGCTATCCCGCGTCGGATATAAATCTCGCGCACAGCTGAAATAAAGCCGAAAGGGACACGCCTAAACTCTGAACTCTTGATTCGCGATTCTGACCAAGCTAATTCTACTCTACAATTGTCTCCGCAATTTTTACGAGAGCTTTGGCATCACGCTGACAAACCATGACATAGCTTGGTTTCAAGGCACAAGCGATGAAAATTTTCATTTCCTTTTCTGACAAAGAAATCCTCAGCCTAGTTTGTCAGCCCACGGATGACGTTGAAGGTAACGATGACTTGAATGTTTGAACTCGGCTAACTGTAGCAAACGGTGACGCGTTAAAAATATGTAAAATTGTTATTGTTTTGTTTTAATCCCAATAATCCGGATTTCTTTTATAATCCGGCGGCTGTCCTATGGTGTCATATGTGTCGCATTATCAAGCTCATATTTTAGTTCTAATTAAATATGATTTGCTAGCTAATTTTGTTGTCTCAAATCAACAACAAGTTAAATAGAATATACCAACTCGTAAGGGTGAACTTTTTGGCATTCTCTTACACCATACTAATTACGGCTACAATAGTAGCATATCTTTCATTATGAGACTAGGTAAGCTAGTTAATAATACGACACCGAGTGGTAAGTATACCAAAGATTTAGAGGAAAGTCTAAGCGTTTTACTGCAGAATGCCCAACCAAAATCTGCAAAAACATGGCAAGAACCATGTTTAATGTTCAAAAAGTCGCATGGGCTGTGAACAGTTCTAAGCCATTTAAGTCTGCCGGACCTGATGGCATTTTCCCGGCAATGCTGCAGAAGGGGATCGAAACCATAGCCCCTTGCATTGCTGAGATATTTAAGGCCAGCTTTCGACTGGCGTACATACCGCTGGAATTGAAAGAGGGCAAGGTGATATTCATCCCCAAGGCAGGGCGCAGGCCTCAAGACCTGGCAAACTCCTACCGACCAATTAGCATACGGTGCGGACCTCTCAAAAGAAGTCTCCATAAGCACCAATACGCTTATCAACCAGGAAAATATGCATTGGACGCTCTACACGAGATAACGACCACATTGGAAGCAGCACTGGACTGCAAAGAAATTGCGGTAGGTATCTTTATACATATAGAGGGAGCGTTTGACAACACAATCCGTTTATCATTAAATAATGCAGCCACCAAGAAAACTATCGAATAGCCTATCATTGAGTGGATTCAAGACATGCTGACCAACCCTAAAATCACCGCCGCACTGGGCGAATCAACGAGGACAATAACCACAGAGAGAGGCTGCCCACAAGGGGAGGTGTTATCGCCTCTGCTGTGGTGCTTGGTCGTTGATGATCTCCTAGATGTGCTAACAAAGAACGGGTATAAGGCGGTTGGTTATGCAGACGATGTAGCCATCATAAAAAGGGGTAAGTTTGGTAGTACAATCATGAACCTTGCACAGAGTGCACTTAACATCATCAACTGTTGGAGCAAGAAGGGTCTTAGTGTCAACCCGAGCAAAACAGTAATGGTCCCCTTTACCAGAAAGAGGAAGCTGAACTTGAAAGCTCCGAGCATTGATGGTCAGACGTAAGAGTTCTCCGAGGAGGTGAAATATCTAGGGGTAACCTTGGACAAGAAATTCACTTAGAATTCGCATCTGAACAAAATGCTCTCAAAAGCCACAGCGGCCTTTTGGATCTGCCATATGCTTTTTGGGAAAACATGGGGACTAAAACCCAAAATGGTCCTATGGTCTTACACAGCAGTGGTAAGACCGATTATCACCTACGGTTCACTCGTATAGTGGTACAAAACAGAGGAAAAAAAACCCAAAGCATGCTACAAAAGCTTCAACGGCTCGCGTGCTTGGGTATAACAGGAGCGATGCAATCTTCTCCAACCACAGCAATGGAAGTTTGTTGGACCTACTCCCACTGCACAAACAGGTAGAAAAAGAAGGTCTTCTCAGTGCTCTTAGACTAAGGTGTACATCGCCTATTCAGAGACACATGAAAATAAGGGAACAAATCGGAAAGGAATTTCTGAAGCATCCCTGGGACACAATGTCTACATAATACGATTTTGACACAGCTGTTGAAGTGGTCATTAATGACCGCCAAAGCAGTGTTCAAAGAATCGAACATCTGAAAGACAAAGCGTCCATGTGGTACACCGACGCATCAAAAACTGCTAAGGGTACAGGAATTCGCATATACAGCTGGAGTCACAGGGAGTCCACGGCATTGGGCCAGGCTCCAACGGTACTACAGGCTGAAATTATAGCCATTGATTATAGCGCATGTTTCTGTGAAGAAAGATGCGCACAAATCTGTCTAAAGAAACGTCTTACAGGTGTGCAAATCTACATCCCAACGGACAACCAGGTATCTCTAAGAAATTAGTCCACAACTTTAATTCCAAGTTAACCTGGAACTGTAAACAAACCCTGAAGCAACTGGTGAAAGGTAGCAGACTCACGCTAATGTGGTCACCGGGTCACCAGGGCATATATGGGAATGAAATGGCCTACTCACTCGCCAAAAGTGGGGCCGAGGCTCCCTTCTTGGGCCCGGAGCCAACTTGTGGGCTTACAAAGGCGCACTTAAGGCAGGGGCTAAGAAATGGGAAGGAGAGCAAAAGCAAACCAACTGGAAGAAAACGTCAGGACAGAGGAAAGCTAAAATGCTCATAAACTATTCTGCCGCAATAACGCAGCAGATGCTAAGCTTCTCTAGAAGAGAAATCAGATCTTTGGTAGGCATAATCACGGGACATTGTCCGGTGAGATATCGCCTACACAAAATGGGAATGGCAGAGGAAGTTGCCTGTAGATTATGTGAATCAGATGAAGAAACCGCTGAACACATAATGTGCACATGTTCAGCGCTAGCACATACAAGGTTTGCCCACTTCGGGGTCGCAAGAATGCCCACCTTGAAGCTGAGTAGCAAGCCTCTCAGGAATATACTAGACTTCGTTCACCGAAGTAGAATTCCTGGGGGAGTAATTGTAGTAGGGTCAAGCACAATAGATCAAGTTGTCGCAGTGCAGCAAGGCTTTGCAGCCAAACGATCCCAACACAAAAGAAGCTAGTTAATGCAAATGGTGTATGCATAACTGGGGCGAGCTTGTATACTTTAAAAAAATCTCTTAATGGAGTAGCTACTCTGTGATATCTTGTGAAAAGGGTAGATGTACTTGTCTTTATATTATGTTATACTGTTTATATTGTTCATTTTTGTGTTTATTTAAGAGGGGTTTGCCCCTTTATATAAATAAATAAATATTTTTTTTACTAAGGTTTCTGTGGTGGTGTTCCATTTCGGCGTATCTAGTAAATAAATTCCAAGAAAGTTGATCTAGTTGGTTCAAGCTAATTCTCTATCGCCGATTTTTAGTTTAATAGTTTCCGAGGCTCTCCTAGAAGTTCGAAATACCATGTAATTTGTTTTATCTTTGTTCAAAAGCAAATTGTTAGCGGAGAACCATTTGTGTATCGTTCTGAAGGTTTTGTTTGCCTGTGGTACCCCAATATTTGTAGTTACCAGGAAGATTGTCCATTCTCTGTACCGAAGTCTATTCTCACGAATTGTTTCCTGTTGGTTATAAATGATTCAAGCCATTTAGCTGCTTTTCTTTAATGCCATATCTGTCTAACTTGTTTAGTAGCAAATTGTGCGCCACGCAATCAAATGCTTTAAATAGACCGCATAAAACACCTATCGGACATTTTCCAAGATCTACTTCCTCTGGGATTTTGTTATTGATAATTGCGGTTGCAGATTTCTTTTGAGGAAAGCATATTCCTCGCTTGGTACCAGTTGGTATTTGTTAATGAATGGCACTAGTCTATACAACATGCTATTTGTATATTTGTATATATTGTGGTTTGAGGAAGCCCTACCAGCCTGCGTGAGAGGCTATCACTTACTAAACCTCTTTTTCCATTTGGCTCTAATATGCGCCACCCCGATATCGCTCGCGCATTCCTTCAGGGTGGGCAGCCCGGATGGCTTACTGCCGCCCTAGTCATATTCATTTCATCAGAGATGTATAATTTGTGTTTTTAATCAATTTTCTCTGCTTAGCATTTCTCTTTCTTCTCTCGCTTTTTGGGACATTATTATATGGTCTTCTGCTATGTTTTCGCTTGTAAAGACCATGCCGACCTAGTGTCTTTTACGCGTTGTCTTTCTGCATCCCATCTGGGGCAGTGGAACAGAATGTGTTCATCCCTTTCTTCGGAGCAGCACCAGCACGCGGTATTTTGCCTTTTTTCCTATTTTGAGCAGGTATATGCCAAAAACGCCGTGTCCTGTCATGGCTTGGGTTATGTAGTGATCTACCTCGCCCCAGGGTTTCTCGCACCATGCTCTGACATTTTTTATGAACGTTTTGGTCCAGCTGTCGTACTTTTCCCACAGGTCCTGCCATGATGATATCAAATCCTCCCTTGCTTCCTTCTTTTTGGTCGTTCCTCTCTCGTGCAGCTAGCAGCGTTCGAGCACGAGTAGTTTTATGGGAGGTGCCGGCGATAGCCAGCACGTCCTCGCGCTCGTCCACACTGGGGCTCCATAGAGGATGATGGAGGAAAGTACGGATGATAACATTCTTCGTTTATTTGTAGTTGGCCATTAACCTTGACATTATCCTGGCGAGAACGTTGAGGATGTTTGTGACTTTCATGCAGGTGTTCCTTATAGGTTCGGTCAATCGTATATCATTGTCTAGGTACACGCCCAGATATTTTAACGAGTTTCTGGATTTTATTGTTTCCCCGTTTATTTTTATCTCCAGTCAAGTAAGTTTCCTGCAACCTGCTAGCAGCTAGAAGGACCATTTCTGTTTTTTCGGCTGCTAGTTTGATTTCGCCCATTTCGTCGAGTTGTTCCGTAATTGTGATTAAGGCGTGTTCTGCTTTCTATTTTAAATATTCGATGCTCATTGCGGACACGATTAGTCCAAGATCGACCGCGTATGCTACTGCACTCACACCGCTTTCCATATTTAGTCTCAGGATTCTATCGTAGAAAACATTCCACAGTGTTGGTCCAAGTACCGATCCTTGTGGTACCCCGTTCGATGTCTTTATTTTTGTTCTCGCCTCCGTCTGGTATTGTCTGGTATTGTCTGGTCTTGTCTAGTCTTGTCTGGTCTTGTCTCGTCTTGTCTGGTCTTGTCTGGTCCTGTCTGGTCTTGTCTGGTCTTGTCTGGTCTTGTTTGGTCTTGTCTGGTCTTATCTGGTCTTGCCTGGTCCTGTTGGGTCTCGCCTGGTCTCGTCTGGTCTTTCTGGTCTTGTCTGGTCTTGTCTGGTACTGTCTGGTCTTGTCTGGTCTTGTCTGTTTGGTCTGGTTTGGTCTTCTTTGGTCTTTTCTGGTCTTGTTTGGTCTTGCTTAGTCTTGCCTAGTCTTACTTGATATTGCCTGGTCTTGCATGGTCTTGCTGGATTTATCTGGTCTTCTTACGCCTTGTCTGGTCCTCTCTGTTCTTTTCTGATCTTCTCTGTTTCGGTGTTGTCAAGTCTCGTCTAGCTTCGTCTAATTTTGTCTGGTCTTGTTCAGTTTTGTCTAGTCTTACCTAATCTTGTCTTGTCTAGTCTTGTCTATCTTGTCTTGTCTGTCTAGTCTTGTCTGTCTAGTCTTGTCTGTCTAGTCTTGTCTGTCTAGTCTTGTCTGTCTAGTCTTGTCTGTCTAGTCTTGTCTGTCTAGTCTTGTCTATCGAGTCTTGTCTATCTAGTCTTGTCTATCTAGTTGTGTCTGTCTAGTCTTGTCTGTCTAGTCTTGTCTGTCTAGTTTTGTCTGTCTAGTCATGTCTGTCTAGTCTTGTCTGTCTAGTCTTGTCTGTCTGGCCTTGTCTGTCTAGTCTTGTCTGTCTAGTCTTGTCTGTCTAGTCTTGTCTGTCTAGTCTTGTCTGTCTAGTCTTGTCTGTCTAGTCTTGTCTGTCTAGTCTTGTCTGTCTAGTCTTGTCTGTCTAGTCTTGTCTGTCTAGTCTTGTCTGTCTAGCCTTGTCTGTCGAGTCATGTCTGTCCAGTTTTGTCTGTCCAGTCTTGTCTGTCCAGTCTTGTCTGTCCAGTCTTGTCTGTCCAGTCTTGTCTGTCCAGTCTTGTTTGTCCAGTCTTGTCTCTCCAGTCTTGTCTGTCCAGTCTTGTCTGTCCAGTCTTGTCTGTCTAGTCTTGTCTGTCCAGTCTTGTCTGTCCAGTCTTGTCTGTTCAGTCTTGTCTGTCCAGTCTTGTCTGTCCAGTCTTGTCTGTCTAGTCTTGTCTGTCCAGTCTTGTCTGTCCAGTCTTGTCTGTCCAGTCTTGTCTGTCCAGTCTTGTCTGTCCAGTCTTGTCTGTCCAGTCTTGTCTGTCCAGTCTTGTCTGTCCAGTTTTGTCTGTCCAGTCTTGTCTGTCCAGTCTTGTCTGTCCAGTCTTGTCTGTCCAGCCTTGTCTGTCCAGTCTTGTCTGTCCAGTTTTGTCTGTCCAGTCTTGTCTGTCCAGTCTTGTCTGTCCAGTCTTGTCTGTTAAGTTCTACGTAACCAGTTTTCTCTATACAATATTGTCGGTGTATTCTTATCTATGTGTTCGTTTAATATCCGAGTTTTCCACTTTTATTATTTTTTTGTTGGAATTTTGGTAAAATAATATTTGGATCGATGCGGAAATTGTTGCTTTAGGCGCTTTCAGTCGGCTCGTGTTATCGTTACAATCATCTATCCGATGTAAAAAAATATTATTTTCCGCGCCGAAATTGATAAGAGTATGCGGAGCGGAATTTCTGAACAGATTCTCATCAGAAGAGATGCAAACAAGATTGAACAAACTTCATTAAACTTCGAAGATTGTTATTACACAAGCGTATGAATCTGGCATTGAGTGTCTACTTTGAGAGACGTGTAGATAAAATGTATGATTAGTTATTGGGAATACGTCTCTACAACTTATTTTCGTATGTATAGCCTTGTATGAGTTTTTGAATATACAGGGTGTACAAAAGAATCATCGGGTTTTAAAAAGATATATTTCACAAAGTTTTACGTATATAGTATTAAATTTAATTACACATCAAATTAATGGTAAAATGTTCAAGTTTAAAACGCACGCTAACAAACTTCGCTTTAAGCGTCCAGATGGCAGCACAAACTAAGTATGCAAAATGGCGAGTATACAGCAGAAAGTGTTTTGTGTGAGTATGCAAGTTGTAGGACGGTACGGAACAGAACCTGCGGGTCACCAGAGCATTCTGCGATGGTATCGCCAATACAGGACACTGGTTCCATTAGTAAGCGTAAAAGTACCGGAAGACCACGCGTTTCTAATGAAACAGTGGAGGAACTTAGAGAACGTTTCACGCGTAGGCCGCAATAGTCAACTCGCAGGGTAGGTCGTGAGCTTGGTATTCCATATCAAACTGCATGGAAGATTTTCCGACGGCGATTGCGATTCAAACCGTATCGTCTGCAGATGGTGCAAAGGTTACGGCCCGACGAACGTAAAGCGAACCACTTTTTTGCATTGCAATGCAGGAAGCGATGGAGGATGACGAATTTGATAACCGCCTAGTGTTCAGCGACGAGGCGGCATTTCATTTAAATGGAAAGGTGAACCGTCACAATATTCGGATATGGGGCAAGGAAAATGCTCATATCATTCTGGAACATGAAAGGATAATGTAATGTCTTTTGCGCAGTCTCCAAAACAAAAGTGTACGGACCATTTTTCTTCAATGAAAACACAACTGACGGGCACAACATACCTCGATATGTTGCAGTTTTGGTTGTTTCCGCAACTGACAGATGACTGCAACAACTTTATATTCCAACAAGATGGGGCTCTACCTCATTGGCATAATGAAGTACGTCGCTATCTAAACGAGGAACTCACTCACCGCTTGATTGGGCGATGTGCTGTACAGGATTTGGTATTGTTCAGTTGGGCACCCGATCTTACGGTTTGCAATTTTTTTCTTTGGGGGTACATTAAAAATATTAACGGGTTTACGTGCCACCAATGCCATCAACACTGGTTGAACATCGAGAATGCATTACTGCTGCTGTGAACAGCATCGATTGAAGCGTGTGTGGGCCGAACTGGACTACTGTTTAGACGTGTGACCCGAGGAGCCCACATCGAACATTTGTGATGGTGTAATTTTAAACTTGGACATTTTCCCTTTATTTTCTTGTGTTATTTAATACAATATACGTAAAACTTTGTGAAATACATCTTTTTAAAACCCTATGATTCTTTTGTAGACACTCTGTACATATTATGGAACCTTGAACTTATTATGAAATGTTTAATATTTGACGAGACGATAATGAAGGGGTTGGTGGGGGTTATTATACTCATTAACAATAAGATTGAAATTAGATATTCGCCGACGTTTCTCCAAAATCGTTGCTACAGACGGGAATAATTACACTATTTACATTAAATTATTTTAATTAACTTAATTGCATTTTCCATCCATAATTATAATCATTAAAACTCTTACTAGGTAGATAAAAATGGAAAGTCAGGACTAGACAGACAAGATTAGACAGACAAGACTACACAACCAAGACTAGACAGACATAACTAGATAGACAAAACTAGACAGACAAGATTAAGTAAACAAGACTTGATATGGAAAACTAGACAAACAATTCTAGGCGGGCAAGGCTAGAGAGACAAGACTAGACAAACAAGTCTAGACAGACAAGATTATTCAGCCAAGACTAGACATTTAAGTTTAAGTTTTAAATTTATAATTAGTATTTTTGGGTGTTTGTTCTAATGAAATGTTTATGTTAGTATTAAGAGGGAAGATATGGGTTCGAATGCGGTTTAAAATTTGTGTAGCGAGATTTTGTTGATTTTGGTTTCGAGTCGGTGAAAAACACGGCGAGCGTAAATATTAACTACCTAATTAATTTTCGCAGTAGATTCCGCCGGAGGCACGTCGGCGGATAAGACGAAATGATGGAATGTGCTCCGACTTGCACCGGGTCAAGCAAACAAGTTGGCAAATGCAAACTCGTTAACCAATCGGATTATTTACTAAACCAAACTTGCAAGTTATATTATCGGTCTGTTCTTAGAAACCAGAATCTAATGCTATTTCTTTAGTTTTGTCTGTTTATTCTGGAATCTCTTGTCCGTCTAATCTTATTTGTCTAGTCTTGTCTGTCTAGTCTAGTCTAGTCTCTCTAGTCTTGTCTGTCTCGGGTTCGATCCTAACCCGGCGGAATTGCTTTTTAATATAAAAATATTCATAAAATTGTCCAAATTCGATGGTTCTTGTACCCGCTGTTGTTATAACCGGTTTAAATCTTTTAGTTGCTAATCTAGCACAAAGATTAGACTGGTAAAATCACTAAAATGAACAACAAAGAATCATCCGGAAAGAAGAAATAGGAGGAAACCCCATTCCAGAAAAGAGAAGCCCTGAAAAGAATTTCAACAAAAACTGCGAGTGATCCAACAAATGACGTCCAACCGAAAGGTGACCTACTAAAGACACCAACCAGGATAAGATCAGCTTCCTTCACCGGTCCCATCGAAACTGCCGAAAATATATAAAAAGCCCAACAGGATGGCATATCACCTACCGAAAAAAAAAACCATGAGGAAAAGTGTGACAAAGACCTAGAAGGAACAATAATGAAGGTGACTGCAAGAGCCCAAGAATTGAAATGGCTTATTATAGCCAATACAGATACCAATGCAGACATAAAAAGGCAGTAGATGAGCTATGTTCTCTTATAGATTTATTATCATCAATGGGAAGAAATCTCCCTGGGAATATCAATCTTGACCAAATAAAGGTAGACCAAGAATCCCAAACAGAACCATTCGACACCGAACAGGAAAAAATCCAACAAGAGGAAAGAATAGCCACCGAAAAACTCTGGGACGCTATGAAGAGAGGGAGAAACTACAAGGACTTCCAAGAAGTCTGTAACGAAGACTGGCCACAAGCTACATACAGAAGGGTACGACAAGGACATGGAAACCCCATGACATCGCCACAAAACTGGGACCTGGCTTGGTGTGTAGCCGACGAACTCAGTCCCGAGAAAGGAGTACCTATGTCGCTCAGTCAGGCATACACAAGACTTCAAGAGCTTGAAACCCAAGAAAAGGAACCTGGAAAAGTCGTCTATTTAATACAGTCTATTGGAGTTCCAACAAGGGAGGGAGGCATAAGAAATGAAGGCTGCTACATCTATCACGTAGTCGCGTGATACAAACAGGACGAAACCCGCAGCCCTGAAAAAATCTTCGACAGTCTTAATGATCTTAAAAAACTCAACTATCGAAACAAACTAGCTTTTGCTAAACCTTTCGTAGACGAATGACCAATGCTAAAAAAGCAAATAGAGTATATTTTTTCGGACACAGACATAGAGATTAGGGTGTACTCACCGAAGGGATGAAAAGTGAAAGAGGCGACAGAGGTAGGGAATGAAAAGGCAACCAACAGAGGCCAGGAAAAAAAGAAAAGAGAAAAAAAAAACGGAAGCAGTATTTATAAGAGCACAAGACAAAACGTTCAAATGTTGTAAAACAAGAAGTAAACCCCGAACCCTCAGGCTCGAAAATAGTTGGAATGAGACAAACATAAGCAGGAGATATATTACTCGAGACCAAAAGAGGAAATGCATCAATCCTGACGGAAGCCCAAAAACTGCCAGAAGTAAACGTCCGTACAAAAAAATACAGACACTGTAATGCACATCAAGGACATCGATGCCATTACGACCTCTGAAGAAATCGAGCAATCCGTAAATAACCACCTGGGCACACATAACTATAAAGCAAGAGTCAAAAATCTCAGAGCAGCATACGGCAAAAGACAGATAGCCACCTCAGTACTTCCAAAAAACTTGGCAAGTGTCCTAATAGGAGAAGGAAAAATAGGATCGATATGCTGCAGAATCCAAGAAAGAATAGAAGTGGAGAGATGTTGGGAAACGGGCCACCACGCCACTGACTGCAAGGGCCCAGATCGTCAGAGATTGTGCCTGAGATGTGGTCAGGAAGGACACATGGCAAAGGACTGTGAGGAAGAACCACAATGTCTCATTTGCAATATTAAGGGTCACCGAGCTAACACTGCATCGTGTCCTGCATATAGAACAGCTCTGGCGGGGGCAGGGCGGGGAAGATCACAAAAATGATCCAAATACTTCAGATAAATATTGCGAGATGCCGCGTAGCACACGATCTACTGATCGCTACGGCCGGCCCTAGAGCTAACAGCATATATCGCAATAATATGTGAGCCAAACAAAAGACTGGCAAACAATGCTAAATGGTTCACACACGATGAAAATGACACAGCGATCTGGATCAAAAACCAAAAGTTGTATGTGGTAAGTACTGGACACGGATCAGGCTTCGTATGGGTAGAGTTGTCCCACGTTATAATATACATTTGTTATTTCTCACCCAATAAAAACATCGAACAACTGTCTGAATCTCTTGAAGCTCTAAGCCAGAGTCTTGGACATCAGAAGAAAAGAGGAATTATTATAGCTGGAGACTTCAACGCAAAGTCCCCTTACTGGAGATCCCCAAGAATGGACAGTAAATGAAATATCGTGACAGACTGGGCAGCGGAACTGGATTTGAGCATACAAAACAAAGGTGGCACACACACGTTTGTGAGGAGAAACTCGTGCTCAATAATGGACCTCACCTTCTCCACCAACTCCATTGGCGACAGGTTCCAAGGCTGGAGGGTTCTTGACAAGGAAACCTTGAACGACCATCGTTACATCTTTTATAACAAAAGGCAAGATCAAAAACAAAGGCATACCCAAAAACAAGTGGCTTGATCTTGGAAAACCTGCAGGAAGAAAAAATTAAGTAGTGTCTAACAAAAGAGGTAGAAACCATTACCGCAGAAGATGCTGATACTCTGCTTCAAACGATGAGTAAAGTGTGCGATGCTACCTTGCGAAAGAGGAGACCAAAAAGTTATAGGTTATCAGTATACTGTTGGACCAACGAAATTGCTGACATGAGAACTACATGTGTCGCTACTAGGAAACAATACCAACGTGAAAAAGCAAAACAAACACCGGAAGAAAAAATTAAACTGTTACGTCATGAATACAAGCGAGCAAAAAAGGAGTTACGTCAACTCATTAACAAATCAAAACAAAGCCATTGGAAAAAACTGTGCACAGACCTAAATAAAGACACATGGGGAGACGCGTTCCAAATTATAAGAAGAAAATGACTCTACGTACATGCAGCGCTTATCGGACGGTCTCAGGGGAGGCCGCCCAAGTCATCTCGGGAATACCCCCCATAGACCTGCTCGTAAAAGAGCGGAAAAAGCTGCACGATGCAAACTACTGCAAACAGAAAAAACAACTGGCCAGAGAAGAGTTTTCGAGGAATGATTAAAAAGATGACACCTAAGCAAAAAAGGACAGTGGACCCAAGTGCTAATCCCAAATATATCGTCCTGGTAAATAGAAAATTCGGCGAAACTAGCTACTACCTTACTCAAATACTAACTGGGCACGGTAGCTTCAGGGATTATCTTTTCAACATTGGCAGAGCAACAGACGACCTATGTGTTTACTGCGGGGAAACAGATAGTGTAAATCGCACTATCTTTGATTGCTGGAGGTGGGAAACTGAAAGAGAAGCAGTCGAAAAACTCATGGAAGAACCCTTTAGCGCCAGAACAATAGTCCCATACATGCTAAAGTGAAAAATAAACTGGGACAATATAAACCGATTAATTGTAACTATAATGAAAGAAAAATAAAACGATGAGATGCAGTCCTAAAAGGGAAAAAACAACTAAATTAGTAATATTAGTAGTATTAGTATAAATTAGTCTACATGTTACTAATTTATAAAAAAATGCGTCACTCCAAGGTTATGCGATAAGCGGGTCCAGAATGTACGGAGGTGATTCCAGGGGGTCAACTTGTCTGGAGGAGTTATTTTATTAACACCAGCCCCCCACCCCCACCACCAAAAAGTCTTGTCTGTCTAGTCTTGTCTGTCTAGTCTTGTCTGTCTAGTCTTGTCTGTCTAGTCTTGTCTGTCTAGTCTTGTCTGTCTAGTCTTGTCTGTCTAGTCTTGTCTGTCTAGTCTTGTCTGTCTAGTCTTGTCTGTCTAGTCTTTGCTCACTAGTCTCGTCTGTCTAGTCTTGTCAATATTAACATTTAATATTTGTAGTATATTAAGAATTTCTTATTGTTGTGTTGTGTAATTATCAATTGTGTTTTAATTTGCAGGTGTTTGGGTGCGATCTGAGGTCGTCGGGGTTGGACTGGCGCTTGGTAACATGTAAGTGCGGCGTGTTTAGTACAACGGTGATGATACTAACAATAAGTGAACAATGAGAAGTGCTTTAGTGTTAGCTTTCGTCGCGTTCATAGCCTTCTGCGGTGGCTTTACGGCGCCGACCTGCGTCTGCGACAGGAGGGAATGCGAAATCGTCAACGAGGTCGACTGCCCAGGGCTCGGCGTCGTCGTTTGGGATCCATGCGAGTAAGTCAATACATAAGCATTTTGACTAATTTAATTACACCGGATTAGGCAGACAACCATAGATTTACACGACTAGACAAACAGCACTAGATAGACAAGACTAGACAGATAAGACTATACAAATAAAACCAGACCAGACCAGATAGACAAGTCCTAGACTAAACAGACAAGTCCAGACCCACATAATTAGACAGACAAGACTAGGTTGGACAGACCAGACTAAGCAGATAAGATTAGAGAGTTGATTAGAGAGAAACTAGATAGACAAGAGTAGATAGGCAAAATTAAGCAGACAATACTAAATAGACGAAACTGCTCAGCCATAGTTAGACGGACAAGTCTAGATTGGTTAAATTAGACAGTCAAGACTAGACAGGAAGAACTAGCCTGAGAAAGCTAGATTTGTAAGTTTATACAGACAAGAAATAGACAGACAAGTCTAAATAGACAAAACTGGTCTGAGAAGACTTGACAAGTTTAACTATATAGACAAAGAATGATATAGACTGAAATCAAATTTGAAATTATGTAATTCTATTGTATTTTATTGGGAAATTTTGAAAATTACACAAACTCTTCAATTTCACTTTGCTGGTTATTTTATAAATAAATGGAAAGAATTTTCCTAAAAATGTTGATTATTAAATTTGGAATTATCGGATTAAACTATGAATATTTCAAAGGCAAAAAGTTTAATAATAAAAATGTTGATCGCTATATAGTAATTTTCCTGCCTTATATTTAATGCAATAAAGAAAACGCCCTGAAACATTGAAAGACCATGTTTTAGGGCGTTTTATTTATTAATTTACTTTATTTACTTTTGTTTCGTAAATATTTTTGTGCTGTTGGACATAAAAGGAAAGACACAAATAAATAATAAATGGTATACTATGGTAAAATGTGGTTTTAGAATGAAATTACTAGAATTATACATATTAATCTTCTTGACTAGTTTGTTAAAATCAGTCAAGTTTGATTTGAACAAATTAGCCAAGGGGATTAATATGAATGATTTTATTAAAAATAAATGAAAATATGTATATTTTGACTCTAAATTTGGGAGTATACTTCACGTCGAGAATATTAGGAAATTAGTCGATTTTCGAGAGATTTCAAGCCTGAATGTCGAACAATCTAGATTTAAATTAGCATTAAAATTTGTAGTCTAAAATTTGAGATATATAGCCTTAATATTGAAACATCAAGTCCGAATCTAGAACAATTTAGACTTCAATTTAAAATTCCATGTTTTTATTTTGAATTATCTAGATAGATATATTGTAGATTTGGTGGTGACTTTCATAGATGCTATTTGTCCGTCCAAGTCCGTTCAAGTACCTTCATAGATCTATTATATCCCACCCTGTTCCTCTAAACGTTGATATACTTACCCATTTAGAGAGCCTATTTAAGTCGTGATTTTAATGATAAATTCTGAAAAAAATATGATAAATTATCTAGTCCAGGGGTTCTTAAACTTATTTAGTCCGAGTACCCTCTTTTCAACAAATTCTTATTGGACCTCAACTTTGTTTATGCGTAACCCATCCCAACCCAAGGCAATTCACGTCGTCTTTGAGACTGAAATTTGGTTCAATAATCGCATATCCACTTCGTTATAATACATGGTAAAAATGTAAAAATGTCATTTTTATGATGACACAAATATTTTGATTGGGATATATAAAGGGCGGTCAATCTTTTGATCACCACGGAGACTTTTTTCTTTAATTTTCTTTAATTGTAATCGTTTAAACCACACGCCTTCGGCTCGTGCTTTAAACTCCACAACTCATGCACAAAAGCTCTTCTTCGCACACGTGTATCATACATCTACGAAGCATGTTAAAGTATTGTTGAATCTACAAAAAAATATTGTTCCTAACCGATAATATTGTAAAAATTATAATTTTGACAGACAAAATGCTTCAAATCACTGACACAATAAGGTTAGTTAAGGAACGTACAGCGCCTCCGTGGCAAAAGTTGCTAACTAGTAAAAACATACAGTGACGGGAACACTATTTGGTCGTTGTCGATGTAATCTAGGTTAACCTAGTTTTAATCTAGATTAGGTTATGTTTAGGTTAGGTTATATTAGAGCCGGATGAATCCAGACTGCGAGTTCAAGACTTGATTCAAAATATGAAAAATTAATTCAATTTTAATTTACTTCAGAAAATTTATTTTCACTTCGTCTATGTTTTCTGTATAGTGACGCTAGTTGTTTCCATAGCAAAAACAAACAGAAATCGTTTAATAATGAAACTCCATTAGACATTATTTACATGTATTTACAATGAAAAATAATTTGCAATCACTAACCGCTGATAGCAGTAATCATTATTCCT
The DNA here is from genome assembly GCA_944588485.1 of Phosphuga atrata. Lineage (NCBI taxonomy): Eukaryota > Metazoa > Arthropoda > Insecta > Coleoptera > Silphidae > Phosphuga > Phosphuga atrata. The sequence goes on along the minus strand of OX155905.1, from coordinate 27,454,583 downwards.
TGTGGAAAGCAACAAGGAAAATTAAGAGACCAATTGTGCAAACTTCTCCAATTAAAGATGAAAACGGAAAATGGGCAATTAATAATGAGCAAAAAGCTACAAGATTTGCAGAACACCTAGCAAACACTTTCCAGCCATTAGATGTACCAGGTAATGGTTTCTCCTTAAACACTGAATTTGTTCAAGAAGAAGAAGAAATTATGCTTGTAACCCCAAAGGAAGTTCTGAAAGAAATCCAAACTAAAATAAGTGCAAAAAAATCACCTGGCTTTGATCTAATAAATGGAGAAGTATTAAAAAATCTCTTACGAAAAGCCATTATTGAACTCACAACAATCATAAACGCTGCTTTAAGATTAAAGCATGTCCCAGAGTTATGGAAAACTGCAGAAGTGATAATGATAGCAAAACCTGGAAACGTGTGGACGAAGCTGCTTCTTATAGACCCATATCGCTACTTCCTTGTCTAAACTTTTTGAAAAACTTTTCTTAAGGCGTCTTATTCCTATAATAGAAAAAAATAACATAATACCAGACCATCAGTTTGGATTTCGACAAAAACATTCTACCATTGATCAAGTTCATCAGATAACTGCAGTTATATAGAAAACTCTCGAAGAAAAGAAAGTTTGTGCTGCTGTATTTCTCGACGTAGCACAAGCTTTTGATAGGGTATGGCACGATGGTCTTATATATAAACTTAGAAAATGTTTACCAAAACAGTTATCTGATCTTCTGATTTCATACCTGTCAAATCGAACTTTTAGAATAAGGCAGGAATATGCGTACTCAGAAATCAACGAAATTAAAGCTGGGGTACCACAAGTAAGCGTTTTGGGTCCGACGCTATATTTACTGTACACTTGTGACATTCCACAACTAGAACACAATACTATAGCGACCTTCGCCGACGATACCGCTATTCAAGCTATTGGAGAAACTCACCAAGGAGAAAACTGAGAAAATACAAAGTGGACAAAAAAATTTCGAATTAAGTTAAATGAATCAAAAACAGTCCATGTTAATTTCACAAATAAAGAACCAAAATATTATCCACTTACCATAAATAACAACCAATTACCTTACGCAAATACTGCAAAGTATCTTGGCATGACTCTCGATGCAAAGCTGCGCTGGAAGGCACATATCAAAGAGAAAAAGGAAACCTTGGAAATTCGATATGAAGAAATTTATTGGCTAATAGGTAGGAATTCGGTCCTATCGATTCAAAATAAACTTCTCCTATATAACCAAATACTAAAACCCATATGGACCTATGGTATACAACTTTCTGGGTGTGCCAAACAAAGTAACATCCAAATCACACAGAGGTTACAGAATACTAAGTACTAAGGAACATAGTGAAGGCACCTTGGTACACCTTAATCATTAATAGCGATATCCATAGGGACTTACATGTGGATACTGTGGATAATATTATTAAAAAACACGCTGCTGCTCACGAGCAGAGACTCCATCGCCATGTGAATGTTGCGGCAGTCCAGCTACTTGAAAACACGGACCTATTGAGAAGACTCAAAAGAACTAAACCCTTCGAGTTAGTGTTATAAATAGTGCAAATGTTACAAACTATGAACACATGAACGAAGTGATTCGCCTTTACGTATTCTGAGATGACGTCAGTGGGCAACATCATAGTTTTATTTATTTATTTATTTTTTCTAGTAATTTAGGTTAAAATAAAATTACTTATTAGTCTAAAGACTAGATTGTAATCAAATAATAAAAAAATATATATTTACATTAGACTTTTACGCACGATTTGGATACTTTTACATACGATTATAAAAATGGCCCCCTTCACATACAATAACGTATTAATTTATTAATGTGTTCATTTTGGTGTGGGAGTACATAAAATATATTATTCATTAAAATCTATTATTCATTGAAATCGAAGAACTTGATTATAAAATGAATGTACATTTTGGCGTGTAATTTATTTAGAACTAACTATAGCCCGGGGATTCGCTAAAGTGGATTTTTATATCAGTCAAATTAATTCAGGTCAGCTATGTTTGCCAAACATTGATTATCTTGTGAGTAATATGAAGACTAATATTAAGGTAGTTACGAAGGCCGGATAAAATCTAATCTAGTTGAAATGAAATAAACATTTCTGTAACTTATTTTCTCTAATACTTTCGTATGGATTTTATTCGAACTTTGCACATTTATTACTTAGGGATCATATTCAAAATATTAATAAGTTTGAATTAGAGATGAGCATGGGGCGAGTTTTTCGTCCCAGATCCCATCTCGTGGGACGGATCCCTGTCACTGTCCCATACCATCACATTTTCGTCCTATCCAACACACCTAAAATTTTCGTCGCATCCCATTCCATTCATCCAATCTCATCCCGGTCGCATTGCCCGTCCCATTCATCCCTTTTCTCCCACACAGCAGACTCTCTTTTCGGTTCAGACTTTCTTAATGATAATTCGTTCAATTTTCATTTTTCCGTAATTTCTTTATCTGACAGTGAGTAAATAAAGTAATCCGCAAAGAGGTAGTAAGACTTTCCAGGAACTACATCGTTATCACAGAAATCTCATGCGCTGGACATATTATAGAAAATGTGCGTATTGGCACGATAAGCAATTAATTACGCACAAACTAAATTTACTAGATTATCAAAACTCGTCCCACTCCATGCCATACAAATTTGTCGTCCCATCCCATCCCACGCTACGTTTATACCACTCATCCTATCCCATGGAACGTTGGGATGCGATGGGTCGATAGGATAGGTTGATGGGATGGGTCGATGGGATAGGTTGATGGGATGGGTCGATGGGATGGGTTGATGGGATGGGTCGATGGGATGGGATAGGTCGATGGGATGGGATGGGTCGACGGGATGGGATAGGTCGATGGGATGGGTCGATGAGATGGGATGGGAAGTTTCGATGAGATGGGATGGGTCCATGGGATCCCAAGCTCATCTCTACTTTGAATGCAGTCGAGTGGTTGGTTTCAAAATTATTGGTTTGTTGCAGACAAATTCTCTAAATTTCGACGTCGCTTTTTAACAATATGCCTAGTCTTATTGTTTGAAGCCATGAAAATAACTTCCAAACTACTTCTAAATTTCAAGGTTTTTTAAGCTTTCATATGTGCAATCTAATAACTCGTAAGCCCGTTTCTTCATTTTTAAAGAAGAATTTAAATACCAACTTTCACATCTCTAACAGCTACAGTTTTTCAGATATAAGTATCCCGCATTTGTAGCCTACTTAGATACATTTCCGGAAAATGGTAAAGCCCAATTTTGTTTATTTTGTAACAGGAATCTACCGGACAATATTAGCTATTCGGTTTCAGGGATGTGTTGTAAAGTATTTCATAAAATGGTGAATCTAAATGTAGACTTTTTTAAAACGAATCCTAATAATTGTTGATGAACTGTGGAAAGGTGCTGGAAACAATGCCGTGCGCAAGCTAACCGAGATCATCCAGGATATCTAGGAAACAGAGAAATTACCACCCGATTGGAAATCTGCTCTGATCCATCCGCTTCACAAAAAGGGAAATATTACTGATCTAAACAACTACCGTGGAATTTCTCTCGTGTCGATAACATACAAGATTCTCTCGAAGGAGTTACAAACAAGAGCAGAAAATCAGCTGGATGGTCAACTAGGAGAATACCAGGGGGGCTTCAGGAAAACCCGATCCTGTGTTGAACAGATCCTCAATCTTAAAACTATACTTGCATACTCCAAGATGAGAAACCGCAAGGTGGTCGTCACCTTTGTTGATTTTAGGAAGTTCATCGATTCCATTGACAGAGAAACGCTTAACAAAGTACTCCAGGAACTAGGGCTAGACAACAAAACCCTCAGACTCATCCTAGAAACTTTGACCAACACCCATTCCAAGGTTAAATTTAGAGGCGAGATTGCAGAAAGCTTCGAAATAAAAATTGAAGTGAGACAAGGAGATGGACTTTCCCCACTTCTCTTCAACTGTGTTCTTGAAAAAGTTATGAGAGAATGGCACAAGGAACTGATCAACTTGGGTGCTCAGAGTTGTATGGGACATAAGACCTGGACCTGCGACGTAAGAACGATGGACTGGTTGTAGATTGTCTGGCCTTTGAAGATAACATGGCACTGTTTGCTGATTCTCTTGAGATAGCAACAATGCAGGTAAATTGCCTCAGAAAACAGGCTGCCAAAGTGGGTCTTTGTGTCGATGGAGAAAACAGAATTCTTCACCAACATCAGAGAAGCAAACAGAGAGATGTTACTAGAGCAGGGAAACATCAAGAGGACTGAGAAATTTAAGTATCTCGGCGAATGGATTGAACCCAACTTATCAGAAAGGGCATCATTATTTAAGAAAGTCAAGAAGTTAGAACTAGCCTATCGACTGACTAAGAACACTTACAACAAGAAATGCCTGTCACGCAACCTGAAACTTAAGCACTACACATCAGTCTTACGGTCAGAAGCCCTATATGCCATGGTGTGTCTTTCCTTGAACCGAGGAGGTCTGGTAGAGAAATTGGAAATCAGAGAGAGGAGAATCTTCAGGAGGATCCTAGGCCCGGTAAAGAAAGATGGAGAATTGTGAAGGCGTCATAACTCTGAGCTCTAGAAACATATTGTGATGCTCTCTGACTGTGCAAGGAAAAGAAGGGTAGCTTTCTATGGCCACGTTGCAAGATTGACTCCAAACCGACTAACCAACCGTCTGTTCACCTTCTGTCAAAACAAGAAAGTTCGTACCAATTGGTTGACAGAAACCGAGAAGGATAATAAAGAACTGGGAATAACAGATCTCCAAAACAGACAGTCTGTGAGACGCACCCTAAAGGAAGTCCGTGGATTTCAGGAAAAACCCCGAAGAAAAGGTACCCCCTGAACAGAAGAGAGAAAAGAGTTACACCGGCAAAAGATGCGACAATACTGCGCAAAGATCAAAGCCCAACAGTTGAACAAGCGTGGTCCAAAGTAGGCCTAATCGAAACAAGAAGAAGAATCCTAATAAGCTACTTTTTAGTAGTAAGAATTCTAATAAGCTATGTTAGGCTAAAGAAAGTAGCCCGAAAAGCCAGCGCTGCGATACTAGACATGAGAAGACATAAAGTTAAAGGACATAAAGATTAATGAATAGGTGTGCCAATCTTTAAGCGATGGTATAAATAACATCACATCAATAACACAATCAGAAGAAAGTAGAACGTCTTAAAACGCCTTATCCAAAATACGAGCCAAAAGTACTTGAAGCACCAAAAGACAACAAAGAAAGAATGGATGACGAAAGGAATTCTTCAGCTAATGGAACTCAAAAGATACGATAAACAGCTAAATACCACCAGATATAAAGAGATCCCTAAAAAGATAAGACTGGCTAAGAAAAAATGACTAACAGCTAAATGTTATGAAATTGAACAACTGGATTCCATACATGATAAGTTTAATATGCACCGCAAAGTAAAGGAAATGACTAGAACCAACAGGAAAAAAAAGCCATCAAGTTTAAGTGATGATATTGGCAGACTTGTAGCCGAAGTCACAAACAAAGCGGAGGTAAGGGAAAAGTATGTACAAGAACTTTTCAATGACACCACATCAGACCACCATAATATTACCGCTGCTACTAACGACGGACCGACCATTATAAGACGAAGATCAAAAAGCCATATCATCAATGAAGAATGCGAAAGCAGCCGGCCCAGATAACATCCACTCTGAAATAATTCAGTTATGTTGCAACTCGCACCCAGAATTCCTGAACATCATCACTGAATTATTTAATTAAAGGTGCAATTCGGGACAAATGCCAGCAGGATGGATGACCTCTATGTTTGTTACAATCCCCAAGAAGTCATCTGCGAAGAGATGCGACGAATATAGACTGATCAGCCTAATGAAACACATTATCAAGATATTTTTAAAGATAATACAGGTCAGGAACTATCGTAGGTGTGAGGAACATGTGGGAGAGAAGCAGTTTGGCTTTCGGAATGCGCCAATATTTTATAGCTACTGGCAAATTTCGCAAGGTAGATAAAACTGTCTCTTCTAGATACTCCGCATCATGTCTTTCTATAGGGAAGAGCTTTAAAAATCTTTTCTTAACCCATTCGAGGCCGATTGCACACCATGTGTCAATTGATTTCCGAGACTATAAGACGGCCTGCACACCGTGTGTGCAATAACAGTGATTTGCAATTATTAATTCTTCTGAGTAAACTAGTCGTCGAAATAAGATTTTTCTTGAACAAATGAAATCTGTAAAGTACAGGAAAACGAAATTTGGCATTGGTTTTACTATGTACCAAAAAATCTAAAAATTATCTGAAGCCTTTAAATGTAAAATACTATGAATACGAATGCAGTGCAGGCCTAAGGCAGGAACATCAGGAATCAACCAGTGATAATGAAAGTGATGTTTACAAGAAATTGTAAAAAGAATCACAATTTTGTTAACATGGATAGTGATAGTGATTTAGAAAATGAGGAAAACATGAATGTGAATGTTTGAGGTGTATGAGGTTTTTGAAGAAAATGATTGAGACGATTGTACTGACATTGAAAGTGAAATTGAACAGCATCAACGTGAGCTTACTGAGGATACAGAAACGTTGAGGAAACAGAAAATGGTTCTCTTACAAAAATTCCTTTTGGGTAAACCAGGTCTCCAAAAGTTACCAAACGGAGGTAGTCCGTACGATTTTTTTGAACTTTTATTTGATTATACCTTTTTCTCTTTGATTGTCAAAGAAACAAACATAGACGGTGAAATGAGTTTAAAGGATAAATGGAAGAACTTAACCATTTCTGAATTCAAGATGTTTTTTGTTTATTATTACATATGGGAAATATCAAATGTCCAAGAATTGATAATTATTGCAATAAATGCGAACAATTTGATTTTCATTGTTTTCTCCAACATATGACTATACAAAGATTTCAAAATGTCTTACGATCGCTTCTTTTCTCCTCTGATAATGAAATTGATCATCGCCTACGGAAAATAATTCCAATTGTATATTATTTTAATAATAAAATGAAATAAATATATTAACCTCATAGAGAGTTATCAATAGAAGAATCTCTAGTTCCTTGGAGGAGAAGGTTAATATTTAAACAATATATTGCCGGTAAAAAACGCAAACATGGTGTAAAGTTATACGTTGTGTGCGAAAGTTCTGGTACCGCGTTACGAATGGAAGTATATACGGGAAGTGGTGACGATATAGTGGAAAAGGACATGTAGATAAAGTTGTCTTTCATTTGATGAAAGATTTTCTAAATCGGGGACATTCTGTTTTCGTGGACAATTATTACAGTCCTTTTGGTTTCAAAATTGCTACAATACAAAAGTTACTGTACATGACATTGAGAAAGACTGGAAAGGAAACAATTTGGAAGTAATAAAAAAAAAATTGATGAAAAATGAAGTTATTTCTCGGTTCAAAAACAATGTAATGATAGGTAAATTTAAAGACAAAAGAGACGTGTTATTCATATCAAGTGAATACAAGTAATGTTAAAAGAATATGAAAATAAATATAATATTCAAAATAATTAATTAAATATTATAAACGAAATATTCTGCAACCAATTGCGTTGCATTACTACAACAACTATATGAACGGGATAGATCGCAAAGATGCTTTCGTTACTTACTATTCTTGCTCAAGGAGAACATTTAATACATGTTACATACATGTACACATCATATTATGGATTCATTTAGTTGAAACTTTGGTTTTTAATTCCTGTAATTTTCATTTTACCTTATATTGCACACATGGTGTTCAATCCGCTCTTCTCATCAAAAATTTTCCGAGGAGCGAGCTGCACACCCGGTGTACAATGCTCCTTGGGACCGTGTTCGAAAAAAATCGTCGTCTCGAATGGGTTAATAGTCTCATTTTCTGTTAAATAGCGCACTACGAAGGTAAGTTGATAATGCACAACATCGGGTGTAGAATCTAAAATGATACTATAATATTTTGCGCATTTTATTTCCTCCACAATGTGTGACATAAGAGAATCGGCAATTATTTTCAAAAGTTCATCACACTTCTGATGCGATATGTAATTTACATGTCTGCTACCTTTATTACCATACTTTTGTAAGTGCAACTTTAAAAAATCGTCATATTCGCTCAAATACTCTAAACTAGTCAAATAATTGCCTTTTCTCGAAGATGTTGCACTCTCATTATGACCTTTAAAAGCAATGCCCAACTTTGCGAAGAATTTTATTGAGGATACAAGTCTTTAAAGAACCTTTTTCCAATAAGTTTCTTTTTGTAATGTAATTTTCAGATTTTCAACATCGATGCGATTTAATGAAGAAGAGCTCTTGTATAATGTACACATTGAAGCGATGTGCTCTTTTGACATTTCATGCTCGGACAAAGTTATTCCAATATGTGTCCAATTTTATGTAATTATCCTAGACTTTAAGCCCGAAAACATTTTGCATGGGTAAAAATAAATTAATTTTGATGTTTCGGAAAAAATTAGCCACGTCCTTTCTCCTTTTTCACCATTCAAATTTTTTCTGTAAAAATGATTTTTACACAAGCCTCTGAGGTAAATGCGATCACCCTGTTTATAGACCGATGTAAGTGTAGTTATATCGCCAATAATCATATCGATATAACGTTAGGCAGACAGCAATATCTTGTAATGTAACTTCGAATGGTATATTTTCCGTTTGCGTTTCAATGCTTTCTAAGTTTTTCGCCTGGTTGACTATTGACTGGTTCTTCATTTTGGTCATCATTGTTGCTTTCTATACCTTGTTTTTCAACTTCAACTAACTCTTCTCGTTGACTGGTGGAAGCTCCTTGTTCTTCATTTTAATTGTTGCTCGAATTATGATGGCCTGAGTGACCAGGACAGTAATAAATTTGTCCAATGCTCCATACTGTTGGTTGCCAGCTTGCTCGCGTCTTTTTTTAATTTGTGTTTTTTTGGCTCCTGATTTAGACCGCCTTTTTTAGATCTGTGATTAATTCAAAGATCAAGTACGTACTTAAAATTGCACATACGAAACCCAAATTGTTGTCATTAGAAAAAGTGTAAAGTTAGGTTTTTGTTATATATATATATATATATATATATATATATATATATATATACAGACATAATAAATAGAGAAATACATATACATACAAACCATGATGTGGATGTGATGGTCAAAGAACAAAATTGATTAAAATAAACACATTAAAATTACATTAAGACTTGCATACAATTTACAGAATATTATTACTGTTGGAGGAATTCATCAATTAAGTAGAATGCTCCCTCAGTCATTAAAGTTTTGATTTTACTTTTAAATTGCTTTTGTGGCTTACACTTAATGTCATCACTTAGATGGTTAAATAATTTAGTACCAATACAAAAAAAAAAGATTTTTCGAATAATGCTGACTTATGGTGTAGAGGTCTTAATTGCGTTCCATGTCTTGTTTGATACGTGTGCGAACTAGATGCAGCACTATAGTTATGTATATTGTTCTTAGTGCAGCACAGATATTTGTAAATAAATATCGATGGTAGGGTAGGGTTAATAAATTATTGGCTTTGAATGAACTTCTGCAGCTCTGCCTAGACTTTAACCCTTTCAATACGGCGAAAGAATCAGTTTAGTGCGCCTCATTAACGGGAACAGTTATTTCTTCTTCCATTGATTATTACGATGAAATAACTTTTCTGTCTGAAAGTCGGATAGTCTAAGAGACACATAATTGGTCTCATAACGAGACATCAACGACAAGAATGAATTTACAAGCTTCATTGATGGGACATACGTATGTCCCGCCGTAAACCCAGAACACCTGAATGCAGGGACAGAGTATGTTCCGGTCGTAATCATATAGACGATAGTGCTGGGACAGCATATGTCCCTATGCTGCTTCTGATTTCAAACTCACACCTACTACTCGACCACCCCTGTCCTGCCCCCACCATTTCCACCCTACCTCAACGTGATAATAGTCGTTGGATTCATTATTTTTACCTTGTATATTAAAAAAAAAACAGATCTTAAGTTTGATAACATCATTTATTTATGAATCTTTTCTGGAATTAATATATATAAAATAAGAACGATAACTCATGGAAGGAAATCTCATAGAAACAAAATATTCTAGGATAGAAAGTAGCATATGAAGTCTGAATTTCTTGAAGGGGGTGATAAGGCTTGAAATTTTTTCTTGCACAGTGCCACGTTGCAAGTGGTGTATAGCATTTTTTAGCGTGCCTCTTTTTCTCGTTTATCTTCTTCGCGTTTTTCCCTCAGTTGGGAAATGTTCTCCAACATTTGAGAGTCTTATATTTTCATTAGACGATCGCGATTACGATGACGTGGATTTGCAGGAAGATTGCCTTTGCGTATTCACTTCCTTACTTGAACTTAAAAATCTCCATGGAATGCTAGTAAGGGACGTTTTCGGTCACTAATGCCTTAATGAATAAAATGAGCATTTACAAACGAGGTCATCAGTAATCTGTAGAATACCTTTTTCCACCATTTGTTTGATTTGCGATCCACCTCGTGGCACGTTCTCAGTTGGTCAGAGAGGTCAACCCCACTTATGAACTCATTGTAAAAGGATACCATTTATGGGCAGGAGAATTCCTTCTGAGAACCATCTTTTAGAGTTCTAATCGCCATAGTTAATTTATTGCTATGGCAGTTCGACATGACGAAAACTTCCCTAGTGTCCATCTCTTTCACAGCAATTATTCCTTCGCTTGTATTTTGGAAAATCGATTCACCTTTCTGAATTTCTTCTCTGTCAGTGAAACTCTTCAGAAAAGTGTAGGGCGTAAGCTACTTCCTCAATATAATATAATTTCGAAGCATCTGCAAGCTACTTCCTCAATATAAGGAAGCTACTTCCTCAATATAATATAATTTCGAAGCATCTGCAAGCTTCTTCGGGGAATTGTAGTATAATTTTGAAATCAAAAAACGATCCCTACTCATCGCTTTTTGAATGACTGCATTTCCCAGCGAATTGTACTATTGACTGACCAATAGTGGGCCATTTGAGGTACCCGATTGTAGCTCTCGATCAGCATTACTCCAACTACTGTCATGATTTCAAATTGGTCAGTCATATGATGCGTCTTGACTTCAGCGTTTTGACTGCCTGGTGATGAACTTGCTTAATTTTTCTTGAGATCTTCATTTACCATTTATAACCTTTCGTTCGTACATTGGGCGATGCAAATGAATAAGCTTTTGGGAAAGAGTTTGAAGAAAAAATCCAATTCAGTCGCATCTTCGTCAATAGAGAAATTTGCTTCTCCCTTGATGTAGTTAACTAGTGGCTTACGTGGTGTGAAGTTACTTGCACAGGACCATAAATATCATGGCGGATTCTGGTTCTGGATCTCTTTTGCATTGTAAAATTAAAGTAAAACTACTTTTGTCGAGAATTGAGAGTAACTGAGACCTTTTTCAAATTTCACATTGCTTTTATTGTTCGTTTTATGATCAACATCTTATTTCCGGGTGCTTTTAAGTGTGTCATTTAAAAACGTAATGAAGATACTGTAACTGGGACATACGTTGTCCCAGCCGTAATTTCAAATTTTTTGCAGACTGGGACAGCATATTGAAAGGGTTAAATTAAAAATTTTAGCATTACTTGAGATTCCCCAAAGCAGAACATTAAATACAATATGTGAATATACAATAGCATGGTAAAGATTTAAAATTTTAATGTTATCCAACGATTTTTTCATTTGAGAGAGATTATAAAATAAGCCTTTGATAGTTTCTTGCAAACCATGTCAATGTGATAAGACCATGTAAGTTTGCTATCAATTTGTACTCCAAGAAATTTGGTAGTAGTTGACAGTTTGTAGCGTTGATTATTTATTAGAATTTCAATGTTCCTCTCCATAGTTTTTCTTTTGCTAAAATATAAGCAGACGGTTTAGTCATGATTCACAATTAGCCGGTTTTTTTTGGCACCATTTACTGAATTGATTGATAATGATTTCCACCTATATTTTCAATTCATCAATGCTGTTTGCAGTAACAGCAATTGATGTATCATCAGCAAACATGATGGTCTTGGCGTCTATGTAACTCGGTAGATCATTAATCAATAGTAAAAAGAAAAGTGGTCCCAAGACAGATCCCTGTGGCGCACCTACTCCGATATCCTTTGTGTTAGAGATGTAGTTGTTTAATCTCACAATTAATTTTCGTTCTGTCAAAAATTGTCGTAGAAGGTTTGAAAAGGTGCCTTCAACAAAGGTTGCCCCAAATAATTTAAAAGTGATAAAATTTTGAAACTAATCACGTGACTCCAAACGCGTTATAATTTGTTTGTAACGTCATAAGTGAGAAACTTCATTCTAACATTCAAACATAAACATTCTTTATAAATTCGTCGTTTTAAGATTTTTTCGGCGCACTGTTTAAAACCATTGGTTCCATGTAAAAAAAATTTTGAGTAGTTCTTTTTGTAGTACTCTACACGATGGCACGAAACAAGCACGATAGCTTTCAATGTTTGACTTTTAATATTTGACATATTTGACATGTCCAATACAACTACTGTATCAACAAAGTCATGCTAGGGTAGAAATTACACATTTTACGTCACACGGGTAACCGGCCTGTTTTCAGTACCGAGTTCAAAAATATATTTTCAATTTGTTATAACTTTTTAATTTCAACGAAAAAAAACTATTTTGTTATAAAACTTAAATATGAGCTTTCGATTTATGACAAAAAAAGTATTCAAATACCCAATTGTACACTATCTAATCCATTCTTTGAGAAATCCAATCTCAATCAGACAAATATAAATCTAGACGTTAAATTTAAAAAATCGAATCTTTATTCCAATTAATCTAATTTAAAATAATCTAATTGGCCAAAATTGGCCACACAACTCTAGTCTAACATTAAAATCAACTATTTATTAAAATCGAACAACTTGATCACAATATGAACACTTGTTTCGCTATGTAATTTATATAGAATGGTTTTCAGTAGTTTAAGCTCCAGTTCGTTTTAGTATGTATCCAAGGCCCACGGAACATAGTTTACACGTCCCCAGATACACATCGCATCTATGTAGTGGGAAAATCCCGCATCAAATAAAGGAATATCTATCTACATGGTGTTTTATGTTATCGCAAACCATTTAGTTAATCAACGCAAACTGAGATTCCGGATCGGATAGGGAATACGAAACACTCCACTGGCTCATATGCTCTAGTTGTCTTTAGCCGGATTAGATAATTTCGGTTATTTACTGCACGTTTTAAGTGCCCGATGAAATGCACCTAGAATGATTTATTGTTGGAGTAGACTACGTTGTAACTGGGAGTTTAAGTTTCGATTAAAAAAAGAAATAATGAGTTTTTTTTGCAAGCTAGCTACGATTAACATTTGCACATTTCTGCTAAATAATTAGTGTCGTTGGATGGAACTTCTTTTTTTATCTCATGAATTTGCAGGAAAAGTTTCGTGAAATATTCCTGGAGAACTTTTCTAAATGGTTTATTTGCTCGATTTAAGCTTTCGCCTCCGTAAATATAAAAAATTAAGTTTTATCCCACGAATCTGTACTTGACACAGTTTTTGGAGCAAAATCACACCGTTGTACACTGTCTAGTTTTGTCTGTTTAGTCTTGTCTATCTATTCTTGTCCGTCTAGTCTTGTCCGTCTAATCTTGTGTGACTAATCTTGTCCGTCTCGTCTTGCTCGTCTAGTCTTGTCCATCTATAGTTCATTTTTTTTAAGAATGCAGTACAGGGAAGATAGGGATTATTTGACCTTGTTCTCTGATTGGCTTAAACCGAAGAGAAGTTCACACCGTCGATATTTACTTCTCCATCTCTCTCTTTTCACATACATTTGTAGGCAGTGGCGTAGAATTTGGTGATATTTAATTAAATGAATATAATACTACGAATAATTTCTAAATATAATAGAACGTTAAATTATATTACGGCTAATAAGTACTATTTTATACAATAATGTTTTATATATAATTTAAAATTCAATTTAAAATTTAAAGTTAAATTAATTAACTCCAACTATATTTTTTTGGTACGCCAATGCATGTTGAGCTTTTAGTTGTCAATGGCTGCCGTGTCAATTCACAATAGACCTTTTTACGGTTAATTAGGCGCAAGCGCGTCCGTCATGTTTAAAAGGCGGGAATTTGATAGTTTCGGGCACATTTTGTTATTTTCATTGGTTATACGTGAAATAGTGCCCGAAAAACATGGCGGAAATTGACACATGCGGACAAAAAAAACTATGAAAAGGTTATTAGCCAAATATGTCAAATCTTGACTAGGTTTGTCCAGTTTGTTCTAATCTTGTGTTATTATTCACGAATAATTTCTGAAATTTTCAACAAAATCTGTTCGCTTTTTAGAGGAAATAAATTCCGCGCCTTTCAAGAAAATCTTGTAAAACTAGTCAAGTTAATATTTGCAAAGTTGTAATTTCGGTAATTTCCGGTTTGCAAATTTGAAACTTTTCAGGCATTAAAAGAGACTTTCAAGAATAATTCCTGAAATTTTTATCAAAATCTGTTCGTCCGTTCGCTTTTTACAGAAAATAATTTCCGAGCCTTGCAAGAAAATTTTCTAAAACTAGTCAAGTTAATATTTGCAAAGTTGTAATTTCCAGTTTGAAAATTTGAAACTTTTCACGGAATTAAAAGAGACTTTCAAAAATAATTCCTGAAATTTTGATCAAAATCTGTTCGTCCGTTCGCTTTTTGCTTTTGCTTTTTTTGTTATTTTCATTGGTTATGAGTCTAAAAGTGCCCGAAAAACATTGCGGAAATTGACACATGCGCACAAAAAAAAATCTATGAAAAGGTCTATGAAATAAACAAAAGGAATATGAAAATAAACTATGAAAAGGTCTATTCTCATCTGATCTGTTTTTATCATTTAGATTTATTGCGTTTTTCTCCATTTTTTGTTGTTATTTTATTAGTATTGTTGCCATTTATTGTAATTAATAGATATTCAATCAAACCATTACAACCATATTATAAATTACCAATTTTATATTCAAGTAACTATATTTGAATTTGGCGCCAAATTTTGTAACTAGATTGAACATTTGTCATAGTGTAAATCAGGTATCTAGTTACTGCATTCTTAAAAAAAATGGACTATAGTCTTGTCCATCTAGATCAAGATGACAGACGATCAAGATGGCCGAAAGTGAAGAGGCAAGTGAAGTACTATGTAACCATTGTGGTAAAAAAGGCGTGAATACGTATTTTGTTTTAAGTGCAAACAAAAGTTCCACCCGAGATGTTTACCACGTGCATGTAAATCTAAATGCGTACATGAGATTGGCGAAGAAATGGATGAAAATATAAAAACAACAGCAACAAAATTGGAGGATGAAAAAGTGAAAATTCTTGAAGTAGAAGTTGAGTTATTACGGAAACTGGTAAGAGAGATGGAAGACAAGAATCGAATAATGAATAATACCTGTTAGTACTAGAACAACAAATTGTAACACTCAAAACTCAAAAAAATCAAGAACCAACACTAACAGATGCAACCCAAAATTCCTTAAATTCCTCAAATTTGAGCACCGCTCGATGCCAAAAGTGTGAACCAATAATTCTGTCAGACGCTGCCGACAACATAGTGTCCGATGAAATTTAGAAAATTTAGATTTTTTTAGAAAATTTAGATTTAGAAAACGTCACTTCACCTGAACAAGCAATAATGCACATATAAATAAATCTGATATCAAAGGAAACAAAAATAGAACTACAGAAAATCAAGCCAACGCAGTTTTTGCTGGAAGGAGATCTCGCGCGTCCTTCGGAAATGCTAAAATAAATGATAAAGACAAAACTACTGGTTTTGCGGGGCGTCAATTTTAGCCTAAGAGAATATGGTTATATGTATGGCTTTGGATCATGTCACGAAAGAAACTGTCCTAGAATATTTAATGGAGAAAACTGGTCAAGATAAAGACAATTTTTCGGTGGAAGAGGAAATGCAAAAAGTACAAACCAAAGATAATAAAAGCTTCAAAGTAGGAGTAGAGCTTAGCTTAAAAAACGATGTATATGACAGTTCATTCGGGCCAGACGGTATACGTTTCGAAAGATATAAGTTTCAAAAATTAAACAGACGAAATTTTCAGAAAATATCAAGATATGCACCGAAAGAGTAAATCTCGATCCACATAGGAAAGTAATGTTTAAATTAATTAATATGTAATAGGTAACTCTATAGAAAAGATTGAATGTAAGCTCGAACAAAATGATCATTGTATATGGTTAGTGATTACAGAACACTGGAAAGGTATTGAGCAATTAAAATTATTTCAGATAAAAAATGATCAACCTAAACTAACAACCGCCTTTTGTCGCAAAGAAGGTGCACATGGAGGGGTGGCGAGATTCTGCAAAGACGGTATAACATGGACACAAAGATCTGATATCAATATCATGGCAGAAGAATTACTATTTGAAATATCAGCAATACAATCAACAATTAGCAACAGGTCAGTTATAATAATTGCTATTTACCGGCCACCTCACGCTAATTTTGCTTTTTATTGACAAATTGCATCAACTATTAATTGAATTAAACGAAAATAATAACAGTGAGTATATTATTGCGGGAGACCCCAATATTGATATATTACAATCTAGTAAAAAGACGGACCAATTAAAATCTTTGCTACAGTCATTTTATACATTAATAACAATCAAAGGGCCAAGCCGTGTGACAACGTGTATTGACAATATAATTATTAAAACAAACTTCGAATATACAACAGAGACACGAGAATTTCACATATCAGATCATAGTGCACAGCTAATAACTTTTTTAGATACAAAACACAGAAATAAAGAGTTTGGAGTAAGTAGGAAATACACCCAACAAAACACGAATAAAATCAGATAAATGCTAAGCAAAGAAACTTGGTTGCCAATTTATTCAACAGATGAAAGAGACATTATTTGGATTTATTTATGGGCACATTTTTATTAATATTTAACGCCTGCTATCCGAGAATAATTTGTAATAAAAAATTAACAATAAAAACATTTATACACATCCTAATATAACAAAACTAGCAAGAAATATGGAACTGCTACATATATTATCTCATTATAATAAAAGGTGCAAAATATAATACAATACGCAGTGCAGTAGAGTACGCAGAAACTACGACAAAGTACTTAAAAACGCAGAGGATCAGTTTATAAAATCAAATTAGATTTTCCCAAAATAAAATAAAAAACTACTTGGAATGTAGTAAGACAAATAGTGAATCTAAAGAAAGAGCAACGAAAGACTGCTTATCCAACAGATAAAAGGGATATTTCCATAACAGCAAATGAGCTGAATGATTTTTATACAAGAAATTCAATAGATTTATCGGCTAAAATTCCTAACCTGAACTATACAGACAAAATCCCCATGAACACTCATTCGATTTTCAATGGACCTGTAATTAATGAAGAAATCTACAATATCGTGACAGGTTTTAAAAACAAAAATAGTTCTGGTGATCATGAAATAACATTAACTGTAATCAAAAATGTAGTAGTGGAAATTGCTGAGCCTTTAAAGCACATTATTAACAAAGCTTTTGAATTTGGCGTATTTCCGGATAAGCTTAAACATTCTGTTATCACACCAGTCTATAAAAAAGGAAACAAATATGAATTGGAGAACTACAGACCTATTAGTATATTGTCCTCCTTTTCATTTTTTTTTGAAAATGTGATAGCTGGTAGAACTCAACATGGCTACATCAAAGGGAAGAGTACAGAAACAGCATGTTTCTCTTTCTTACATAATGTATTACAACATCTGGACAATCGTGACATTCCTTTTGGCATTTTAATTAATCTATCTAAAGCCTATGATACGGTAAACCACGATATTCTCTTAGATAAACTTGGAAAGTATGGAATAAGAGGTGTTGCCCTAAATCTATTTCGATCTTATCATACTAATAGAACCCAACAGACAAAACTATTTAACACCTCTTATGGCACGGTCAAGTCAAAGATTACAGCTATGAAAATAGGGATACCATCGGGTAGCATATTCGGCCCACTTTTCTTTACAATTTACATAAATGACTTACCTTTGGAGTTAAGTTAAAGTAAGTTAGTAAATTATGCAGACGATACTACATTACTAGTGGGCGGCAAAACCATGCAAGAGATAGAACATAAGTCAAAATCGGTAATAGAACAAGCAAAGACCATTGATTCCAAAAGAATAAATTAACAATAAATGAGGATAAAACTAATCTTATTATATTTAGAACGTATCGATCGACTGTAACCTATCCAAAACAATTAAAATCTGTCGGAGATATTATTGATGTAAAGACCGAGGTAAAAATTTTAGGGATATATATATGTATATATATATATACATGTATATATATATATACATGTATATATATATATATATATATATATATATATATATATATAAATATATATATATATATATATATATATATATATATATATATATATATATATATATATATGTATATATATATATATATATATATATATATATATATATATATATATATATATATATATATATATATATATATATATAAATATGTATACAATCTGAAAGCTTGTATTTTAAACTATTTTTTTACATAGTCGCCAGATCTTTCAACGCATTTTTCCTGACGAGTTATGCACTTCTGAAAACCCGCTTCGAAGAACTCCGCCGCTAGGCCGCGGATGTACTTGGTGACCGCTTCCTTCACCTCTTCATCTGTACTGAAGCGTTGTCCACCCAAGTGTTGCTTCAATTTCGGAAACAAGTGGAAGTCGCTGGGAGCAAGATCAGGGCTGTAGGGGGCATGATCAAGAAATTTCCAGCCGAATTTGTCCAGTAGGGCGGTGGTCTGTCGAGAGACATGCGGTCGCGCGTTGTCGTGGTGCAACCTAACGCCCTTGCTCAGTCTTCTTCTCCGGCGATTTTGGATGGCTCTTTTGAGTTTCGTTAACGTCTCGCAGTACCTGTCCGAATTTATTGTGGTCCCTTTAGGCATAAGCTCGGTAAGCAAGACGCCTTTTCGGTCTCAAAACACCGTAGCCATCACTTTTCCTGCGGACAGCGTCTGCTTAAACTTCTTCGGCCTCGGCGACCCGGGACGGCGCCATTGTTTCGAGTCTTCTTTTGTTTCCGAAGTGACGTAGTGACACCACGTTTCATCTCCCGTAACAACGGAGTCCAAGAATTCTTCGGTATTCTCGGCGCATTCTCGAAGAAACCCCTCTGCACACTTGACGCGATTGTCTTTGTGGGTTTCTGAAAGCATGTGCGGGACCCACCGCGAACACACCTTGTGATAACCAAGTTTTTTTGTCAAAATGTTGTCGATGGTTTTTTCACAAACCTCAGGAACCTGATCAGCTAGCTTCCGAAGCGTTACTCTTCGATCCTCGAGGTAAATGCGCTCAATCTTCGCCACGACTTCGTCGGACACCGATGGCCTCCCGCTCCTTTGCTCGTCGTGAACATCTGTGCGTTCTTCGGAGAACTCCCTGCACCATTTGCGGACGTGTTGGACGCTGATGCAAGCTTTGCCATAAACTTCTTCCAACTGTCTATGAATTTCAATAGGTGTAAGCTTCTTCGCGTTTAAAAATCGAATCACTGAACGGATTTCACACCTGTCGGTAACGGCGATTGTGGGCTCCATCGCGGATGGCTGTTAGGCCGGCACTAAGCTTCGCAGTGATCTTCCAGGTAGTTGGAAAGGAGTGGGGGGGGGGGGATCAACAATGAAGGTGATGTTGCCGGATTTCGCCTAGTATCTCGCGCGGCGAGTGTACAGCGTTGGGAACCTTATTTTTTACTTGTTCCTAGTATTTACAGTACATTCAGAAAATCGTCTTTTCATGAAATTTGTCGGAGGGATATAGTACCTACCCAACTTAATAGACAACGTCTGACCATAATGATCTGATAAGCCACAGTCAATAGTTTTCACATTAATTTTTTGCAACGGTATATTACAGAATATGTTATCAATTAAGGACTTGTAATCCATAAGAATTGAAGGTCTCAACTGGGTCTCTAGCCTTTATGTCAGAATTTGTTTGAAAATCCAAATTAAAGTCACCGCAGATGATGTGTGAACTGTTAAACGATGACATTTTTCTGAGTAGAATTTCTAGTTTACAACTAAATGTATCAAATTTACCTCTTGGTGCCCTATAAATACAGGTGATATAGAATTCCTGGTTATTTAAATTGACTTTCATTAATACACCCACGATGTGTGATTCTTCAAAGTGATTTGGCATATGAATTGGATCGAACTTGATGCCTCTCCTCATGAACAGAGCAACACCTCCACCTTTTGACTTGCTTCTGCAGTAGGCGGCGGCTAACTCATAGTCTTGAAGTTTAATAATTATTGCTTCGTCATCCGTGAGCCATGTTTCCGTTAGACAGACGACATCGGGAAAATTTAGTTCCATTAACAGCCGGTGGCACATGTTCATTTTGTTTTTTATACTTCTTATATTTAAATTAAATAACGTCAGACTATCACCACTTGCAGGCTGAACGTTAGTTGGTGTCGAATTGACCACTTCTTGGACGAAAAAATTTCTTGTAACAGGTATTTCGTGGCCATGTCTCTGGTTTTTCAATATTGTCAGCATCTTCTTTTGGTACTGTTACCTGAAAGGATGAAAACCGGTTACTTCGAGATCAGTTTAGTGCAGGTGACATTTGGAAAGTTTTTATTCTTTAAATATTGCACTAACTCGTCTGTTGTTAGATTTGGATCCAGCCGATAAACATGTAAATAATGATATCGGTTAGCCGCCTTTATTAGGGTTGCGTCGTCTGTACCGTGAACAACGTATGATTTCCTAGCTGATCTTCTTTTTCTGCGCTGGTTTTCCCAATTTCCACTGTTTTGACGGTTTATTCCTTCTGGTTAAGCCGGAATAATTTCGGGTTTTGTACTGTTTGTGTTATTTTTTTGCGCTAGTACGTTTATCTGCAATGTTCGATGTTTTTGCTGCCTTAGCGCTTCGTTAGTTGAACTCACTTTCACTACCCGTGATATCGGTTCCATTTGTTTTAAATTAGATTTAATTGACGGAATTAAATGTGATTTAGAACCTGAGGCGCTAATTAACTTTTCGTTGGTTAATTTTTCTACTTGTAAAGTTAAATCAGAGATTAACATCTTCAGGGGCTCCACGTGTTTTAAGAAAATTTCATATTCCGAACTGCGTAAAAAAGTCGGAATCACATCTAATTGATTTTCTGTACGGGTATCATTGATCTTAGATCTTAATAACATAGTTATATGCTAAGTTGCACTTGTATGAAATAAAAATCTATTGCTTCAAAATTTAAGTTTTTAATATTTGCAGGTACGTTCACTCTCGATGAACGCTCGCACTCGACTGTTAACCCTCAGTTATATCGGCATATAGAATCGTCTCCACCGCCGCAGCAATCGCTATAGCCTCACTACCGCCTCTCGAAGGGATATTTCAGGAGGTGGTAAAGCTATATATCGACTCGGGATGAAAAGCAGGTCTGATACTAAAGATAAACCTATGGACGAGTGGCAGCAGAGATGGGGGAACAGAGAGTACGTTGACTGGAATAAAACTTTTAGTTTAGAGAGAAAGAGAGAAAGTGTGCAGTGGTGAATTATTATGCCACCCAGGCCTTTACAGGTGTCATGGTGTCTTTGGAACATAATTAAAAAGAAAGATAATCCCATCTGCTGATTTTGCCGGGACATTGACTCTGCGGAACATACCATTTTTCACTGTATAAAATGGACGGACCATCGAAAAATAGCAAAACAGCTATGAGGAACAGTAGTATAGACAATAAATTTGGCAGAATTACTTCTTAAAACAGAAACAGTTTGGAACGCAATAGCAGAGATGATGAGGGATATTATGAAAGCAAAGCAAAAGAGAAACACGAAAAAGAACCGAGATTAGAAACGCTGAGGGTTAACATCCTGAAGTAATGCCCGGCGACAGTTCCGGTATGTTCTCAAAAAAGGTTGGCCCGCCTAGTCTTGTGGGTCTAGTCTTGGCCGTCAAGTCTTGTCCGTATAGTTTTGTACGTCTAGTCAGGTCCGTCTAGACTTGCCTGTCTAATCTTGTCTTGCTTATGAATCAATATCTACGTCTATTTCGATTAACATCGCAATTTCATATTTTCAATTTGAAAATGCATTTGGTGTTCTGAATTTTAATTTCCTCGTTATGGATTAGATGCTATGGATTTCCAGGAGAACCGAGCGAACATGAATTATGCAGCGGGAAATATTTTCCTTCTTGACCGAATTTTATTTTCGGCGGCGATATAAGATAAAAAAAACTTTGTTTAATTCTCTGGCTGTGTGTGGGCGAGAGTGTGCGGGAGCAAAGGTTTATCAATTATACATCAGCACCGGGGAAGAAGCATAACCGGTATCACTTTTGCCAATACGCTGCCCCGTTCAATTTACAATTCAATTCGCATTTCCCCCTCGATATTTTACTTTTAAGTTTAATCCAATCAACAAAAATGCAATTACGGAGGACATAACTGTTATACGGACGCGATAAAACGTAAGAAATAAATGTAAAGAGACAAGTTTGTAATATTTATATAAATTTGGAATTCTCTGTCTGATCTTATTTAAAATTTCGCACACTGCGGTCGTTGTAAAATGTTATCAAGAGGAATGGTCCTTCGGGGTTTAATGGGAGAAAGGGAATGATAAGGAGTTGTGTAATATTTCAAAGGCGGTTCTTGTGGGATTAGGTTGTGGGGAACAACAATACGGACGGATAACTTTTGTATGGGATTTGAACGGGGAAAATATTGAGTGCCAGTTTCTCTTTTTTATATCCTTACGAATTTACCCGCCGATCGTGGAAAACAAACGAAATATATCTCTAATGCAGGTTTCATAAAACACGTCTCTAGCGGCTTTGAATATCATTTTTGGAAATCATTTAATCCTTTTTATTAAGTTAACCAATATTCGATTTGAAAATATTAGGCAACACAAAATATGACTGGACGAGACCGACAAGGATAGGTGAGATCACGGGCGTAACGGTTTAGTTTCGGGGGGTTTTAAGAAAATACAATAACAGAAATGCACCAATTTACTTTCTAAAACTGACATACAAGGGCTTCTAAACTCCATGCTCCATGCGCAAATCTACCATGCTCTCTTGAAGAGAGTCGCCTCTGCTCGCCTCTCCATATTTTAATATAATATTCATGTTATGTTTTGCATATTTCGAAGGGGATTTGTCTGCTTTTGTCTGGTATTGTCTCGTATTGTCCGGTCTTGTCTGCTCTTGTCTGGTCTTATCTGCTCTTGTCTAATCATGTCTATCAAATTGTCTATCCGGTTAAGGTATTTTGTTCTTAAGATAAAATAGGTAACTGAAGGGAAAGTAAATCCAGAAAGTTTTTATTTGATTATTGGCTGGTAATAGGTAATTGAAATGTTTCAAATATCGCTTGAGCGACTTCACATTTTTGAAATTTAATTAGCGTCAGTCAATAATATAAAGTGTGTTTAAAAAGAAAAACCCGAGGATATTGAAGCTATTAATTGAACGAGAATGAGGAAGGAAAAAGGAGCCGAGTCTCTAGTCCAGTTTCCGAAAGTTGATTTCCGTTTCCTTTGAAACCGAGCAAGCAATTCACAAACAATCTATTCCGCATCCAATTCCGGTGCGAGCGGACGACCGAGCAAGAGGAAAAAACTTTGAAATCCCGCGGTAATTATAGTGGAAAAGGACGGGGAAAAACCGGCTGCAGTTCGACACAAAAAAGGCCAGGGCGAGAACGGGAGCTTCAGACAGACAGGATGCAGGCGTGATTGAAGCTTCCTTGTGGAATAGACTTGATGTCTTAAAAGGGGAGAAAAATTGTCGCGTAAGCTTAACTTGAAATGTGTTAATCTTTTCTTCCTTTTTACTACTTTAAAATAATGAAATGTCTTTTTGTACCTCTCAATCAATACAACAAAGATATTTCCCAAACCTACTCAATGCTTACACAAAAGGCTTAAAACTTTCTTTGTTTCTGTATTTGCAAATATAAATATTGCAAATTGTGAGTGTGAGTTTTCTGCAGTTGAGGGTAGAAGGTTTAATTTCGGTTAGAGATTTTACTTGTCGCTGGGTTTATTTATTTAAAATGGAATTGAAATCGTGCAAAAATATATAAAATCTCGCGCGAATAATAAGCCAAGGCGAATAATGACGCTTTCGCATAAATTGCGAATTCTATTTCGCGCAGAGAACTGAGACACAGATTATAGGCTCGTTTGCGAAAATAAAATCAGTACGCTAAATGAATTTCCATGGCCGAAAGAAAGCATGCTAGGGAGAGATTTAAAAGTGCTAGACGAGATCAAACAAGAACAAACATCACCAAACCAGAACAGACAGTAGCTGACAGGACAAAAAATTTGATATCGATTTTCATAAATTTAGTCTTGCAGGCATATAACGGAACTCCTTTAACAAAAAACAGACAGGAAACCTTGCAAAAAGTTACTGAAAATATCATAGAAATTGCTAAAACAATTGATAAATCGCCATTATATAACAGAAACGCACCAATTTACTTTCTAAAACTGACACACAAGGGTTCCTAAACTCCACATCTATCATGCTCTCTTGAAGATAGTCGCCT
Source organism: Phosphuga atrata (assembly GCA_944588485.1). NCBI lineage: Eukaryota > Metazoa > Arthropoda > Insecta > Coleoptera > Silphidae > Phosphuga > Phosphuga atrata. The sequence goes on along the minus strand of OX155905.1, from coordinate 27,429,855 downwards.
CTACTCGTCCCTCGTTATTTCAATATAATATTCATGTTAATATAATATTTATAATCCATAAATCGTAATAATATAATAAAATACGCGGAAAATCGGGAGTCTCTCCGGGTCCGGCCTGGGCCTGCCTATTCTTGTCTGGTCTTATTTGGTGTTGTTTGGTCTTCTCTTTCCGTGTCTAGTCGGGTCTGGCCTTGCCTGGACTTGTCTAAGTCTTGTCTGCTTTGTCTGGTCTTGTCTGGTTTTGTCTGGTCTTGTCTGGTCTTGTCTGGTCTTGTCTGGTCTTGTCTGGTCTAGTCTGGTCTTGTCTGCTCTTATCTGGTCTTGTCTGGTCTTGTCAAGTCTTGCCTGAGCTTGCCTGTTCTTGTCTTGTTTAGCTCTTATTTGGTCGTGTGTGGTCTTGTCTGGACTTGTCTGGTCTTGTCTAGTCTCGTTTGGTTTGTCTGACTTTTTCTGTTCTTGTCTGGTCTTGTTTGGTCTTGTCTAGTCTTGCCTGGTCTTGCCTGTGCCTGCCTATTTTTGTCTGGTCTTGATTGATCTTATCTGGCTTTGTGTGGTCTTACCTGGTCTCGACCGGTCTGTTCTGATCCTGTATTGTCTTCTCTTGTCTCCAATTTTGGCGATATATATGCTGTCTCCAGTTTTACAAGTAATTTAAAAATTGGTTTGTCATTTATTCTATTTCACTTTGTGAATATTAATCTGATCATGTCTTATCTTGTATTGTCTCCAATTTTGGCGATATTTATGCAGTGTCCAGTTTTACTAATAATTTAAAAATCGGTTTGTTATTTATTCTATCTCACTTTTTTCTATTTTATGACCGCCCACAATCTTTGTACGCAGATAAGTTCGCAACGCCTAATTAGGGCGACCAATGTATGTCTTGTTCAACTTATAAGTTGAATTAATTTACATTTTAAAACTTAAATATTAGTTGGAATGTTTGAAAAAAGGTTTAGCTGTCAAGTTGAACTAATTTACATTTTAACAGTTAAATATTTGTTTTAAAGTATTTGAAACGAGGAGTACAAGCACTATAAACAGTGAAAGAAGAAATAATAGTTTGGAAGTTTGTTTGGCCGAAAGAAATGTATTATGTATTGTGTATGTAAATGTTATTTTCAATATATCATTTTGATTAGCATAAAAAAACTGATGAATAATAAAAGATAATAGCAAGATAATAAAAAACATATAAATTATAATTAAAGCCATATATCTAAAAATAATGGCTTAATTTATTTTATCTACTCACAAACCAAAATGAACACATTAATAAATACATTATTGAATGTGAAGGATCATATTATTATAATGGTGTGTAAAAGAATGCAAATCGTGCGTGAAAGCCCAATATAAATAAATCAAATGGAGTTTTATTATTAAACGATTTCTGTTTGTTGTTACTATGGCAACAACTTGCGTCACTAAACAAAAAACATAGACGTAGTGAAAAAATTTTTGGCGTATATTAAAATGGAATTAATTTTTCTTATTTTGAATAAAGAAGTCTAGGCCTCTCAGTCTGGATTTATCTGGCTCTAATATAACTTAACTCAACCTTAATCTAATTTAGATTAAAAATCTAGGTTAATCGAGATCACATCGACAATGACCAAATAGTTTTCCCGCCGCTCTGCGTTTTTACTAGTTAGCAATTTTTTCCGCGGAGGCGCTAAACGTTCTAACCTTATTGTGTCAGTGATTTGAAGTATGTTGTCTGTCAAAACTACAATTGTTCCAATAATATATCGGTAAGAAACCATTATTTTTTTGTAGATTCAACAGTATTTTACCTGCTTCGTATATAAAATAATGTATGAAACACGTGAGTGAAAGGCTTTTGTGCATGAGTTCTCCTTCTTCTTATTAGCCTTCATACTTCCATTGTTGGATATAGGCCTCTTTCATTTTTTCCATGCTTCATTGTCATTTGCTGTTCTCATCCTCTGTTTTCCTGCTATCGTCTTTATGTCATCGATCCATCTCGTTTGGGGTCTTCCCGTGCTTCTTTTTGTTTCCCGGGGTCTCCAGAAGGTAAACTTGTGGCTCCATTCTTCTGTAGTCTTTCTGGCCACGTGTCCTGCCCAACGTCATTTGAGATCCGCTGTTCTCTCCATGACATCTATTGTTTTTGTGTTGCGCATTTTGTCTCTTATTGTTAGAGTGATTCCCAGTATAGCACGTTCCATTGCTTTTTAAGTCACTCTAAGTTTTGCTCCTGATTTTTAGTGATAACCATCGTTTCCAGGCCATAGCTAGACGTCTTGGTTTTTTAGTATATGGCTGAGCTTTCCAAAGGCGGTCCATGTCAGTTGGATTATGCGTTTGATTTCGGCATTTTGATTTTCTTAGCCAATTTTGCTCTTCTTTTACTATTATGATGTTATCAATCGACATTTCCTGAGGGCTACTAGTTATAATTTTTGTTTTGTTTAGATTCATTTTTAACCCTATATACTTGGACAGGTTGTTTAGTTCTTCTGCCATTGTTTTTAATTCTTCGATATTAGTGCTTGTTAGAATTATGTCGTCCGCAAATCTTGATCTAAATCTTGATCTAAGTGACTTAGATATGTCCCGTCGATCTTCATGCCTTTCTCGTCCCAGTTTAGTTGTTTGAAAACCTTTTCTATGGCTGTGGTGAATAATTTGGGGGAGATCGGGTCCCCTTGCCGTACTCCTTTGTTGAGATTTATTTTCCCCGTTTGTAGGTCGTCGTTGATTTTTACTTGAAAGGGGGCCTCTTTGTAAATGTCCTCCATTAGAGCGGTATACCTCGAGTCTATTCTTGCGTCGTTCATTGCCGAGAGGAAAGCCCAAGTCTCGACACTGTCGAACGCTTTATGGTAGTCTATGAACGCTATATTTATTGGAATATTGTATTCTGTTGTCTTTTAGATAAGTGTTCGGATTGTTTGTAGGTGGTCTGTTGTGCCGAGACCTTTCCGAAAGCCCGCTGGGGCTAAGTTCCAGGTTCTACTGGTTGGTAGAAATCTAGTTTCTTTGTGAGTTGGTTTGTGATAATCTGCATCATAAGGTTATATAGGTGTGATAACATGCTTATTATATATATATATATATATATATATATATATATATATATATATATATATATATATATATATATATATATATATGTATATATATATATATATATATATATATATATATATATATTTATGTTATATGTTTCTTGTTACTCCTTGGAGGAGCATAGATAGTTAGAGCCTTAACAAACATCCGCATCTGGCTATTCGCCAGTGCCTTTACCTCCAGCCAGATTTTCTTCTGATTCGCAATCTCAGCCAGAACTGTTCTTATCCATGTTTGCACTGGTCTCACTATATTCCTCTTCCCTTGGGGGTTTCAGTCGAGAGCGATTTTGGCAATGTTGTGGTGGTCTTGGCGTATTGTATGCCCAATCCATCCCCATTTTCTGTCAGTGATGTCTTCGGCCATCTTCTTTTGATGTGTTACTCGCAACAGTTCCTGGTGGGAGATCTTGTCAGGTCTTATCAGGTTTCTTGTCAGGCCATAGACACCTATGATTCTGCGCAGGAATTTGTTAACTGCCACCTGCAGTTTGTCTTAAAGATATTTAGACATTTTTCAGGTTTCACATCCATACAGGACAGATTTGATATTTCATTGGAAGAGACGGATCTTAGTAGTTTTCAAGTACTAACTGGAGTCCCATACTGGTTCTCTACGTCACTGAGCTGTGAGTTTAAAGTTCAGCGTGTACCTTGTTTTTTAAAAATGTTTTTTTTAATTTTAAATTAAATGTTTCATTTTATGATTTATCATAAAAAATTCAGGTGTAGCTTGGCGGCATTTAAAAATGTAGCGGCGGTGGCGTTAATACGTAAGTACCGATAAAAGTATAAGTTGTAATAGCTTTAAGGTCGATTTCCACATGCGCGACATAGCCATAGTGAGAACGTGCCCATTTAAAACAATGTAATCATTATTTGACAGGCGATGTCCGTCACATCGCGTAGCTGAGTGTCGCGTATATGAGAAGCGGCCATAAGTAATAGAATTTTAACAGTATAGTTACTTACTCGATGTACAAATAACCCACGTGGTTTCAAGTAAGTGTTTTACAAATTATTATTCATAAAAGCAAAGCTGCACTTATAAAAAGTAATAGCCGATTCTCATTATCAGTACCCATTTAAAACAATGTAATCATTATTTGACAGGCGATGTCGCATGACGTCGCGTAGGTGAGTATTTGCTCATTTTACTAACGCAGTTTTCGAGATTTTTACGCCAAATTTTACACAAATCTTGATCTTAGTTTTTGCAACTTTCACAGAAATTTCTGCGTCTATTAACTGAAGATAAAATTACAAGTTGTAGTAGCTTTAGAATCGATTACCATATGCGCGAGACTCAGCTGCGCGACGTCGTGCGACATGGCCTGTCAAATAATCATTACATTGTTTTAAATGGGCAAGTCGCCCATCTGTCGCGTAGCCATAGTGAGAACGTGCCCATTTAAAACAATGTAATCATTATATGACAGGTGATGTCGCGTGACGTCGCGTAGCTGAGTGTCGCGTATATGAGAATCTGCCATAAGTAATATAATTTTAACAGTATAGTTAGTTACTCGCTGTACAAATAACCCACGTGGTTTCAAGTAAGTGTTTTACAAATTATTATTCATAAAAGCAAAGCTGCACTTATGAAAAATACAGACCGATTCTCATTATCAGTGCCCATATAAAACAATGTAATCATTATTTGACAGGCGATGTCGCGTAGTTGAGTGTCGCGTATTTGAGAATCGGCCATAAGTAATAGAATTTTTACTGTATAGTTAGTTACTCGCTATACAAATAACGCACGTGGTTTCAAGTAAGTGATTTACAAATTATTATTCATATAAGCAAAGCTGCACTGATGAAAAATAAACGCCGATTCTTATTATCAGTACCCATTCAAAACAATGTAATCATTATTACACAGGCGATGCCGCGTGACGTCGCGTAGCTGAGTGTTTGCTCATTTTACTAACTCAGTTTTCGAGATTTTTACGCCAAATTTTATACGCCAAGTCTATGAACGCTATATTTATTTGGATATTGTATTCTGTTGTCTTTTCGATAAGTGTTCGGATTGTTTGTAGGTGGTCTACTGTGTCGAGACCTTTCCGAAAGCCTGCCTGTTCCACTGGTTGGTAGACATCTAGTTTCTTTGTGAGTCGATTTGTGATAAGCCGCATCATAAGCTTATATAGGTGTGATAACATGCTTATTGGACGGTAGTTTTATATGTTTGTGGTGTCACCTTTTTTGTGCAGGATGATGATAACCTCTGCGTTCTTCCATTTTTTTGGTATTTTTCCCTCGATCAAACATTTGTTTGTTAGTATCCGCTGAGCTTCCACTAGTGTTCCGCCTCCCGCTTTTAGCATTTCTGCTGTTATCTGGTCCTCTCCTCCTGGGGTCCTCCTTCTGGGGTCTTCCGGTTCTTCATTTGTTGTAACGCATATGTTATTTCAGTTGTCGTTATGTCTGACAGTTTTTCCTATCCTACATTTGTAATAGTTTTTGAGAATGTTGTTGGGTTCGGTAAGGATGATATGTTTAGGCTGGCGTAAAAACTTTGGACTTCTGCGACGATGTCTGTTGGTAATGATATTGCCATGGCGGTCTTATTAGTTTAACAATATCTTGTTTTCCATTTAAAAGCTTTCATTTGAGTACTCTCATGTTTTTGTTCGCCTCTATGGTTTCGATGATTTGTTGGGTTTTATAAGCTGTGATATCTGTGCGTATCTTCTTTTTTACTTTTTTCTTTATGGTGTTGTAATTGGGTGAGTCCCGACAGGTTTTTCTTCACTTATTTATTAGTTGTTTTGTTCCCAGTGATAGTCTAGTTTCCTTCTCGTTTATTATCTTGCTACAGATCTTTCTTGTGGCTGATTGGATGTCCTCTGTTATGCTTGTTGCAATATCATCTATGTTCATTTCTTGTAGATTTTCTGATCGTTTCATTCTCTTTTTAATTTCGTTTTCGTATTCATTTTTGTTGAGGGTCAGGAATTCGGCTGTTGGAAATTTCTTTTTGTGTACCAACTTCTTTCTTTCCATTTTTGTGTTTATGAGGATCTTTGCGCGGACCAATCTGTGGTCGCTTTTTGTACTAAATCTGTTTAATACTGATATCTTTCCATATGTTTTTATTGTTATAAAGTATGTAATCTATTTCATTTTTGGTACGGCCATCTGCACTCTTCCAGGTCCATCTTTTTTGATTTTGTTTTTTAAAGAAAGTGTTTAGAAAAAATAATTTTTCGGTGTTGCGGTAGTTACTTAACGTTTCTCCTCTTTCATTCCTTGTCCTCAGGAAGTTTCCTACGTATTCGGTATCCTGTGACTGTCTTTTGCTTATTTTGGCATGTATGAGTTGCAAAGTTTAAAGCACGAGCCGAAGGCGAGCTAATCACCAATCTGTTATTTAACGTTTTGAAAAACAAAATAGCTGATCCAAATGATGACTACGTCATGGCGAATGACTACCCCAAAAAAGTTTTACCCCAAAGTACAATATTGGGTTTTTTGAGGTCGCTAATGTTGGTCGCTGATTTTTTTTTTTTTCAAAAACCAAATGGCTAATTGAAAATGGTGGATAAGAGTTTTTCGAGATTGCCAGTCACGAATCTGAAATTAAATTTTTTGTAAAACAAAATTGTGAATACAATATGGTGAGTGTTTTTATTATACTCACTAGTTATTTCCTTACTATTTATGTAGACTTGATGCCCATAAGGGGGTATGGTGGCTAGGCGGGGAGAGAAAGACTGAAAAACTGTCTGAAACTAATGGAATTGTTTACTATCACAGACATTCTTATTCTGAGTTCGCATAATTGTCTTGAAATAATATTAGTACACAATGTCCGATTGAATTTATGAAATTTGAAGAAAGTAATAGAAACTACAAAGAGAGAGCCGCGTTATGTTGCGCGCAAATACTTGTCCATTCTACAGGGCACAAAAAAAAAAAGTTGCAAAGAGTAGCGACAAATTCTTACCAATTTTTATTCATTGTTTCACTATATTTATATTACAGTGAAAGCTAAGGCGGCAGTAGTGAGCGTTTTTTTTTAATTTCCATAATTTTTTAAATTTTGTTGCAAGAAAAAGTAGCATTCACGGGTGATGTTTTGCAATGTTTTAAACACATCATTTGATGTATAAAGAATAAGCCACTGCAGGAGAACCAGTTTCGCAGAAGTAAGATGTAACAAATGGCAATAAAATTTCTAAATTTGACGAGTTTGTAGAGAAAATTGATAGTTTTAATGAAATTATCGTATTTTAAATTTGTATGCATGAAATTTATATTTATTCGAAACGTTTAAACATACATTACAAGTATGATTTTACACTAAAATATTCTACATACCTTCAATAGCATCTGACATTTCATAATTTGTAACACAATCACTTTCAAAAGTTATATGCACATGCACTTCAAGCGGAGTGAATTTTCAATACATGCTCTGCGTAACGCGAGATACTCTAGAGTGGTGATTTCGACAGTAATTAAAACCCATAGGGTAAAGATTAAAGCGGGTTATTCCTTTCAGGATAGATGTAGAAACACTTCTAATACAAAAACCAATTGAACCCGTCATTTCGAAAAGGGCACGAGTCACACTTTTTTGAAAAATCACTTTTTTACGCCATTTTATTCATTGAAGCGTTTTACATATTCCATGCGAAAAAAATACATCTGTATACACCACAAGTCAACTTAAAAAGCAATGAAATGGCACGAGTCCTGGACTTATGTCCCTTTCAAGCGAAACGAAACGCATCTGTCAGATATGACATAACATCACTTTATCGAGAGCTTGTCGAAAATGCCTTTAGACCTAGAAAAAGAATCTCTGGTGGCAGGAATAGTAAAAACTAAAAACATAATAAAATAAAAGAAGCCAAAATTGCTGGAAAATTATGATTAACTAACTACATTTTTTGGACAAATGCCTTTATATGAGGCATAAGTCCAAAAATTTTAATTCAAAATATCTTGATGAAAATAGTTCTTTTTTTATTAATTAAATATTCCAAAAAGCGTGTGTATTTTTTATTTAGCAACCTCTATATTCAGTTTCTTCAGCATCAATTACTTTTTTAACAAAAAACATATTTTTGTTGATTCTGAAAAGTTTTAATTCATTGACTCATGCCCTTTTCGAAATGATGGGTTCAGTTATTGGAATCAACAAATTAGAACTTTTGTTTTTTGATAAGTTTTTTTTTCAATTCTGGCCCACTGTGCGTGGTATCGTTGAAAATATCGGTGTTCTCAGTTCTTTTTCAATCACGAATCGAGATCGATATTTTGTCTTGAAAACAGCCACTACAGCAGAACCGGCTCTCATAAGTAAGATTTTACAAATGGCAATAAAATTTCTAAAGCTTTGTTTGTCAAAGTAGCAAAATCTTGTACTTATCTTATACCAAAATGAAACATTTTTATTCTTTTGTTGAAACATCTGCTTTAATGTGCGGTCACAAAATAAAACAATTATCATATCTTGCTCAGCTGTTGGAAGGCCAAAATTGTCATTAATCGTCTTCATCGTCATAAATGGGTTTCTTATCCAATCGTATTTCGACATGTTCGAAACTTTTAAAATAAAACGTAAATTGCTTCCATAGACTGGTCAAGTGATTAAGTTCAAAGGTTTACAGAATAACATAAAATTCTATTGTCTTATCAACGTGGTCCGCATGTACTTTTTCAAGATGTTTTAATTCATTGGGTTTCTTGCTACCTGCGGCCAAAATATTCATACAGAGCAAATACATTGGTCTTTCGTGATCATTAATTACCTTAAATGTAAATCGGGGAGGAGGGGTGCGCGCCCCATAGGTTGTTAACCACTGCTTTATGTCTTTAAGTACCTAGGAAGTTTATTGTAAATTTTTATTAGTTCAACAACTGCACTTTTTGAAATAAAGTTGAACTTGTTTTTATAGGGGGTGAAGTACATTATTGTGCGTAATGTATTCGTCCTTATGTTCATGTTTTTCAAACATCTTATAATGGCCCTTTACATAAATGGCACATTTTAAAATGTAGATACCTACTCTCTTCTCAATAAAGACTTGTTTACATGAGTCTGTCATTTTCATGTTGAACATACTTCTTATACTTCTTTTTTGAAGTAAAAATATTCGATGTGCATCCATCGAAAATCCCGAAAAAAATATTCCATTACGAATAACCGAATGTATGCGTAATTGTCTTGTCTGGTCTTGTCTGGTCTTTTTTTGTTTTTTCTGGTCTTGTCTGTTATTGTCTGGTCTTGTCTGGTATTGTCTGGTCTTCTCTGGTCTTATCTGGTCTTGTCTGGTCTTGCCTGGTCTTGTCTGGTCTTGCCTGGTCTTGCATGGTCTTGTCTGGTCTGGTCTGGTCTCGTCTGATCTTCTCTGGTCTCTTCTGGTCTTTTCTGGTGTTGTCTGATATTGTCTTGTCTTGTCCTTTCTTCTCTGGTCTTGTCTGTCTAGTCTTGTTTGTCTAGTCTAGTCTGTCTAGTCTAGTCTCTCTAGTATTTTATGTCTAGTCTTGTCTGTCTAGTCTTGTCTGTCTGTCCCCCTCGGTGGTGTAGTTGATAACATACCCGCCTTTCAATGCGGGAGACCCGGGTTCGAATCCTGGTCGGGGAGACAACAACTAGGGCGGTTTTCATTAACCGTCCGGGCTGCCCACCCCGAATGAATGCAAAATATGCGATACCGGGGTAGCGCATACTAAAAGCCAAAGTGGAATTAGGGGGTTTCGTGAGAGCTTCCCCCGAACTATTTAAAAGTCTTGTCTGTCTAGTGTTGTTTGTCTAGGCTTGTCTGTCTACTCTTCTCTGTTTAGTCTTGTATGTCTAGTTTTGTCTCTATAGTCTTATCTGTCTAGCATTTTCTGTCTAGTCTTGTCTGTCTAGTCCCGTCTTTCTAGTCTTGTCTGTCTAGTCTTTTATGTCTAGTCTTTTCTGTCTAGTCTTATCTCTCTAGTCTTATCTGTTCAGCCCTCTCTGTCTATTCTAGTCTGTATAGCTTTGCCTCTTTAGTATATCTAGTCTTGTCTGTCTAGTTTTGTCTATCTAGTTTTCGACTGCGTTTGTTCATTGTTTCGATCGTTTAGTATCTTTAGTATTGTAGTATTTTAGTGACCAAAATAGAAAAAACAAAGAATGGAATAGAAAATAATCATATGGTAAATGGTAATGAACGAAAAAGGCGAAATTGTTTTTGTTTCCGAGTATTCAGATAATTAAATTACAATCTTATCACCTAGAATAAGCTGTATTATCTTACTTTATATTTTTGTATATTATGTTTTGGAGTGTGATTAGAGTGTTGTGTGATAACGAGTTTGTGGAGCAAATTGATGGTTTTAATGAAATTATCGTATTTTAAATTTGTATGCATAAAATTTATATTTATTCGAAACGTTTAAACATACATTACAAGCATGATTTATACCCCCGAGTATAAACAATAAGTAATTCCGTAAAACGGAGTAACAATGCAACTGTTGGAATTTCGTGATTAATGATATCCTGCAATATAAATATTCACCCAGGAAACAATCAGACATATTTCCACTAATTACTTTCTAATGACTTTATGTACAAACGATAAAAATGCCAATACCCGTAATATTCTGTACAATAACATCTTGATAGGCAACATTGAATGGATAAAATTTACTTGCGAAAATTAGATTTGACAGATAAAACTAAATGGACATAAAATTTACTTTTTCAAAACTACTTTCTTATTAAAATGACAAACAAAGAAGAAAAAAATAATCCGCCTTGATAAGAAATAAAAGCGTGGAGCGTCTACGAAGATAACGCCAATATAGTTTAGCGCTCCATGTTGTCATTTATAGTCAACGCGGAAAAAAAATATTTCACTTTGTTAGTAATGTTAATAGGAATTTGGTTGTTGAAAATTGTTTTTTTAAAGATTTTATTAGCTGCTTTTTAGCCTTGAGTGTGTGACATTTTGCAATCAATTTTTCATTTTGGAGCTGGATGGGTTTTACGATTTTCTTAGTTTTGCTGTTACAGGGGGTAAGGGTATAAAATCATTGAAAGTTTGCTTAGGAAGTACGTGGTTTGTTAGAAAAGTATCCAACCTTATTTTTTATTTAGAAAACCTGATGGATTTGAATCAAGCGCGCTTGCATGAGCCGACCTTGAACCTTCGTGCGCATGCGTAAATTGTTTTCCGCCTGTAGATAGCGTCAGTTGCTGTCGAGCAGTGTTCGGTCGCAAGCGACTGGAGTTGTGGTTATCAGAAAATTGGCGACTTCATCACGACAATGCTTCAGCACATTCTTCGCACTTGGTTCACAATTTTTTGGCGAAAACCAGACTCCTCTGGTTCGACAGGCTCCTTACTCCCTTGATATGCCCCCCTGCGACTTCTGGCTATTCCCCTTAAGTCAAGAGGCCATTGAAAGGAACGCGATTTCAGACAGAGAAGACATTATGGTTGCAACGACAGCCGAGCTAAAGTCGATTCCGAAAGAGGCTTTTTCGGAATGCTTACAACAATGGCGGCACCGCTGGGAAAATTGTGTGGAGTCACAAGGAGACTACTTTGAGGGTGATTAGGTTTCCAACGCTCCAGGTATGCCAGTTTTTTTTTACCGGCTAAAGGTCGGATACTTTTCTAACAGACCACGTACTTGAATGCTTCCTATTAGCATTCCTAGTACACGTGGTTGCTTGCATCATTGGTGAATATTTTCGAGAACATCGTCCAGAGCAGACAGATTTCAGAAGAGACAAAGAACAAAACAACTTAAAAATGAGTTCGGGATATTTTGACTAACAAAACTAAATTGAGTTGTGCAAACCTTGATAGTCCAAACAAAATGGACAAAATTATGTTGAGCAAATCTTGATGGACAAACCAAGATTGAAACCACATTACGCAGATTTATACAGTTTTGATGTTCGTGTGACAAAAAGTCTAGTAGGTTTAGTATTAATCTGCGTAGTCAGGAACATCTTTAGTGAAGGAACTGAGATGGTGTTACCAGAATAATCCCAATTCTGTATCTAATCATACATGAAAATTCCCGACATATTAACTCTTCTAAGCATAGGAGCCGTTGACGTACTATCACGTTTTTTTAAATTTAAGTCCTTTTCCGGAAGAAAGCTGACAGAAGGACTTTCGACAATTTTCAGGTCGAAAGTCAGAAATCGAATCGTTGGAAGAAGAGGAATTTGAAAATCGGTTTGGTTTTCTGGGATTTTGAAAAATTTAATTTTTCCCAGTTTTATGGAAAATTTTGAGCTTATCTTCGATATGCGGGAAAACCGTTTTTAGGGCTTTAATCTAATAGATTAGATGTATCATCAGATCTATAGATCAGATGAGGAATATTGGAATAGGTTATTGGAAAATTTGCCTTGATTTTGTACCAAACTAAGGAAAGTGATTTTTTACTAGATTTTCAGAAATATCGTTATATGGATTACTTATGGACCACACCTTCGGAAACTAAAAAATTCCTTCGATTTTCAGAAAAATTTATTGATTGGACGATGGGAAACTGAAGAAATTGTCGGCAAATTCTCAATGCCTTTTTTGTTAAACTACAACTGCTGCACTGGATGATGGGAAATTGTAGAAATTGTCAGAAAATTCTTAATTTCTTTTTTGTAAAACTACAGCTACGATCTTGCGGAACTGAAGACCTTTCCGAAAAATTTTGCTTTTTCCCAGGCATTTTGGACGGCGAATCGCGAAGTTAGGAAGGAAATTATTGTTTGGGAACTGTTGATGGTTGGACTTTAAATTTAGATCCTGATCAGACGAACAAAATAAAACTACTCCTCAAAAAGACCCTTCAAAAATCTGCCACATGTTCTTTGCCTTCCAAAAAAGTGTAACCCTTAGCAGTATTTTGAACCGGAAAATTTGCAACTTTCCAATTTTCTTTTATATTTTTCTTATTTTGTATTCTTCACTATAACAATTGTTATAAATAAACTTTAATTAATGCTTCCAAAAAGGGGGGCTGGCTTTTGGCGATGTTCTTCTTTGTAATCCGCTGTCTGTATAGTGTTAATGATACATAGAATAAAAAGCTTCATCGTTCCAGATATCCTGGTCAATACGGTAATTCGTTTTCTAAATCTAGCATGTCCTGATGCAGAGGTTCTAAAACTGTGGGGCGTCCCCCTAGGGGGCGCCGTAACATGTAACAATTCGTCACCACATTTGTAACGCACGTCCGGCTTCGTTGATAGTTAGGAAGCCCGGTATATATTCGGAAGCCACATTTTCACCGGTTTAAGAATTCCAGTTCGGTTTTTATTATAAACAAATTAGGCATGCCGAACTCCGTGTTCGTTTCAAATGAGGCAACCGCATTAGACCGCAAGGGCAATCACATTTGTTTAAATTGTAAAAAGACTAAATTGCCAAAGTTTTTCTCTTGAGTTTCTTCAGAACAATCTAATTTTGAATTTCTTCGGTTTTCCTAGTTAGAATAGGACAAGCTTCGAACGAGGCTCGCCACTGTCCGGTCACAGTTCGGAGGGCGTCAATAGGTTGAAATTAGGACTTCTAAAGATTTTCCTAAGTTAAGCTTTCCTAATTAGGACGAGACAAGGTTCGAATGAGGATTGCCATAGTTCTGTAACAGTTCGGAAGGGCTCATTAGGTGGAAGTTAGTACTTCCAAAGATATGTTGACGTTAGGCTTTCCTAATTAGGACAGGACCAAAGTTCGAATGAGGCGGCAAGCAGTTCGGTAGCAGTTTAGAAGGCCTCATTAGGTGGAAGTTAGGGCTTCCTAAGTTAGGCTTTCCTAATTAGTACGGGAGTCCAGTCCAAGAGATCGGAGTGCCTCATTAGGCTCGAACAATTTTTTCGGCATGCCTCACTATAAAAATATCCACGGAAATTCGATGCAAATGGATTAATATTGAAAAACTTCGAAAATTTCATCTTACATGACTTTTTAGAAAAATCCTTTTCTGAAAATTACCCAGGTATCTGTACAACAAAATAACCTTCAGAACGGACGTTCATACAATTAATATCGCTTAAAATTTATTCATCGAATATTCGATTAGAAGTATACAAAACCCAACATACAATAAATAGCTGGATAAATACAAAATAAATTAATCAATCCAAAATTCAGTTACTTCGTACAAAATAAATTAGTTCATCCAAAAAAAAGATTAATTCATCCAAAATAAAATGTTATCATCCAATAATTGTTTTTTTCGTACAAACTATGATTTTTACTTACAATAATCGATTGAATCGTTCAAAATATTCGCAATTCACCCAAAAAAGGTTTTTTATTTTACTTAAGCAGTTCAAAATGAAAAATTACGAGTGTATTTAATAATTTTCACACTTTTATTATATAATATGTGTACATAGGTATACCATAGGTGTGCATAAAAATACTGAAAGGAAAAAACTGTTTACCTTATCGATGAGTGGATTAGATCGGAAATAAATTATGTATCAGAGTTAACACTGTAAAATTGCTAAAGACTTAATATGACAATAAATATCTGTGAATTAAAATAATTGTAAAATCATCCGTTTTCCGTTTCTCTCGGATTTCTATCTCACATTTTTAAGCAAGGCGGCAGAACGAAGAAAGCTTTATGCTTAAACAGTCGTCGCACAGTAGGCTGGATTGTCGAAAAACTGGACAAAAATCAAGAAATCAAAACTTGAAAAATACCTTTTTTCTTAGATTATCTTCTAGATTTAGCCTCTGTGCATGTCTTAATGAAAGACAAAGCAGCTGGCTTCAATACCTACGGCTACAGAACATCCCGAACTTACATACTTTTGACGTATATATGACTAGTGGATCCGTTGCGAGAAACGGAGAACGCTTAAAGTCCTGCTAATTTTTTGTTTGAGTATGCAATATCAAATCTGCGCAATGCAGGATGATCCTAAAAGTATGTAGAATATTTGTATATTTTTTACATTATTAAAAATAATAGTTTATGCTCATTCACGGGCTGACTGATAATTTTTTTTAAATAATTTACTAACACAAAATTGTAAAAAGAGTTGAAAGCCCAATACATCCCGGGCTAGTTTCACGTTTGTCGCGTAGGTGATACTCTATGAAATCAGAATTCTTGATTTCATAATTCTTGATTCAAGAGTTGCATGTCGAAACGTGCCTATACATGTTTGGTACCGTGTGAATCACTACTCTACGCAGTGCAAAGTCTGGAGAAGTGAGAGAAAAGGGTACGTAGCCGTAAAACACTCGTTGTGATTTTTGTATTGTATTACAAAACCGAATATGGTGCCGGTCATATTCGGTTTTGTAATACAATACAAAAATCACAACGAAGTGGACCAAGTGGACATACTTTTTCTTCATACTGAGCCGGCAGATATGTTGCACATTTTAGAAGAAGTTTTGATTGAATAGTATTACTCTACTTTTATAATTTATCAATACGATAAAGATAACGTAAGAAAAATGTCAAAATTGAAATGAAAATGGACAGCTTTCAATGTAAATTTCAAATAAAAGATTTCAAATAAAAGAAACATTTAGAGTTGTTAAATACTACAGTTACATTTAAAGTGAGTACCTTGTACGTGGACTACATCGACTATGCGATGTAATTTATGTCGACTTTAAAACAATTCAACGATGATGAATTAATGAAAGCAGTAAATGTAGACGTTACAAAGCTCTCTTACCCAAACCTTTTTTTGGTTTTTTTGTATGTTGTTATAAAATAGGAATTGATAAATGGCAGTCGCGTAAAGGATCTGAGCAGGAATTTGTGGAAGAGCGGAAGGGAGGAATTCAGTAAAGCTTCAAAAAGGAAATGTATTTAAATGTCGATCAACCAAAACAAGGCTTCGAAAGTTTTGACACCGCAAGACGCTTTTTTGAAAATGTTTCCCTTTTTGTAGAAATTTTGAAAGTTGATGAAAATTTAATTAAGAGGCGTTATACAATATTGCAAGTTATGTCTTGTGGATTTGCAATCAGTGTTGCTGCTTTCAAAACGTATTGTTTGGAAACTGCAGATTTTTTTGTCGTGAAGTACCCATGGTATTGTATGCCGACTACAATTCATAAAGTACATAAATACGTGGGCCTGAAATAATTGGCACTCTCGAGTGGTCAGATGTCATAAAACGCCCAAGAAGTACGTAATAAAGAAATTAAAAAAAAAATCGAGAAAATCTCTCAAGAAAAATTTGTAGAAAAGCTTCATTGGAGGATGTATTTAATAGTCGCCTTGTTACATCCGACCCTTATTTGTTGAGCATAGGCCGGAAATACCCTAAAAGTAGTAAAAGTTTGTCTGCTAAAGCTTTGACATTGTTGTGTGTTTAAAGCATTTTCTATATTCATAATCAGAGGCTTGAAGAAATCCCAATGCACAATTGTCCGTCATATTGGACAAGCCATTCTGTTTTTTGAAATTCCTACAATTGTTTCCTGATCAACGACGTATAAAAACTTCTTTTTCGAAAAATTGTCGGCCATATTGGATCCGCCATTTTGTTTTAAACAATCCTGATAACTGATTCCTAGTCAGCGACGTAAAAAAGTACAAACTTTTGAAAAAACTGGATTGAAGTTTTCAAAAAAATTGTCCGCCATATTGGATGCGCCATTTTGTTTTTGAACATTTTGATAACATATTCGTGTTCAACGGCGTAGAAACGCCCTTGTAACCAAAATTTCAAATATATAGGAAGAGCCATTCTATTTTTGTCCACTTTTTCGGCAATCCAGTGCACTGTGCGTCGGTTACATACTTCCTATTTTTGGAACAAGATTCCTTTAGGAGGTCTCTTTATACACCGCGTTAGTTTCTTTCTCTTTCTTTCTTCTTCTTCTTTCGAATAGGCCTACTTTGGACCACGCTTGTTCAACTGTTGGGCTTTGATCTTTGCCCAGTATTGTCGCATCTTCTGCCGGTGTAGCTCCTTTCTCTCTTTACTTTCCAGGAGGCACCCTTCCTTCGGGGTTTTTCCTGAAATCCAAGGACTTTCTTTAGGGTGCGTCTCACAGACTGTCTGTTTTGGAGTTCTGTTACTCCCAGTTCTTTAATATCCTTCTCGGTGTCTGTCAACCAAGTGGTACGAACCTTTTGCCAGAAGGTGAAAAGACGGTTGGTTAGTCGGTTTGGAACGCGGCCATAGAAAGCTATCCTTCTTTTCCTTGCAAAGTCAGAGAGCTCAATATGTTCGTAGAGCTCAGAGTTATGTCGTCTGCGGAATTCCCCATCTTCCTTTACCGGTCCTAGGATCTTCCTGAGAATTCTCCTCTCTTTGATTTCCAATTTCTCTACTAGACCTCTTCGGTTCAAGGAAAGATACTCCATCGCATACAGTGCTTCTGGTCGTAAGACTGATCTGTTTGCGCTGATTGTGCTCTCTCTTTCGTTATACACCGCGTTAGTTTGAAATAAAGTTTGAAGGAATCAAGTCGTTTGAAAAATTCGTTTATTTGGAAGAAATAATTGTATTTTGAATAAAAAAATTGTTTGTAAAGAGCAATCAAATTTTGGATGGATCAACCTTTTTTTGTACAGTTAAACCTTTTTTGGGTGAATTGATTTTATTTTGTAACGTCCATCATTAACAATCTACCAATGGAGTTAAGGCTAGCGAGCGTTGAACAGTATAAAAATTATGTTAAAAGGCAAAGAATACAGTGTTATATAACAAAATAGAGTGAGCATTTAGAAAAATGAACGTTAAAATCTATCAATTATTGTACTAAACCATTATTATTTGTAAGAATCAACCGATTATTGGGTGTTTATAATTTATTTTGGACGAAGTAACCTTTTTTTGCATGAAGTAATCGATTTTTGTAGGAATAAACCGAATTTTGTATTTTTCCAGCTATTATTTGTAAAAAAACATCTATTTATTGTATGCAAAAAATCCATGCCTTTTATTTTGGACGAAGTAACCTTTTTTTGGATGAAGTAATCGCTTTTTGTATGAATAAATCGAATTTTGTATTTTTCCAGCTATTATTTGTATAAAAGCATCTATTTATTGTACGCAAAAAATCCAAGCCAATTAATATGCGTAACAAGGGCTTGTTGAATCCACCTATACACCATACCTCAAAGTTTAAATCTTCGTACACTTACCAAATAACGTCCATCATTAACAATCTACCAATGGAGTTAAGGCTAGCGAGCGTTGAACAGTATAAAAATTATGTTAAAAGGCAAAGAATACAGTGTCCAAAATAGAGTGAGCATTTAGAAAAATGAACGTTAATATTCGTACTACTTATTTTTCCTATGTTAGTCGGTGTAAGGTTTACCTAAAGATAACAATAAGGGCTTATGGAAGATTGAGAAATTCTTGTTAATTTCTTGAATAAGTCCTTTTGTTCTCCATTCAGTTCCATTTCTGTACATTTGTATTTAATGTGTAAGATTTTTAATTTGTAATTTAATCAGATTGTATATTTCTTTGTATGGAGGACAATAAATGATTTAATAATAATAATATTCCTAGTCGGGATGTTTTGAAATACACAAACCTGTTCAAGGTAGGTTTTATTAGCGAGATAGACATGCTGAGCTCCCTTTATGTTTAAAGTTTGTTTCTATATTTAGCAGCTACAGCAGAAAAACCAATTTTGCAAGTGGGAAAAGGTAACAGTGTTCGAAGTGTTTTTACTAAGAATAAGAGAATAATTACAAGACATTCCAGTTAAAAATTTGTTAAAAACATAATAACAAAATTTGATATTTTTGCGCTGCTTGAAGAAAAATCTATCAGTTTGAAGCGATAGACCGGTAGGATAGATACTGTCAAATGGATTTATTGTCCTATTCCAGTCACACAATTTAATGTCTTAGTTTACTTATTGGGGTTACTCTAATCTAATTTTTCATCGTATATTATACAGACACGCGAAATAATTCAAGGAGAATTATAATTAATTGAAAACCTCTGTTCTAACGTGTCATATTAAAACATTATTTAATATGTTCATTTCAACTTTATCTATATTACATATACTATTTGTGTTCACAAAGTTTCAAGACTGTTCCCAGAACAGAAAATTTATTAAACATTTTTGTACAGCAAACTAAAAGTCTTATGACCCATGGGCATCAACACACCGCTGTCAGCGTTTTTTCAATTATTCAGAATCTCACTGGAACTCTTCGTGCGGAATGCTGTCAAGGGGCCTCGTCGAAGCTGCCTGGACCACTGGAATCGTATCGAATCGGGGGAACAAAATGAAGTCGCTGAGAGCTAGGTCGGGGCTGTAGGGTAGCTGCGGCAGTTGTCATATCGAGCTTGCTCAAAATTTCGCAGGTGTGAGAGGCATTGTCGTGGTGAGAACGCATCTCCGGGCGGACACGGCGGACTTGGTAAAACCGACCTGTGACAGTCTGTCCGGCAGGAACAAACTCTTTGTGGGTTACTCATTTGGCAATACAGAAAACACGGCATGGCATGGCATTACATTACAGTGACTTGCTCATGAGAGCTTTCTCGGGCTTTGGAGATGAGGCGGTGTGCCACTCCGCACTTTGCCGCTTTGTTTCATTATCGCATTCGTAGACCCAAGACACATCACCATTTACCACTTTATCTAAAAAAAATGGTATCGACTTGCAAACGTTCTAGACTTGCAGACATTCTGGCGCCATGTCTTCCATTCATCCGTCAGCACTTTGGGAACAAGTTTGGCACACCGTTTTCTCATTTTCAAATCTCCTCTCACTAGCTTGAACACCGTATTCTGTCCCAATCCCAGTTCATCGACAAGTCAGCCACTAAAACGACAGTCAGTGTTTGAAAGTTCACGCACTTTCACCAAATTTTTTAGTTGGGCTTGTTGAAGGTCTCCCATCACGGTCACTGTCTTTAACGTTCTCGCGGCCATCTTTGAACCTCCGCATAAACCTCCACATGGTGCCACATGAAAATCATTGCAAGTGACATGGCTTCTTCTTTATAGCCCTATTGAGTTATAAAAATAGTTTCTGTAGTTTCGCACAGAAGTTTATCGAATAACACTGCTCCAAATGAAGCTGCATTTTAGACTCTCCGCGTTTTTGACAGGACTGATACGCACTCGCGTCACTAGGGTTCTATTCAGAGGTAACGGCCGCTGGTACTGCCCATTAAAATACATTAGTTAAAACGCCGTGCCAAAGAAGAAGATGTAGAATCTGGAACTTGCGCGTGTGCGAATTACTTCTTTCAAAATAAGAGTTACTGTAGTTACTGTAGATTAGGTTATATTAGAGCAGATAAATCCAGACCACATATCGTGTAGCAGCGCGATCTCTCGATCCAAAATAAAACAAAATACTACTCTTTCTAGTTATAAGAAAAACAATATTCCCCCTCTTCATCTTTGGCACGGATGACAACCAATGTTTCGTCTGTCCATTAGCTGACACCTCCAATGCTTTACTCCGTCGCGGCGGGGTAAGATCGGTTCCACCAATGCCTCGGTGGAACCGATCTGCGCACATTGAATCTTGCTCTTGAATCTTTGTAAACACACCCTATATAATGTATATTTTTAGAATATTTTCAATCAACTATTACTTAGATTGGAAAAACAAGATCAGCAAATGTTGACAAAATAATTATGC
This sequence comes from Phosphuga atrata, assembly GCA_944588485.1. Classification (NCBI taxonomy): domain Eukaryota; kingdom Metazoa; phylum Arthropoda; class Insecta; order Coleoptera; family Silphidae; genus Phosphuga; species Phosphuga atrata. The sequence continues at coordinate 27,409,186 of OX155905.1, read as the reverse complement.
ACATAAGACTAAATTATGGGGTTCTAAAAGAAGTAATATTGCCCAGTCTGAGATTTCTAAGCCACAGATTATACATATTTCTTGTTTAGTGGGAAAAGTGTATAATATATAAACATTTTAAATTGATTTTACAATATTGTATTTCTTTTCGAATTTTGTGTAATCTTGTTTATGAAATAAGGTATTTTTAGAAGATTATAATTGCTTGTGAAAAGCAGAGGAAACAATAAAATGGAAGCCCAGCGAGCCTGAAGTCATATATGAGAGAGCACCGGCTGATTTATAGGAAAACGAAACATTTCCGCTCGAGATGGAATATCTCCCCTATAAGCCTATTAAAGGCTTTCATCCGTTCGATACAAAACGCTTAATTGCCATCACAATAAGACAATGAAAGGCGGAATAAATTTGTAGAGATTAGAATCTGTAAAGCTGGAATGATTATTATAAGGGCTTTTCGAATAGGAATGAGTTATTTGTGTGAAAATTAGAAATTATTAAGTGCAATATGTCCCGTGTAAATTAAATGAAAATTTTAATGAAAACTATGTGTGTGTGTGTGTCATGCATGAAATTATAAGTTTCGTCGCCGCGCGAAAGCGAACATGTTCGGGCCGTTATGTAATACAAAATTGAATTAAAGAACGTGCCGGGAAAATAATTCCGCCGTCCAATTTGACGCGCCGATAAGTTCACGAGTTCAATTTGATAAGATAATTTAATTTTCGGATATGACGACGTGGGTGTGATATTTAAATATCAATAAGGAGGAGTAAAATCGCGAACTCTCGGCCGCCGGATTACCAGCGGCCGACGGCTTAAATTTTCTTTTAATCCGCGAAAAGGGAGCCGAATATTTGAATATTTCGCGAATAAATCGCGAACGCGACTGCTACAGACAACCACTTTGTTTTTCCTCATTGATTCTGATTTCTATTCCATTCCTCCCAATGGATTTGCAAATGGGATTTAAACCAATTCACTAATGCAATAACAAAAATAAGGCAAACAGACAACATAAGACAGACAAGACAAACCGTACTAGTCTTGTCCGTCTAGTACTGTCTATGTAGTTATGTCTGTCTAGTTTTGTATGTTTAGTCTTGTCGGTCTAGTCTTGTGTGTCTAGCCTTGTTGGCCTATTCTTCTATGCCTGGTCTAGCCTTGTTTGTCTAGTCTTCTTGGTCTGGTCTAGTCTTTCTGGTTTTGTCCGTCTGGTCTTCTTAGTAGTCTTCTCCGTCTATGCCAAGACTAGACAGACAAGACTAGACAAACAAGACTAGACAGACAAGACTAGACAGACAAGACTAGACAGACAAGTCTAAACAGACAAGACTAGACAGACATGACTAGGCAGACAAGACTAGACAGACAAGACTAGACAGACAAGACTAGACAGACAAGACTAGACAGACAAGACTAGACAGACAAGACTAGACAGACAAGACTAGACAGACAAGACTAGACAGACAAGACTAGACAGACAAGACTAGACAGACAAGACTAGACAGACAAGACTAGACAGACAAGACTAGACAGACAAGGCTAGACAGACAAGACTAGACAGACAAGACTAGACAGACAAGACTAGACAGACAAGACTAGACAGACAAGACTAGACAGACAAGAGTAGACAGACAAGACTAGACAGACAAGACTAGACAGACAAGACTAGACAGACAAGACTAGACAGACAAGACTAGACAGACAAGACTAGACAGACAAGACTAGACAGACAAGACTAGACAGACAAGACTAGACAGACAAGACTAGACAGACAAGACTAGACAGACAAGACTAGACAGACAAGACTAGACAGACAAGACTAGACAGACAAGACTAGACAGACAAGACTAGACAGACAAGACTAGACAGACAAGACTAGACAGACAAGACTAGACAGACAAGACTAGACAGACAAGACTAGACAGACAAGACTAGACAGACAAGACTAGACAGACAAGACTAGACAGACAAGACTAGACAGACAAGACTAGACAGACAAGACTAGACAGACAAGACTAGACAGACAAGACTAGACAGACAAGACTAGACAGACAAGACTAGACAGACAAGACTAGACAGACAAGACTAGACAGACAAGACTAGACAGACAAGACTAGACAGACAAGACTAGACAGACAAGACTAGACAGACAAGACTAGACAGACAAGACTAGACAGACAAGACTAGACAGACAAGACTAGACAGACAAGACTAGACAGACAAGACTAGACAGACAAGACTAGACAGACAAGACTAGACAGACAAGACTAGACAGACAAGACTAGACAGACAAGACTAGACAGACAAGACTAGACAGACAAGACTAGACAGACAAGACTAGACAGACAAGACTAGACAGACAAGACTAGACAGACAAGACTAGACAGACAAGACTAGACAGACAAGACTAGACAGACAAGACTAGACAGACAAGACTAGACAGACAAGACTAGACAGACAAGACTAGACAGACAAGACTAGACAGACAAGACTAGACAGACAAGACTAGACAGACAAGACTAGACAGACAAGACTAGACAGACAAGACTAGACAGACAAGACTAGACAGACAAGACTAGACAGACAAGACTAGACAGACAAGACTAGACAGACAAGACTAGACAGACAAGACTAGACAGACAAGACTAGACAGACAAGACTAGACAGACAAGACTAGACAGACAAGACTAGACAGACAAGACTAGACAGACAAGACTAGACAGACAAGACTAGACAGACAAGACTAGACAGACAAGACTAGACAGACAAGACTAGACAGACAAGACTAGACAGACAAGACTAGACAGACAAGACTAGACAGACAAGACTAGACAGACAAGACTAGACAGACAAGACTAGACAGACAAGACTAGACAGACAAGACTAGACAGACAAGACTAGACAGACAAGACTAGACAGACAAGACTAGACAGACAAGACTAGACAGACAAGACTAGACAGACAAGACTAGACAGACAAGACTAGACAGACAAGACTAGACAGACAAGACTAGACAGACAAGACTAGACAGACAAGACTAGACAGACAAGACTAGACAGACAAGACTAGACAGACAAGACTAGACAGACAAGACTAGACAGACAAGACTAGACAGACAAGACTAGACAGACAAGACTAGACAGACAAGACGAGATAGACAAGACTAGACAGACAAGACTAGACAGACAAGACTAGACAGACAAGACTAGACAGACAAGACTAGACAGACAAGACTAGACAGACAAGACTAGACAGACAAGACTAGACAGACAAGACTAGACAGACAAGACTAGACAGACAAGACTAGACAGACAAGACTAGACAGACAAGTCTAGACAGACAAGACTAGACAGACAAGACTAGACAGACAAGACTAGACAGACAAGACTAGACAGACAAGACTAGACAGACAAAACTAGACAGACAAGACTAGACAGACAAGACTAGACAGACAAGACTAGACAGACAAGACTAGACAGACAAGACTAGACAGACAAGACTAGACAGACAAGACTAGACAGACAAGACTAGACAGACAAGACTAGACAGACAAAACTAGACAGACAAGACTAGACAGACAAGACTAGACAGACAAGACTAGACAGACAAGACTAGACAGACAAGACTAGACAGACAAGACTAGACAGACAAGACTAGACAGACAAGACTAGACAGACAAGACTGGACAGACAAGACTAGACAGACAAGACTAGACAGACAAGACTAGGCAGACAAGACTAGACAGACAAGACTAGACAGACAAGACTAGACAGACAAGACTAGACAGACAAGACTAAACAGACAGGACTAGACAGACAAGACTAGACAGACAAGACTAGACAGACAAGACTAGACAGACAAGACTAGACAGACAAGACTAGACAGACAAGACTAGACAGACAAGACTAGGTAGGCAAGGCTAGACGGACAAGACTAGACAGACAAGGCTAGACGGACCAGACTAGTCTGAGAAGACTAGACATAGAGAACTAGACTGACAAGACTAGATTGACAAGACTAGACAGAAAAGGCTAGATATACAGGACTAGAGAGGTAAAACGAAGGAGACTATACAGATAGATGATTCTAGGGAGACAAGACTAGATCTTCAAGAGTATATCGATAAAGCTAGAATTCAAGTAGTATATGGTTTTTGATTTCTTTTTACTGGTCTGATAAATTTGATTGATAGATAAGATTAGCTTAGTTAGGCCGGACAGACAAGTCGGATAGGTAAAACCATTTCATATGTTTGTTTGTTTCGAGTCGTATTTTTTTGAAAGATTAATATTTTATGTATGTCATCATCAATATAGACTGTTCGCGTTGCTTACAGACAAGGCAGTGTAGCCTTGTCGACGACTCAATAAAATGATGTATAACAATTTGCTTGATGCATAATAAATTTGGAATATATTGAATAAAAAAGTTATTTGTACCTTGTAAGTTACAAGCAAATGATTTATAACAAATTTCCTTCCATAATTTAGCAAGAAAATTCGCTTGCCAACAATCGAAAGGAAAGAAAATTAGGCGACAGCGGAAAACTTCCCGGCCGGCACCCACTGTTTTTCCCGGAAGGTATTTTATTTATCCTGCGCTCCTTTTTTTTTGTCGACTCCGGAGGAATTTATTAGAGATTTTATGAAGCAGAGAGCGTAACTTGGTTACTGTCTGTACAGATGCATTGCGAAGTTTCCCGTTTGCGAAAATTCGAGCGAAAAGTTTTCGGCCCGAGCACACCGCAGGGAACAATTTAAACTGGCTTTTTTCCTTCCTTAAATAGGATCTATTACGTAAATTTTGCAGTTATAATTGCTTGAACGCTGCACAAGCCTTCCGGAATCGGCTCCCAAAATTCTTAATTATTCTAATAATTTCGCGTCAAGAAATTAACTCACAAAATGTTTTACATGGATATGTAAATTATGGTCTGGATTACCTTTACCTGATCCAATTCCACGGTAATTTATTCTATTTCTCAAATAGCTCCTTATTAATCGCAGTAGATACAGTGATATGTTCCTTCTTGCAACTTCCTCCAAGATGTATTGCCATGCTGCAGAAGGCATTTATAACGTCAAGCGTGATAAGTGCACATAGCTTTATTGTTCTTTGTGAGACTTCTTGGGCTTTAGGCTATAACATCTACTATCGACTTTCCCATCATGAATCCATATTGCTTCTCTGAGAGGTTCTTACTTCTCTATAATCCTTGTCTTATTTTTTGTACCAGTCCTTGCTCTAGGAGTTTTCCTGATACATCTAGTAGACACAGGGGTCTGTACGAGGGAGGTCTCTTCTCGATAGTACAAGTTTATATAGATAGTTTTTCTAGTCTTATCTGTCTTGTCTTGTCTCTCAAGCCTTGTAGTCTAGACGTGTCTGTCTAGTATAGTCTGTCTAGTCTTGTCTTGTTTTTCTAGTCTTGTCTGTCTAGTCTGTCTAGTTTTGTCTGTCTAGTCTTATCTGTCTACTCTTGTCTGTCGAGTCTTATTTGTTTAGTACTCTCTTACGTTTCTTGTCTGTCTAGTCTTTTCTGTTGTCTATCTAGTCTTGTTTGTCTAGTCTTGTCCATCTAGTCTTGTCTATCTAGTCTTTTCTGTCTAGTCTTGTTTGTCTAGTCTTGCCTGTCTTGTCTATCCTGACTAGTCTACCTTGTCTAGTCTACCCTGTCTACTCTTACCTGTCTAGACTTATCTGTCTAGTCTTGTTTTTCTAGTCTTATCTATTTAGTCTTGTATGTCTACTCTTGTCTGTCTAGTTTTGTCTGTGTAGTCCTATCTATCTAGGTTCCGTTTTAGAATGTAATAATATTTGACACTGTATATGATTCTGTTTATTTATGTATGGCAAATATTTTGTTTCGTTGCTGGATATTGAACATATTTGTGTATTTGCTTTTTGTGTTTCAGTTTTTGGCGGTACGTTACGCCAAAACTAAAATAAATTCGAATATTAGCCATTGCAAGATAAATATTGGTATATAAAAATATCGGGTCAAATTGTCGACGCGTTGAAAATTGGATGTTTATTGGGGAAATAAATGACGTTAAATGAAGTTAAATCTGTGCCAATGTTGAACAACACATTTTATATTTGTAAGGGTATTGGTAGGTACAAGATTTAAAACACAAAGAAGATATACTAGAATGATAGGTTTAACATATGTAACTTGACGTCCTAGACTAGGGGGGCAAGATTAGATGAACTTGATTAAGCAGTTTTATTACACCTTAATGTAGGATCCTGTCCATTTAATCGAATTCAATCTACATTTACCTAACTAATTTGGGCAAATAGATGAGCTCGTTAATTATACAATTAAACGTTGGAATTTAAGACAATTATGTGGCTTGGTTCTAAAAGGGAATGGACAAGTTTTTGGGGTTTTCGCCTGAAATCAATGCATTGATGCTTAAAGTGTATTATTTTACATCTAAAATGTCGTTAATAACAAGTTTACAAATTCGAGAACAACCTAACCCGACTTATTCCGATTTTTGCCTGTTAGTATATCAGTTCTAATATAAAGAAAAAGAGTAGAAACATATGAAGGTACTTACGCACTAACGCCACCGAAGCGAGGGGTCGCGCTGCCGCGCGATATGTAGTCTCGATTTATCTGCGCTAATATAACCTAATCTCCAATCCAATATATTTTCTTATTTCGGATCGAGGGGTCGCGCTAACGCACGATATGTGGTCTGGATTTATCTGCTCCCTTATAACCTAATCTTATCTTCCATTTTGTTCAAATCTGTAGCTGCAATGACGTTAGTATATATATACCCATATGAAAAAGTTTACCCTATTCTGTGATAAAATAAATTAACTGAAATATATTTTTTCGTCATTATGGCAAAACAGATGTTTCCGATTTATGCCCTTTTAGATCCAACCACAGAATTGCATTAGCCTATCAGTAATATCATTTTATAACTAGACCAATGCATTGGGTCTAATTGCACAAATTGACATGGGATTTTCGGGTTTGCGCGTCGCTCGTCCTAGCAAATGAAGTGGACAGCGGTCGGGCGGCATAAAAACCAATTACTTATGATTGGGTCAAGTAGCCCAAAAAATAATAATATAAAAATTGTTGCTATTTTTTGCAGCGTTTTCCTTTATTACTTTTCGTCCAAGTTAACATTTCAAGGGGTATTCCGTCGGGTTGCCTCTCCCTGTACGTGCTAGCAACGCGATGAGATCAAATCCATCCCGAAACTAGGTCGAGGAAACATTTTCTAATTATTTAATACAATGATAGAAATTGATTCCTTAATATTAAACTTAATTGAATTTCAGTTTTAAATTCAAAGAGAAAACACAATACAGCTATCGGCTTCATTTAAGTTTAGACTTAAATGGAGCCTATAGCTGTGTGTCACGTTATCTGTACAGTCTCTCTAGACTTGTCTGTCTAGTCTTGTCTGTCTAGTCTTGTTTTGCTAGTCTTGTCTGTCTAGTCTTGTCTGTCTAGTCTTGTCTGTCTAGTCTTGTCTGTCTAGTCTTGTCTGTCTAGTCTTGTCTGTCTAGTCTTGTCTGTCTAGTCTTGTCTGTCTAGTCTTGTCTGTCTAGTCTTGTCTGTCTAGTCTGTCTAGTCTTGTCTGTCTAGTCTTGTCTGTCTAGTCTTGTCTGTCTAGTCTTGTCTGTCTAGTCTTGTCTGTCTAGTCTTGTGTGTCTAGTCTTGTCTGTCTAGTCTTGTCTGTCTAGTCTTGTCTGTCTAGTCTTGTCTGTCTAGTCTTGTCTGTCTAGTCTTGTCTGTCTAGTCTTGTCTGTCTAGTCTTGTCTGTCTAGTCTTGTCTGTCTAGTCTTGTCTGTCTAGTCTTGTCTGTCTAGTCTTGTCTGTCTAGTCTTGTCTGTCTAGTCTTGTCTGTCTAGTCTTGTCTGTCTAGTCTTGTCTGTCTAGTCTTGTCTGTCTAGTCTTGTCTGTCTAGTCTTGTCTGTCTAGTCTTGTCTGTCTAGTCTTGTCTGTCTAGTCTTGTCTGTCTAGTCTTGTCTGTCTAGTCTTGTCTGTCTAGTCTTGTCTGTCTAGTCTTGTCTGTCTAGTCTTGTCTGTCTAGTCTTGTCTGTCTAGTCTTGTCTGTCTAGTCTTGTCTGTCTAGTCTTGTCTGTCTAGTCTTGTCTGTCTAGTCTTGTCTGTCTAGTCTTGTCTGTCTAGTCTTGTCTGTCTAGTCTTGTCTGTCTAGTCTTGTCTGTCTAGTCTTGTCCGTCTAGTCTTGTCTGTCTAGTCTTGTCTGTCTAGTCTTGTCTGTCTAGTCTTGTCTGTCTAGTCTTGTCTGTCTAGTCTTGTCTGTCTAGTCTTGTCTGTCTAGTGTTATCTGTCTAGTCTTGTCTGTCTAGTCTTGTCTGTCTAGTCTTGTCTGTCTAGTCTTGTCTGTCTAGTCTTGTCTGTCTAGTCTTGTCTGTCTAGTCTTGTCTGTCTAGTCTTGTCTGTCTAGTCTTGTCTGTCTAGTCTTGTCTGTCTAGTCTTGTCTGTCTAGTCTTGTCTGTCTAGTCTTGTCTGTCTAGTCTTGTCTGTCTAGTCTTGTCTGTCTAGTCTTGTCTGTCTAGTCTTGTCTGTCTAGTCTTGTCTGTCTAGTCTTGTCTGTCTAGTCTTGTCTGTCTAGTCTTGTCTGTCTAGTCTTGTCTGTCTAGTCTTGTCTGTCTAGTCTTGTCTGTCTAGTCTTGTCTGTCTAGTCTTGTCTGTCTAGTCTTGTCTGTCTAGTCTTGTCTGTCTAGTCTTGTCTGTCTAGTCTTGTCTGTCTAGTCTTGTCTGTCTAGTCTTGTCTGTCTAGTCTTGTCTGTCTAGTCTTGTCTGTCTAGTCTTGTCTGTCTAGTCTTGTCTGTCTAGTCTTGTCTGTCTAGTCTTGTCTGTCTAGTCTTGTCTGTCTAGTCTTGTCTGTCTAGTCTTGTCTGTCTAGTCTTGTCTGTCTAGTCTTGTCTGTCTAGTCTTGTCTGTCTAGTCTTGTCTGTCTAGTCTTGTCTGTCTAGTCTTGTCTGTCTAGTCTTGTCTGTCTAGTCTTGTCTGTCTAGTCTTGTCTGTCTAGTCTTGTCTGTCTAGTCTTGTCTGTCTAGTCTTGTCTGTCTAGTCTTGTCTGTCTAGTCTTGTCTGTCTAGTCTTGTCTGTCTAGTCTTGTCTGTCTAGTCTTGTCTGTCTAGTCTTGTCTGTCTAGTCTTGTCTGTCTAGTCTTGTCTGTCTAGTCTTGTCTGTCTAGTCTTGTCTGTCTAGTCTTGTCTGTCTAGTCTTGTCTGTCTAGTCTTGTCTGTCTAGTCTTGTCTGTCTAGTCTTGTCTGTCTAGTCTTGTCTGTCTAGTCTTGTCTGTCTAGTCTTGTCTGTCTAGTCTTGTCTGTCTAGTCTTGTCTGTCTAGTCTTGTCTGTCTAGTCTTGTCTGTCTAGTCTTGTCTGTCTAGTCTTGTCTGTCTAGTCTTGTCTGTCTAGTCTTGTCTGTCTAGTCTTGTCTGTCTAGTCTTGTCTGTCTAGTCTTGTCTGTCTAGTCTTGTCTGTCTAGTCTTGTCTGTCTAGTCTTGTCTGTCTAGTCTTGTCTGTCTAGTCTTGTCTGTCTAGTCTTGTCTGTCTAGTCTTGTCTGTCTAGTCTTGTCTGTCTAGTCTTGTCTGTCTAGTCTTGTCTGTCTAGTCTTGTCTGTCTAGTCTTGTCTGTCTAGTCTTGTCTGTCTAGTCTTGTCTGTCTAGTCTTGTCTGTCTAGTCTTGTCTGTCTAGTCTTGTCTGTCTAGTCTTGTCTGTCTAGTCTTGTCTGTCTAGTCTTGTCTGTCTAGTCTTGTCTGTCTAGTCTTGTCTGTCTAGTCTTGTCTGTCTAGTCTTGTCTGTCTAGTCTTGTCTGTCTAGTCTTGTCTGTCTAGTCTTGTCTGTCTAGTCTTGTCTGTCTAGTCTTGTCTGTCTAGTCTTGTCTGTCTAGTCTTGTCTGTCTAGTCTTGTCTGTCTAGTCTTGTCTGTCTAGTCTTGTCTGTCTAGTCTTGTCTGTCTAGTCTTGTCTGTCTAGTCTTGTCTGTCTAGTCTTGTCTGTCTAGTCTTGTCTGTCTAGTCTTGTCTGTCTAGTCTTGTCTGTCTAGTCTTGTCTGTCTAGTCTTGTCTGTCTAGTCTTGTCTGTCTAGTCTTGTCTGTCTAGTCTTGTCTGTCTAGTCTTGTCTGTCTAGTCTTGTCTGTCTAGTCTTGTCTGTCTAGTCTTGTCTGTCTAGTCTTGTCTGTCTAGTCTTGTCTGTCTAGTCTTGTCTGTCTAGTCTTGTCTGTCTAGTCTTGTCTGTCTAGTCTTGTCTGTCTAGTCTTGTCTGTCTAGTCTTGTCTGTCTAGTCTTGTCTGTCTAGTCTTGTCTGTCTAGTCTTGTCTGTCTAGTCTTGTCTGTCTAGTCTTGTCTGTCTAGTCTTGTCTGTCTAGTCTTGTCTGTCTAGTCTTGTCTGTCTAGTCTTGTCTGTCTAGTCTTGTTGTCTAGTCTTGTCTGTCTAGTCTTGTCTGTCTAGTCTTGTCTGTCTAGTCTTGTCTGTCTAGTCTTGTCTGTCTAGTCTTGTCTGTCTAGTCTTGTCTGTCTAGTCTTGTCTGTCTAGTCTTGTCTGTCTAGTCTTGTCTGTCTAGTCTTGTCTGTCTAGTCTTGTCTGTCTAGTCTTGTCTGTCTAGTCTTGTCTGTCTAGTCTTGTCTGTCTAGTCTTGTCTGTCTAGTCTTGTCTGTCTAGTCTTGTCTGTCTAGTCTTGTCTGTCTAGTCTTGTCTGTCTAGTCTTGTCTGTCTAGTCTTGTCTGTCTAGTCTTGTCTGTCTAGTCTTGTCTGTCTAGTCTTGTCTGTCTAGTCTTGTCTGTCTAGTCTTGTCTGTCTAGTCTTGTCTGTCTAGTCTTGTCTGTCTAGTCTTGTCTGTCTAGTCTTGTCTGTCTAGTCTTGTCTGTCTAGTCTTGTCTGTCTAGTCTTGTCTGTCTAGTCTTGTCTGTCTAGTCTTGTCTGTCTAGTCTTGTCTGTCTAGTCTTGTCTGTCTAGTCTTGTCTGTCTAGTCTTGTCTGTCTAGTCTTGTCTGTCTAGTCTTGTCTGTCTAGTCTTGTCTGTCTAGTCTTGTCTGTCTAGTCTTGTCTGTCTAGTCTTGTCTGTCTAGTCTTGTCTGTCTAGTCTTGTCTGTCTAGTCTTGTCTGTCTAGTCTTGTCTGTCTAGTCTTGTCTGTCTAGTCTTGTCTGTCTAGTCTTGTCTGTCTAGTCTGTCTAGTCTTGTCTGTCTAGTCTTGTCTGTCTAGTCTTGTCTGTCTAGTCTTGTCTGTCTAGTCTTGTCTGTCTAGTCTTGTCTGTCTAGTCTTGTCTGTCTAGTCTTGTCTGTCTAGTCTTGTCTGTCTAGTCTTGTCTGTCTAGTCTTGTCTGTCTAGTCTTGTCTGTCTAGTCTTGTCTGTCTAGTCTTGTCTGTCTAGTCTTGTCTGTCTAGTCTTGTCTGTCTAGTCTTGTCTGTCTAGTCTTGTCTGTCTAGTCTTGTCTGTCTAGTCTTGTCTGTCTAGTCTTGTCTGTCTAGTCTTGTCTGTCTAGTCTTGTCTGTCTAGTCTTGTCTGTCTAGTCTTGTCTGTCTAGTCTTGTCTGTCTAGTCTTGTCTGTCTAGTCTTGTCTGTCTAGTCTTGTCTGTCTAGTCTTGTCTGTCTAGTCTTGTCTGTCTAGTCTTGTCTGTCTAGTCTTGTCTGTCTAGTCTTGTCTGTCTAGTCTTGTCTGTCTAGTCTTGTCTGTCTAGTCTTGTCTGTCTAGTCTTGTCTGTCTAGTCTTGTCTGTCTAGTCTTGTCTGTCTAGTCTTGTCTGTCTAGTCTTGTCTGTCTAGTCTTGTCTGTCTAGTCTTGTCTGTCTAGTCTTGTCTGTCTAGTCTTGTCTGTCTAGTCTTGTCTGTCTAGTCTTGTCTGTCTAGTCTTGTCTGTCTAGTCTTGTCTGTCTAGTCTTGTCTGTCTAGTCTTGTCTGTCTAGTCTTGTCTGTCTAGTCTTGTCTGTCTAGTCTTGTCTGTCTAGTCTTGTCTGTCTAGTCTTGTCTGTCTAGTCTTGTCTGTCTAGTCTTGTCTGTCTAGTCTTGTCTGTCTAGTCTTGTCTGTCTAGTCTTGTCTGTCTAGTCTTGTCTGTCTAGTCTTGTCTGTCTAGTCTTGTCTGTCTAGTCTTGTCTGTCTAGTCTTGTCTGTCTAGTCTTGTCTGTCTAGTCTTGTCTGTCTAGTCTTGTCTGTCTAGTCTTGTCTGTCTAGTCTTGTCTGTCTAGTCTTGTCTGTCTAGTCTTGTCTGTCTAGTCTTGTCTGTCTAGTCTTGTCTGTCTAGTCTTGTCTGTCTAGTCTTGTCTGTCTAGTCTTGTCTGTCTAGTCTTGTCTGTCTAGTCTTGTCTGTCTAGTCTTGTCTGTCTAGTCTTGTCTGTCTAGTCTTGTCTGTCTAGTCTTGTCTGTCTAGTCTTGTCTGTCTAGTCTTGTCTGTCTAGTCTTGTCTGTCTAGTCTTGTCTGTCTAGTCTTGTCTGTCTAGTCTTGTCTGTCTAGTCTTGTCTGTCTAGTCTTGTCTGTCTAGTCTTGTCTGTCTAGTCTTGTCTGTCTAGTCTTGTCTGTCTAGTCTTGTCTGTCTAGTCTTGTCTGTCTAGTCTTGTCTGTCTAGTCTTGTCTGTCTAGTCTTGTCTGTCTAGTCTTGTCTGTCTAGTCTTGTCTGTCTAGTCTTGTCTGTCTAGTCTTGTCTGTCTAGTCTTGTCTGTCTAGTCTTGTCTGTCTAGTCTTGTCTGTCTAGTCTTGTCTGTCTAGTCTTGTCTGTCTAGTCTTGTCTGTCTAGTCTTGTCTGTCTAGTCTTGTCTGTCTAGTCTTGTCTGTCTAGTCTTGTCTGTCTAGTCTTGTCTGTCTAGTCTTGTCTGTCTAGTCTTGTCTGTCTAGTCTTGTCTGTCTAGTCTTGTCTGTCTAGTCTTGTCTGTCTAGTCTTGTCTGTCTAGTCTTGTCTGTCTAGTCTTGTCTGTCTAGTCTTGTCTGTCTAGTCTTGTCTGTCTAGTCTTGTCTGTCTAGTCTTGTCTGTCTAGTCTTGTCTGTCTAGTCTTGTCTGTCTAGTCTTGTCTGTCTAGTCTTGTCTGTCTAGTCTTGTCTGTCTAGTCTTGTCTGTCTAGTCTTGTCTGTCTAGTCTTGTCTGTCTAGTCTTGTCTGTCTAGTCTTGTCTGTCTAGTCTTGTCTGTCTAGTCTTGTCTGTCTAGTCTTGTCTGTCTAGTCTTGTCTGTCTAGTCTTGTCTGTCTAGTCTTGTCTGTCTAGTCTTGTCTGTCTAGTCTTGTCTGTCTAGTCTTGTCTGTCTAGTCTTGTCTGTCTAGTCTTGTTTGTCTAGTCTTGTCTGTCTAGTCTTGTCTGTCTAGTCTTGTCTGTCTAGTCTTGTCTGTCTAGTCTTTTGTGCCTAGTCTTGTCTGTCTAGTCTTGTCTGTCTAGTCCTGTCTGTCTAGTCTTGTCTGTCTAGTCTTGTCTGTCTAATCTTGTCTGTCTAGTCTTGTCTGTCTAGTCTTGTCGGTCTGTCTTTTCTGTTTGACCTTGCCTGCCTGATCGTGTATCTCTGGTCTTGTCTTTATGGTCTTCTTCGTGTAGTCTTATCTATCTGTAATAAAATTAAACCAAATCAATTTATTTGTTTCTCTATGGGCTTTAATATGGTGTGGGTTTTGTTCGATGCCTTTATTCCTCTCTCTCCCCCTTCGTTCTCACTATATATAGAAATATAAATTAATCTTCCGCTATCTGTGTTGAAAAAGTGATGATAAATGGTCCTAATACCCGATATTTATTAGCCGGCTAAAATTTTCACTTTCACAGGGCAGAAAAACTAATTATTCTCAGATACTTTCATCGTCGGCGAGATCTAACGCTCGCGCCTTAACGTCCCCCTAAATCAATTATTTATTCCACCATTTAACATAAGAACGCAGGAAAAATATCCTAAATTTATATTCAATTATTAATAAGAAGACAAATACATTTATCAATATTATTTTGTAATATGTGCCCATAATTGTGAAAGTGGTTGAAAATTAAAAAAATAAATAGTTTATCAGTTATTTCAACTCAGCATTATTTTGAACTAAATTTATTCAATGTAATTTTTACGATATCGTCAAGAATGAACCATTAGGTAGTGGTTGTAATTTCAACAATATATAAAATTTATTTAATGTTAATAATGTGGTGTGAAATAACTGATGAACTCATTTTTTTAAATTTGGCTTAGACCATCTTGTCTAATCTGCCTAGAGTTGTTCAAATGAAATGTAATGAAACTTTTTCTGTCAACTCTAAACGCACCTGGTGCTGTCTCTCTAGTTCTCTCTGTGCAATGAGGATTATTTTCCATTCTTATCTAGAACTTGTAGACTTATCTAATTAAACAATGTAGTCTGGGTTATGCCTGGTCTCGAACTGTTTGTTTGCCTAAGTGGTCTAGTCAATTTCATTGTATTAATAATGTTTGACTATCATTTCTAAAAATAAGGATTATTTGAAAAATATTTGTTTCTCATTTAGTTGAGTTGCCGTCCACTTATCAATATTAAAACAAGGAAAGAAGGCAAAAAGTGGCAAAATATTTGACGTGCTCAGAAACTTAAACCACACATGCAAACAAAAAGACGTCGAGCCTTCGTCACATTAATTGAATGCATGTTTGCCAAGCGATTGCAGCAAACAAACTCGATACAGCATTAAAATTATTTTTTGAAATTTTATTGAAAATTGATATTTTGCCGAGTTGGTAAACTTAATAAACCAATTTATGAAAAACTTTAATATTTAATTTAATCAAATTTACATTAGTGGTTTACATTAGCAGTTCAAACATTAAGACTTTAATGTTTTTTTAATTTTCCTCTTGAAGGAGTTTAGAAAGAAAAATAAGTTTAAGCCTGGAATTATGATTAAGGCAAGGAGCTGAGTTACGAGTGTAGGCAGTAAATCGTGCAAAAAAAAACTTGTAAAACGCTCTGCATATAATACCGCATTCACATGCATATATTCAGACTAAGATATAAGACCACTATATCAACTCAAAGGTGTGAAAATATGCAGGAGGGCCCGCTCGCCCTCTTTTTATACGTTCGGTACAATTCCCGGGGCGAGCAGAGGGAAAAGGCCGTTCTAGACCCTCGCAGGATTCAACAGCCCCCGCGACAAAAAGCACATTTAACCGAAATCTCACTGCCGCCGCTTGCCATATCCTCCTATTTTTTTAGTATGCCAATCTATAAAGTCTGTACTTCTTGTAAAAGAACGATTGCTACTCTTCGGTTGATTTCCTCAGAAATACATCACAAGATTATACAATCAAGACTGGAGAGACAAAACTAAACACACAATATTAGACAGACAATACTAGACAGATACTACTAGGCAGACAAAAGTAGACTGACAAGACAAGACAGACAAGAGTAAAGAGATCAGACTAGAGATACAGGAGCAGACATACAAGACTAGACAGACGCGACTAGACCGACAATATTAGACAGACAAGACTAGATAGACAAGGCTAAACAGACAGGACTAGACAGACGGGACTAGACAGACAGGACTAGACAGACAACACTATAGAGATAAGACTAGACAGACAAGCGCATAAAAATTGTGGTGCTTTTGGGAAAGCAAGGTTTTTGTTAGTGACTTGTTCAAGCCAGTACAATTAATATAGAAAAAGCGTCAACATTCTCCATTGCACCGTATTCTGTTAATTTTTTATTTTCCGGGAATCCTTTAAGGCAATTATCGCACTTGTTGAGAGCCATTGAAGGTCTAGATCGCTGTTTTTATTAATAGGTAGTTCAATAAGTAGAACGCTAGAAACGCGTCAGAAATTTTGCATCACATAGAGTTGCAAAATAATGTATTTGGCAAAAGCAAAACAAAACATTACAAAAAAGTAGCAATAGTCATGCGAGCACAAAAACAAAACACTACCGATCGGTACAACTGTACATCGATGTTTTGTTGTTGTTTTGTGCTTAATATATGTAACAAGAGACAATAAAGGAAATATTTGTCTCTGTTCATTGTCTTATAATATTTCTAGGTATTAAACCATAGTGTACAATTTTCGATGAAGATAATAAAGAAATCAAGGTTGGTGTTAGGCTTCGAGCAATAAAACTAGATACGACCGTTTGCGAAAAAATATATAGGAAATAAATACACGTAAAAAATAAATAAAAAGCAAGTCTGAAAGTCTATTCCCGCCGTAGAAAAGAAGTATAAAAAAACATCTTTGATTCTCCGCACGTCTTATTACGGTCGCAATGACAGTATTATGTCGAGAATGTCGGTCGAATATATTTTTTGCTTCTTTTTGTATTCCTCGTTTTTCGCCGACATATTTAACAATTGGCGAATTAGATTTAGCAGCACCACTACAACCTGGATACAAAACAGATAAGTTTATCATATGGCGCAAACTAAAGGGTCTTTCAATAAGAGGTTTCATTTTCAATTGCCCGCTATTTTAGCAGTTGTCATGAGTCAAACTGTAACTACTTGACATACTGCAAGTAAAAACTACGCTATTAATAACAATGGAACGATATACGATTCAACAAAGCATTGAAATTATTAAAATTCACTACAAAAATGGAGAAAATTTCGCGGTCGCAGTTCGCAAAGTAGATAATTTTTGGGTCGTCGTGAAGCACAGGTCTTGGCCAGCAATTGTGAAACTGGTGGAAAAGTTTGAGCTGTTGGGACTAGTTCGCACTAGTCGCACAAGAACAACTGAGAATATCGTTGTTGCAGCCCATAGTGTTGACGAAAATCCAAGTTTGTCCATTTCTCGTCGATATTTGGAATTGGACATTCCAAAAACGACATTACACCGTATTTTGCATAAAGACTTAGGTCTTAAGGCTTTTAAAGTTCAGTTAACACAAGAAATTACGACTACTGACCATCAACAGCGTCGTGTTTTTGCTGATTGGGTCCTTGAAATGCACCAAACTGATCCAGAATGTCATCCAAAAATCATCTTGAGCGATAAGGCCCATTTTCGTTTCGGAGGTCACGTTAACAAGCAGAATTGTCGCATTTGGGGCTCGGAAAACCCAAAAAAAAGTTTATTGATGAAAAGCCTATCCTCAACGTGTGACTGTTTGCTGGGTCTTTGGTCTTGCGAGGTCATTGTATCTTACTTTTTCGAAAATGAGACTGAAGCAACTGTTACTGTGGATGGATTGCGCTATCGAACTATGATTAATCATTTTGTATGGCCGGAATTGGAAGATATTGATGTGCACAACGTTTATTTTCAACAAGACGGCGCTACGTGCCACACAAGTAACAACACTAGAACTCTCTTTTGCGTGAAAAGTTTCCTGGCCGTGTGATTTCTTAAAGAGGCGATCATAATTGACCACCGAGATCTTGTGATTTAACAAGTCCTTTAACGACTTTTGTGATTTAACACCTCTAGAATTTCATTAGAAATAATAAATACGCAGATTATAGTATATTTAGTTAACAGATTTCACTTCGTTTCAAGAAAATGTATGCATTCTCACTATAAGCTTACAGTAGGTAAACATGAATAGTGAAATAATTTATTTTGATTTAATTTTTTTTTTCTTCAAGGGTAAAAACCTTTAGCGGGAAATATTCAAACTTCTCCTAAGGCTTTAAGTGTGGGATTGGTGCTTGCCCAGTGTTAGGGTTCGCCCGACCGCACTAAAAAAAACCCTTTTGTTGCCCGGAACTGCCTATTATGGCTTCACTTCGGCTTTCTTATTTACTTGTTTTCTCTTTCCAGTTCTTCTCTTTCTCTTATGACTTTCCTGACCCATTCGTGTATTTGTGTCCAGTTCTCCTCTTTTTATATCATGTACCTACTCCGTTGTTGTTTCTGGTGTCAGTTTGTTGCCAATTTCTTCTCCCAGTACTTTTTTATCCTCCTCCCATCTGCTACATTGGAAGAAGGCATGCTCCACTGTGTCTACTTTGTCACAATATTTGCAATTGTCGATTTCCCTAATCTTATATTTTTTAAGGTATGTTCCGAACGATCCATATCCACCTAATAATTGCGTCAGATAGTAGTCTATGTTACCGTGTTTTCGGCTAGTCCACGTCCTTATATCCGCCTTTATATCTTTTCGTCCATTCTGCCTTACCTGTCAGATTTGTCCATTCGGCCTGCCATATTTCTATTGTCTTGCTCGTTATGTTCTATATCATCTTTCTTTTTCTTTTTGTTATTGTACCTGCGGGTCCTTTCTTCGGCGAGTAAGTTGGTGGGCTTTGATCCGCTTATCACCTGCATCGCCTCCGTGGATAGCATCCGGTAGGCTTGGGTAGTCCTAATCAGAGTCTTCCTGCTTGCTTTTTTCAGTCTTTCCCTGTTTCTTTCCTTCCCTAGCGTATAGCTCTAGACTGGGGCGCCGTATAATAATATGGACTGTGTTACGGCCTGTAGGATCTTTCTCGCCCTATTTTAGGTCCTCTGCATCTTGGCATTAGCTTTGAAAGCGCCACCGCACATCTTTCCGCTTTTGTTGCTGTATGCTCTATATGTTACTTCATGCTGCCATTTCTGCCGATCAGTACCCCTAGGTATTTGATGTGCTTTGTCGGCTCCACCCATGTTTCGTTGACCTGGATTTTAGCGTTTTTTTTTCCTGCCCCCATATAGTAGGACGCATTCTGTTTTTTGGGGTGCGATTTGTAGCCCAATCTTACTGATTTCCACCGAACCACTAAGTCAACTGCCCATTGTGCGCGTTCTTCGACATTCTCTCTGGTTTTATCGATTACGACAATCGCCGTATCGCTTACAATAATCAGCGTATCCAATAATTTTAGTTTGTTCTGGCATGTTTTGGTTGAGTACTTTGTTGTATAGTACGTTCCATAGCACCGGGCCGAGTACGGAGCCTTGAGGTACCCCGCAGGTCGTCTGTCTTCTTATGTTCTCGCCTGCTGTGAAATGTCTGCTAAATAGCTGGTGATGATACGGAGTAGGTATTCTTTTATTTTTAGTCTGTTTAATGCCTCTATAATTTTTTCCCACCCTGCGCTGTTGAAGGCGTTTTTAATGTCCAACGTTATAAGTAGACATATTGGTCGGTTCTTGTATGCTTTTTTTCTTATGTTCTTTCCCGCTTGCAGTACCTCTTCTAGAGCATCTGTTGTGGACCTGCCACTGCGGAACCCATATTGGTTATTGGACAGTTTATGTTGGTCTTCCAGTTCTATATTTAATCTTTCCACGATAAGCCTTTCCAGTAGTTTCCCCATACATTTTATTAAACTTATTGGTGTATACTATTTTTGTTCTGTTTTTCCTTCTTTTTTTGGTTTTTTAATTAGAACTACCCTGGCGGTTTTCCATATGCTGGGAAAGGTTCCCTCCTTCATTATATTATTAAATACTTTTAGATGAGCCTCTGAGTACCTCTGGGTGGAGCCTCTTTTATTATTTCGGCTAGGATGCCATCTGGGCCCGGTGCTTTCCGACTTTTCATTCTTTTGGCTGCCCTGGTGAGTTCTTCCTTTGCAAATTTAGGGGTCTCTATTGGTTCTTTCCACTTCTGTTTGTTTGTGGTTACCGGTGCTTTCGGGAATAGTGCGTCTATTACATCGGCCACTTCTCGGTCTTCCATTTTTTCTGGGTGGCTTCTTAGCTTTCTACATACTATTTTGTATCCTAAGCCCCACGGGTCCCGATCTACTTCTTCGACTACTTTTTCTCAGCTCTTTTCTTTTGCCCTTATGATTTTTTTTCTTTAGTTTTTATTTCTGGCTCTGTATTTCTGTTTTAGTAGTTCAGTCTCTTTTCTCGTTTTTGCCGCATTCGCTCGTGCTCTTGTGACCAGTCTTCTTGTCGTATTGGCTTCGTTTATTGCTTCTCAGATATTTTCGTTTCACCAGTACATGTTTTTTACAGGTTTATTATTTTTTGTTTTCCTGAAGGTTTCCTTGCAGGTCTCATGTATGGTTTCCATTAAGCTCTCTGCCGTGTTTATGTCCTTTCTCGTAAGGTTTTCCCCTACTACTTTACAGCATTTTATCCTACTTTCTCTGGTTATAATCCATCTATCTTTTTCGTTGTTTGTCTCTTTTGGTTCAGCCCTTTCTTAGTCCAGTATCTTGTAATATATATATTCTCGTGCTTGCTTAGATTTTCTTCTGTCTTTACTTACCATTCTACTAGGCGGTTTGACAGTTTCTGTGACGTTATGTCTATGTAGTACGTTCCTTGTGGCCCTGAGAAAGTCTGGATTTTTCCATCATTATGTATATGGAGTTTTTGTTGGATAGCCCATTCCGCCAGGATTCTCCCTCATTTTCCTGACTGTTCCCCCAGGTCTACGATTTTGCATTCAGATTGCCAGCTATTATGACTTCTTTCTTGTTTGTTCTAATGATGTTTCCTATCTAGCTGAGGTATTCTATGAATTGTTGTTTTGTAGTTTTGTTTGGTGAGATATAGCATATACAACTATTAGGATGTTTTTAAGTTCTACGGAAGCGAAGCCTTTGTTATTTGTCCCTTTTTTTTTGATTTGCCAATCAGTGTTAAAGATTTTTTTCGCGACATCCTAATCTGTGTCCGTGATCCAACCTTTTTTTGTTTTGTTTATATTAGGTTCTGCTATTATAGCATTTTGATTTAATTTGACTTGACGACCAGACTTGACTTGATTTGATTTGATTTGATTTGATTCGATTTGATCACATCCGAGTCAATTCGATTAGATCCGGTTCGATTCGTCTAGTCTTTTATATCTAGTCTTCTCAGTCTAGTATTCTTATTCTAGTCTTGAATAGGTTCATTGACACTCTCCTGTAGAATCGGAGGTATTTTGTGGACTTCCAAGAGCAACGTAGCCGATGGAGACTACAGAAGATTATCCTACCCCAAGAAAGTGTTCTTGTTCCATTTCTGTTCAAAGTGTATACAAATGACCAGCTCATAGCTCCCAACACCAGGAGTTTCTTGTACGCTGACGATCTCGTTCTTGCTGCACAGTGTAAAGATTTTGAATCAGTTGAGAATAACCTCACGAGTGCTCTTAAGGTAAAGTGAACACATTTTCTTTCAGAGAAAGCGCGACAAATTCACTCATGAAAGCAGACTAGTGATTCAAAAAAATATATTTTCTTTTTCTTCTTCTTTTATGACCACATAGGATCACTTTAGTCAGCCCATTAACTAAGTCTCTAAGAGGGGATTATTCGAGTCTTGCGGTTCTCGCAGTACCATGCGTTCTGATCTTCGTGCCCGTTCTTCAATTGAAAATACCCGTATTGTGCTTTCTTCTTTGTGAATGGGAAGCAGAGATTTTTTGGTTTAATTTTATATTGTCTGTGGTGTCTTCTGGTGTACGCTCAATTTCTTTCAGATCCTCTTTTATTCCTCTGATCCATCTGTAGGGATCCCTGTAAAAGTACGTAAAACCCGTAACTAACTGAAAATTCGGGTATTATTAATTGCTTACATCAGGGGTCTCCAAACTTTCCAGCCTTAGGGCCATACTGATTACTCCAGTAAGTTCCGAGGGCCAAAACCATATTATCATTGTTGCCGGTGGTAAAAAGTGAAATAGTCCACTGATGAAAAAAAAAGTCCAAAAAAGTACGCAACGTTTAAAAAGGCTGCAAATCGGACTAAAGTCCGCAAAACGGCAACACTGCATATTATTAATTTTCCTGTCATTATCTTTAATTTCTAGATTAGTCGTAGAGTACGAGCCATGAGGAGTAACGTGACACGACATCTGGTGGACACAAGCGGAAATAGGTAGTACCTTCTATCGCTAACAGAAGGCGCTAATATCACGTACAGAATAATCTCGTTGGTTCGAGAAAGTTCTGGTGTCTTCCACTAACTTCTAGATGGCAGTAATTGGATTATATAAGAAGGCTAGTGGCGCAACCACAAGTCAGTTCCTATGACACTGTTGTGAAATAAAATAGTGCGTACCTCCTTAAAACGTGTTTGTGCGTGTCTAAGTTTAAGACATCTTTGTAACAGTATTTTGATTTGAGTTGTTGCTTTTGTGTGTGATTTAGTAGTATGGAAAAGAAGCGAAAAATTGATAGTGAATGCAGAAAATTCAAAGATCAGTGGAACATTCAGTATTTCGTAATTGAGTCCAGTAACAAGGCGCTATGTTTGATTTGCAATGAAAGCATAGCCGTTCTCAAGGAATATAACATTAAACGTCATTATGAAACAAAACATTTTCAAAATTACTCAAAATATACAGGAAGTTTGCGGACAGAAAAATTCGAAGCTATGAAGCGCGGATTGAAATCGCAGCAATCTTCATTTACAAAACTCAAAACTGAACAAGAGGCTGCAACTCGTGCCAGCTTTCGTGTGGCTCTTGAAATTGCAAAACGTGGAAAACCATTCACCGATGGAGAAATGATCAAAGAATGCATAATTGCAGTAGCCGAAGAAATGTGCCCTGAAAAGGTAAATTTATTAAAAACTCAGTATGTCTCAGTATGTCAGTATGTCAGCAAACACTGTGGCTCGAAGGGTAGAAAACATCGCTGAAAATATATCCTCTCAACTGTTCGACAAAAATAGACATGTTGAGTGGTTTTCTTTGGCCTTGGATGAGTCAACGGATGTGTCAGATACTGCTCAGGTGTTGATTTATATTCGAGGAGTAGATAAAAGCTATGAAGTGCATGAAGAACTTCTTGATATGTATAGTATTCATGGCACAACTACTGGTACAGATATTTTTAAATGAGTTGAAATGGCCATTAATCAAAAGAACCTTCGATGGAAAAACTTGAAATGTATTACAACTGATGGAGGCAGAAACATGAGTGGAAAAGATAAAGGAGTGGTCGCTCTTGTGTCAAAGGCTGTAGAAAATGACGGTGGTTCAAAACCATTAGTCTTACATTGTATCATTCATCAACAGTCTTTGTACGGAAAATGTTTGGATATGTCTGAAGTTCTGAAACCAGTCATATCAACTGTTAATTTTATCAGATCTTTTGGGCTGAATCACCGACAATTCCGACAATTTATTGAAGAGATTGGAGAAAATGACTTACCTTATCATACTGCCGTACGTTGGCTTAGTTGTGGGAAAGTCCTTCAGCGCTTTTTTGAACTTCGAGCAGTGATCGAAATTTTTTTGAATGAAAAGCATCGCCCTCTTACTGAATTACAAAACAACGCATGGCTGTGGAAGTTAGCATTCTATGTTGATTTGACAAAACATGTGAACAAACTGAATTTGAGATTGCAAGGAGAAAACCAGCATCTTCCTGATTTATACACTAATATCAAATCATTCCGGAAGAAATTGATACTGTTTCAATCACAACTACGAAGTAAATGTTTTTCACATTTTAAAACATGTGAAATATTTAGCCACACCACTGAGACTGAGTTTCCTATCGATTTTGCAATCGAAACTTTGAGTGCTTTGAAAATAAATTTTGATACTCGTTTCTCGGACTTTGATGCCATTGCGAATCAAATTAAGATTTTTCAGAATCCTTTTGATACTGACATTGAAACCCTAGCCCCGGAACTTCAAATGGAAATGATTGATCTACAGTGCAGTGATATAATTAAGAACAAATATCAAAACTCATCTTTGTTGGAATTTTATAAAAGTCTTCCACTGACACAATTTGATAATTTGCATAAATTTGCTCGTGGGCTGTTTTCTGTTTTTGGTACTACTTATTTGTGTGAGAAGACCTTCTCCAAAATGAAATACACAAAAAATGTTTACAGATCTAAATTAACTGATGAGCATCTTAAATCTCTTTTAATAATTGGTACAAGTAAAATTAGTCCACAACTACAAACTATTGTCAGTGGAAAATCTCAATTAAATAAATCTCATTAGTATTTCATATGTCATTATGCTTGTTATAAGTTATGTTTTTATTTAAAATGTATAAAATGTTAGTTGGATTCATTTCAATAATTTGTTAGTTATTATATACTGAAGTTTAATTTTCTGCATATTATACATGTCTTTACTCATTACAATTATCTGTTTCATTATCCAACTTATCACAAAAACAATAACAAAAAGCCTACAACAATGTTATGAGTAGTTAGCCCATGACCATATCAATGTAGATGTCATAATAATTATTCAACATAAAATTAGAATACTTCAGTAAACTAAATTTAATTTGCTATAAAAAATATGTTCTCTAAAATCAGTTTTCAAGTATGCTAGCTCTCCGCGGGCCGGACAAAATCTGTCCGCGGGCCGGATGTGGCCCTCGGGCCGTAGTTTGGAGACCCCTGGCTTACATCATCATCCTGTTGTGGTATTTTTGGAGTTGAGATTGTATTGTACCAGTTGTTTCAGAAGTCTCGAATGTGGTACTCTCGTTATGTGCCCATGTCTCCTTTTATGTGCCCAAGTCTCCGCATAGTGTCAGTAATGGGTTCCAGCTCTTGGTAATTTCTTCCAGTAAACGACTTTGTTGAGCACTATCCGCCACTTTTCGTCTTTTTGGTATTTTTTATTGATGCACGTTCTTCCAATCTCCTTCTTCCAAAGTTCTTCTTTCGATCTTCTGAAGTTTGTCGGTCTTTGATTGTTCATTTAAGTGAAACAGTGTTTCTGCTGCATATATAGCTTCTTGTTTTATAACTGTATTGTAGTGTTTTATTTCTGCATTTATGGATGGGCATTTTTTTCTGTAGATGTCCCAGGTTAAGTTTTGTGCTTTAGCTAGCTTGTTTGTTCTTATTTGGATCGAATTTGTTTCATTTAAATTGTTTGTTATTATTTCTCTAAGGTATTTGAATTAGGCTACAATTTTGACTTATTGCTATTTATGTTTATTTCTTTCAAATCTATTGGTTTTTGAGGCATAATTACTGTTTTTTCAAATGATATTTTTGCCAATTTTACTTGCAATCTTTTGAAGTTCTGATATCTGAGTTTTTGCTTAATCTATGTCATTTGCTAGTAGTGCCAAGTCGTCAGCAAAAGGCAGTTTGTTTTTTTCTATCTGCCTATTTTTATTTTTGGGGGGTAGTGTTTAAACCATTCCCTCATTACCATTTCTAGAGCGCAGTTGAACAGTAGCAGTGAGAGTCCATCACTTTGGCGTAATCCTGTTTTGATCTCGAATGGTTTTGATCGAATGGTTCTAAACGAAGAATTCTCCCCTCAATTTAACTTTCATTTTTTTTTTTGTTCAAATGTTAGTTAATTTTTGTAAAACCGTTATTGATGCATTTTCTAACTTTTCCACCAAAATTTGCGTTTGTGTTATCCGCACAATAGGCAATAATTTTATCGTTAAAATTATTCTTTTTTCAAATGGTACTTATTGAACCAAAAATTACTTGTGAAGTTTCACCCGGCAATGAAACAAAATATTCTAATTTTAATTCCTGTTTCTGGATCAAAAAATATAACAATTGTGGAAAATATTTTTAAATCTCTGTGGTTGGAAGCATCAGGATATATGGATATAAATGTGCATTTATCTAATTCTTTCTGCAATTGCGAAAACCAAAATGGTGAAAAAGCATTACATTTGCTTCGGTTTTTGTCTTTGTACATGCCAATTTTTTTTCGTACAATGTTTTCATTATTTGCGACGTACAATCCACTGATGTGATACTTTGATTGTGGTTTATGGTGTGGAAAGCAAATAGGCCTAGTTGGCAAAGCTAACACTTTGCAAAAAACTGTTTAGACGAGGAAGCGGCATTTAAAAAAAATCTTATGTGCCTCTTTGAGGCTAGATGTTGAGTAATATCGTTTTTTCCACCACGTGGGGCCGAAAATTCAGTGTTGCATTTATTACACCTTACCATATAGTCTATTTTTGTTTTTTTAATAAATGTAAATTTTCTGCTTCGCTTCGCCCGTCACTAAAGATGCATTACCTTTTTTTACTCATCTTTTATTTTGTGGGTAAATACTATAAATAAATAAATAATTTACTACAAAGGTTAAAAAAGAGCACACAATTTTACCTTATTGACCGTCACACTGTGATAACTATTGCCCTTCCTTAGTCAATGAAATGAGTCGAACGTCAAATTGAAAACAACAAACCGCACTGTCTAGCGTCAGTCCGCAATATGTCCGAATAATTATAATCAAATAATTTATGTATTTTCACCATAATAATTAATAAATAATGGGTAATATATTTTTACAGTACATTTAAAATAAGAAATGCAGATATTTTCTAAAAAACGGGACATTTTTAAAAATCGGCGGGACGCGGGACTGCCCTTCAAAAAGCGGGACTGTCCCGCCAAAATCGGGACGCGTGGTCACTTTACCTTAAGGGTCTGTACAAATAATATTTCGCAAACCAACTAATACCAATTCCCTTCAAGACACAAGCATGTTCTGTCACTTAAGAAACAGGCCTTTCGTGAATTGAAGGTAGTATGGTCAGAAGTAGAACTGGAACACTGTTACACCCCAAAATTTCTAGAAGTAACATTGGTCAGAGTTCTTATCTACAAGAAACACACTGTACACACTGTATGAACATCAAGTCAAAAGTTTCCACCAGGAATAATCTTCTGAGAAAACTGGCTGGTTTAAAATGGGGTAGTCAACCTAACACCATTCGAACATCTGCAATGGCATTGTGCTATTCCGCTGCAGAGTACGCCTGTCCGATTTGGTATAACTCAACTCATGCTAAACATGTGGACGTAGCTCTCAATGAAACATGTAGAACTATAACTGGATGCTTAAGATCAACACCAACTGAGTGTCTTTACCAGCTCGCAGGAATAGCACCACCCTCTATTCGACGAGAAATATCTGCAAATAAGGAAAGGAAGAAAGCTGAGTAGGAAGCAACCCATCTTCTACATGGGCATGAATTTCATGCCCAGAGGATGAAGTCTAGGAAGAGTTTGCTAAGAACAACCAAAGAATTGAAGACAACATGCGAAAAAGCCAGGCTAGAATTATGGAAAGCTAAGGAATCTTTTTCCCTGGGCTGGAAAAGGATAGTCGAAACTTTACCTCCTGGTCATGATCAAGGATGGTTAACATGGAAATCCTTAAATAGATTAAGATCAGGAGTGGGTAGATCTAAGACCAATCTTGCAAAGTGGGGCTACATTAAAGAAAATAGCATTCAGTGTGACTGTGGAGAAAACCAGGCTGTAAAACATATGCTTCAGTGTAGACTGTGTCCGTTCTCCTGCACAGAAGATGAACTTTTGAAACATCACAGAATGCAGTGGAAGTGGTCAAGTTTTGGACAAATATTATAAAATGTTTGTAGTCATAGTATTTGTATCTGTGTTTTATTTGATGTTTTCTGCCTCGAGAATAATAATAATTCTAGTCTTGTCTGCCTTAGTCCCGGCAGAATTTTTCGTAACTCGAAGAGTTCGTAACTCAAATTACGCGTATGTCGAATCAATCTTCTCCTTCGAAATAAATTATAATCATTCCGTTCTGCGTCCTCAAAACAATCATTTTTAGTTAATAAATATGAAAAAACGTTTTCAAATATAAGTATTTATTTGAAAACGTTTATTTAAATAAGGAATATAGTATAATAGCATAATATAATAGAATTGCTGCTATATAAACTAGTTTTAATAAGTATAAAGTCTTAGCAAGGTAGAGTACTTATAACGGTTTGAAAATGTAGAGGTGGAGGAGGATGCTCAGCGAAATAACAGAATCTTATTCACTAATTTTTGCCATTCTGGATACGCTTTCTTTATTTTTATTTATAGGGATACTACAGGAATCTCCCCTAAAGCGGAAAGCCCAATCTACCCCCAATTGTTTGTATTGATACATTGCAAATATGTACTTACCCCCGCCCTTCACAACAAAAATTAGGGGTGGATATCGCGTATAACTTAATTCCTTTGTAAACTTGATAAAGTAAGAACACAGCCTGAATATATAAATATATTCAGCCTTTCCGGAGCTCTATAATACTAATGAGTCTTTTTAGAACTAGCAAAAACAAATCTCATGTGAAATTTGTCAGTAATCAGTGTTAGTTCAGCCTTGAGTCATTCAGTCTTCAATTTTTCAGTTCAGTCCAGCTTCGTGACACTCAATAAAAACCAGAAAAATAAAATTGTTTTTTAAGAACATGTCTTTCCGAGACCTTAATGTTTCGAGACATGTTTCTTTTCCGAGTGGATAGCCATCTGTAGACGCGTTTCGAGATTTATCTCTCATCAGTACAGCTTTGCTTTTATGAACAACAATTTCTAAACCACTTGCTTGATATATTTTTAATTAGATATTTTTAATTTGACGTTTCGTGAGAGAGAGAGAAAAACTTAGCAGGTTATTGATTTAAATTATAATTTAGAATGGGCGTGACTACAGTAACCAAAAATCACAAAACTAATGTGTTTATCTAATGTGATGGGAATAATAGATTGTGAAAGATGTATTTAGTTTCATGTTTAGTACGAGATTGATAATATTTTTAATAAAACAAAACTACAAAATACGAACTTGGACGATTCCTGCACTTTCAAGTTAATAAAATATTTTGTTGTAATAATTTTGTCAGTTAATAAAGTACGAGAAAGACTATGCGATAATATAGAAAGATTATCCATGCACAAATTACTGCTGAAATACAAAAAAAAGTCCTGTGGCACTTTCTTGCAAAAACTTGTATTGACAAATGCAGATATAACAAAAATTAAAGAAGAGACAAAACATAAGAGCTGCCTTTAGCATGAATTAAGATATGGCAGGGTGACGGCTTCACGAGCATATGAATTTAGTAGGTGCGAAACCAGTGATGGAACGCTGATTGCTTTAATAATGGGAGGAAAAATCCCAGACATGCCTGCAATGAAACGCAGTAGAATGTTTGAGGATGATGGGAGGAAAACCGTCAGTACCACATCGGGGGAAAAAAAAAAATGTGACCTAATGGTCTGTATAAAATGTCCCATGATAGCAGGATCACCTGATGGGAACTGTGAATCCAGCATAATAGAAATAAAGTGTCCAGTACATGTGAAGACTGAAAAATTATGTAGAAAATGGGAAACCGACAGAAAAGCATGTGCAGATGCGGGTATAGTAAAGATGATATAGGGATATATAGGGTATAGTAAATATATGGGGTTTCTCGTTTTTTTTACCTGATTTAATTGATCAAATCGTCTTCAAAGTGCTTTAGTAAGCGCGGAAAAGCAAAATGAAGCTTCTAAGTCGTCCGGTGAAAGAAATATTTTAATTTTTGTAATACAAAAATTGACATTTTAAACACAATAGCTGACATGTATGACTGGTCACATAACTAAGAATGTGTATTCAACTGGGTAAGCGGTGTCAAATTTAATTTTGATAACATATTATAAATTGTTTTATTTTTTCTGCGTCACATGTTTGCGTAAAGTATATACAAAAATTGTTTCCAGAAATTATTTGTCCATTCTGGATATTCAGAATATTTTAAGAGATCCCGACCAAACAATTCAAAAATTAGTTGAATGGAAGTTGATACCGGCCGAGGGGCAGTATATGTGTCAAAAATGTGAGGACGGTATCAGAGACGGTATTTTGATCCTGAGTCGGGATATTTATAGGTTATTTTTTTTTATCATATGTTTAGTAGCTTCTGATATATTCTTTTATTTTGATTGGAAGACATGGTAATTGTTTTATTTCAGGTTGGATGGTTTTCGATGGGTCTGTCGTCATAAGGTGATAAAGCGATCACTGAGAGACAAACTGAGACAGAAGATACAAACCCAAGTATCTTCAATAATGGTAATTTTGTACTGGTAAAGGAGGTACCC
Organism: Phosphuga atrata; assembly: GCA_944588485.1. Lineage (NCBI taxonomy): Eukaryota > Metazoa > Arthropoda > Insecta > Coleoptera > Silphidae > Phosphuga > Phosphuga atrata. The sequence continues at coordinate 27,379,496 of OX155905.1, read as the reverse complement.
TTGCGGAATTCAAGGGTGTGGTCACACATTTTTTGTTCTTGTTTTCTCTTTATCACCTTATGACGACAGACCTTATACAAACTTATACACTTTAGAATTCATATTTAACACGCAAAACAGCTGATTTATTTATTTGGCTCCCTTATGTTTGCGGTCTATTTACTAACACCTGACGTCACAAGCAGACGCCATGACACCTGCAATCGTTTTCGAGCTCATTTTAAATTTTGAAGTTCAATTGCTTTTTATTTCTAATAAAACATTGTTTCCTGCTGAAATAATGTATATTTTTGCAAATAGTAGGTACTTTAGAATATTACAGAACGCTTTTTCAAAATTAGTATGCCTATCGGTAAAACCATACTACATTATTGATAATCCTATACACTTTTCCTTTGTTATTAAGTCTTAACATTATATAATTATTTTAAGATATTGATAATTAAATGTAAAAACAGTTGCTGGGAGAAAATCATTAGTAGGGACACTCGCTAGTCAAAGTTCCACTGTATTTAATTTTCCTACAAAAATCAAATATTGTTATGAAATATAATTTCTTTGTGAAAGACAATCTCCTAAAGAAGATAATTATGAATCCATGTTCATCTTGTTAATTATTACGTAATTGTACTCTGGCGTATTTGCAAACGAAAGATAGGAGAGAGGTAGAGGAAGACGTTAATTAATATATTGGTGATTAATATGATGTCTGGGTAGCAATTTCGCGACGTCGTCGAAGTTTTTAAATTTTGCCAATTCGCTCATTACTTAATCAACGTCTAAGGGTTTGTGCGGATAAGCAGGTTTGATAAATTCGTATTTATTTTTGACAATGACAGGACTAGACAGACGAGACTACATCAACAAGACTAGACACACAAGATTATACACACAAGACTAGACAGACAAAAATAGACCGACAAGTTTAGACGTACAAGACTAGACAAGACTAGAAAGACAAGACCAGACAGGGAAGAGCAAATAAACAAGACTAGAAAGATAAAACTAGACAGAAAAGACTAGACTCACAGAACTAGATAGACAAGACTGGACTAACAAGACTAGATAGACAAGACTAGTTAGACAAGACTAAACAGAGAAGGCTAGAGAGACAAGATTAGAAAGACAAGACTAGACACGCAAGTCTAGATGGACAGGACTAGACAGACAAGACTAGACAGACAAGACTAGACAAGTAAGACAAGACAGACAAGACTAGATAGATAAGACTATACAGAAAAGACTAGATAGACAGGACTAGACAGACTAGACTAGACGGAGAAGACTAGACAGGCAAAACTGGACATACAAGACTAGACAGACTAGACGGACAAGACTAGACAGACAAGACTGGACAGACAAGACTAGACAGACAATACTAGACAGACAAGACTTGACAGACAAAACTAGACAGACAAGATTAGACAGAGAAGACTAGAAAGACAAGACTAGACCGACTAGACTAGATAGACAAGACTAGAATAGAGAGACAACACTTGTACTTTTACTTGGAAGCTACAAGCGGAGCATTACATTCAGGGTGTCAATTGTCATGATATTTTAAAAATACCTCCTTTGCTTGTTGTCTCATTCAGTTCTAGGTGGGATTTAGGGTACGATTTTTATTTTAGGTGTCCCTCTTTTTCCAGTGCCGTTCATCAGCTTCTTTTACTGATATGATTTTGTTGACCATTCTGTTTATGATGTCCCAATCTTCTTGGGATTGTAGCCTCTGTTGGGTTGTGTATCTTGTTACAAGTGTTACAGTTCTTTGAGGTTCGGTATTTTTGCTTTACCGCGTTCTTTGTCCCATATCGGGCATTCATAGGCTGTGTGGGTTGCGCTATCTGCTTGTCTGCAATATACGCAGTCTGTGTGCGGTGCCCTCCCAATGTTGTGTAGGTGTTCCTTAAAACACCCTGAACCGTTAGCAGCTGGGTTAAATGATAATTTACTTCTCCATGTTGTCATCGGTACCTAGTCACTATGTTGGGGATTATCCTCCTTATCCACTCGCCTTTTGCTCTCGTGTTCTAAGCTTCCTGCCATTCCCTTATGATCTCTTCATTTAATTATTTCTTGTTGATTTGTCTTTGGCATCGTATACGTGTTTTCTCTGCTTGATCTGTTGTTGAATTTGCGAAATGTCTGCGACTACTAGGGCAGCATCTCTTGTTGCGGTTCGATAGGCACCCCATACCCGTGGGCTAGATTTCTCTGGTAGCCTGCTAGTTTTTCGATGTTGTTTCTGTTTACGGCCTCTGCCCAGATTGGAGCACCGTATAGCTTTGCAGACTGGTCGACTGTGCTGAGCAGCCTACGTTTGCTGCTTCTTGGACCTCCGATATTGGGCATTAGTTTTTCGAGTGCAGTCTTGGTTTTTATTGCATACTGTGTCGCCATTTTAAAGTGTTCTCTGATGTGGGGTTTAGGTATAATTCGGTATGCATCACTTTGAATGATATGTGAGACAGTTTCCTGTATCCGGTCAACAGAATTGCTTCGGTCTTTTCCGGTCCTATATGCAATGATATTGATTCCATCCAGTAGATAATTCGGTATTCATCACTTTGAATGATATGTGAGACAGTTTCCTGTATCCGGTCAGCAGAATTGCTTCGGTCTTTTCCGGTGCTATATGCAATGATTTTGATTCCATCCAGCAGATAATTTGTTCGATCGCCTGATTGGCCCTTTACATGATTCCCTTGTGGTGGAACACGCAGTAGAATAATGTATCACAATGTACAAGAGATACAAACACTGTTGAGGGAATGAGTGGAGCTGTACTCTTTGAACTGGACTCGACTGGTCTGGTTGAGTCTGGTTGACTGTGTCCACTGGCTGGACCGGTGTGTCTGAGTCCACTGGCTGAACTAGTGTAACTTCTCTGACTGGGTCCACTGGCTGGACTGGTGTATCTGAGTCCACTGGCTGGACTGAACTGGACTCGTCGGTTGGTTGGTTGAAAAACATCTCGTCGTAATTTCCTCGGGCATTACACCATTGACCTTAATAAAATGTTTTCCGAAATTCGTCCGAAAATACCTGGATAATCCACGTAATGCCTTCGTAAAACTAAAAATACAAATATTTCTTAATCTGGCCGAGGATTACATTACCGACTAATAAAATATTTTCGGAAATTGTCCGAAAATATAGGTCATTATTGCAATGCCCTCGTAAACTAAGAAATAAAAATGTAAAGGTTCGTTGCCGCTACACCCTTTTCCGTTTTTCCGACGATAGTTAGTGTTAGGTCGTGGGCGAAGCTTATTATCTTAGTCCCTTCAGGTAGTTTCAGCAGAAGTACTACATCGTAAATTATGTTCCACATTGTTGGTCCGATTACGGAGCCCTGTGGGACACCGCTAGTGACCTTGTAGGGCAGCGTTTCGTGCTCGGCTTGACACTACGGAAAACACACTACGGAGTAGTTGCGAACTATTCGTAGAAGGTCGGAAGGTATTTTTCTTCTTGTTAACTCATCCAGGATATGTTGCTAGACAGCCAAGTTGAATACGTTCCGTATATTTATTGTTACTAGTGCACATATTTTCCTAGTTCTTTTGGTGCCTGCTTTGGCCTTTTTTGCGATGTCCATTACGTGGTTTATGGTTCTATGGTTGATCTGCCCTGACGAAAGCCGACTTGACTATCAGAGAGGTTTATGCCGTTCTTAAGTTATTTTTTAGGACGACTTAAAGGATTAATTGTTCTAGCAGTTTCCCAGCTGCGTCTAGTATACAAATTGGGCGGTAGGAAGAAGGTTTCCCTATTGGCTTGTTACCTTTTATTATGATAACTAGCTGCGCCTGTTTCCATCTATTTGGAAACGCGCCAGTAAGTAAGTTTTCGTTTAGGATTTCAAGCACGAGTTCTGGCGAGGTTCTTGTCATTCGATTGATAGCTTCTGGTGGCAGGCCATCTGGTCCGGGGCTCTGTTATTTTTCAGTTGCTTGCTTGACGCGTTTAGCTCTTCCTCAGTGAATAACGGAATTACTCTAACTTGCGGTTGTTCTCAGTATAGTTTAGGATGGGTAGGAAATAGGGTTTTCTACCAGGGTACCCGGACCCGGAGATACCCGGGTATATGAAATTTTTAGTACCCGGGTACTATTTCATTGTCAGATTCGGGTACCCGGGTACCTACTTTGACCAAAGAATCCATCAAAATTCTCGGAAAATTATTTCTGTTGTTATTTTTAGTTTAATTATTGCTATAAGTAGCGCCTTAAAAATAATATTAACAAATTTGCACTACAAACAATTAAAATAACTCTAAAGAAGGCGTTGAGTTTTTTTACAAAAATGCAATAAACTTGAGGTTAGGTTTGGTTATGTCGGCATGTTTTGTTTTTATTTCGTTGGAGTTTTGATTAAAATATTTTTCGGTGAACGATGAGTAATTGAATTAAATATTATTAATACAAAATAAAAAAATGTATCTAGTGGATAGCCTTTAAAATTTTACTAAACGATGGTATGGATGTCGTAGGCAAATAGATCGTGGATAGACCTTTTCTGGAGTATGAAAATATTTAGAAAAATACAGAATAGGGAATCAGTACAATATCATGTTCAATATTCCTAAATATATTATCCTATAAAGGCTCTTCAACAAGTGTTTTATTAAAACATTTAGATAATCTAAATAAAGTAAAGATCGAAAAACAGAACTTTACGTGCGAAAAAGTAGTGCCATCGAAATCGTCTTCTCAATCCTAATCTAAACAAAGTTCAAGCCTAGTTCCAAAACGACCGCGAATAACAAATTATTTTCTACCTTGTACCAAAATTTCCGAAATTGTTGCACGCTTGGTGGCACAAGACGGTATTTCCATTTGGGCCGTTATATATATATATATATATTATATATATATATATATATATATATATATATATATATATATATATATATATATATATATATATATATATATATATATATATATAAATATGGGTTCTGGACTCCTAGGTAAAGCATAGAGCCTCCATAAGCACCCTCCAGCGGACCCTATTCTGGGCCATTGCTTTGGCTTCACTCCAAGAGGTTTTCTGGGCTTTTAGTTCATCTAACACTGTTCTCCTCCATGTTTGAGCCGGTCTTCCTCGTCGTCTCGTTCCTTGGGGATTCCAGTCTAGTGCTGCCCTTGCAATGTCGTCTGGTTTTCTTCTTAGAATGTGGCCGATCCATCCTCATTTTCTTTTCTTAATGTCGTGCTCTATTGTTTCTTCTCCGCATCGTTTAAGAAGTTGCTCATTAGTAATTTTCTGTGGCCAGAAGATTCTGAGGATTCGTAGACATTTGTTGGCGAAAACCTGAAGTTTATGTTTTGTGGCATTAGTGTTTTTCCAGGTCTCACATCCATATAAGAGGATTGCTTTGACGTTTGTTCTATATAAACGCAGCTTGCTCTTTGTTTTTATGATGTTGGACCTCCATATTGTGTTTAGTTGCCTGAATGCCATCAGTGCTTTTTGAATTCTGTTTAGAATGTCTAGGTCTGTTCCGCCAGTCTCGTTGAGAATGCTTCCTAGATACTAAAACTTTTCTAAATTCTCAATTGGTTGGTCGTTTATTTGAAACGGTGCGTCGTTATTTGTGTGCATTCGCATCGCTTTTGTTTTTGAGACATTTATTTTCAACCCTATCTTCTGTGCCATGTCTGATAGTAGGGTGAGTTGCCCTTGCATACTTTTATAGGTATGCGAAAAAAGGCAAATGTCGTCTGCGTATTCGAGATCTTTGAGATTAGAGTAAAGAGACCATCGGATACCATCGTTTGGTCTGCAAGACTTTTCCAGGATATAGTCAAGAGCAATGTTAAAAAGCAAGGGAGAGTGCACACATCCTTGCTTCACTCCTGATCTCACCGGAAAAAGGTTGCTATGTGCTCCGCTATGCAGGATACTACATGATACGTCATGGTACAGTTCTTTGATCGTGTCGATGATTTTTGTTGGCACGCCTCTTGTCCGTAGTATCTTCCATATAGCAGAGTGGGATATGTTGTCAAAAGCACGTTCAAAGTCGATGAAAACAAGATATAGTGGCGATCACCATTCAACGGATTGTTCTATAATTATTCTTGTTGAATTTATGTGGTCTATGCATGAGCGGTTTGGGCGGAAGCCTGCTTGGTTTGGACGCAGTATGGGTTCGAATGCTTCTGCCAGCCTATGTTGGATTACACTTGCAATAATTTTGTTTATTGTGTTTAACAGCGTTATTCCTCTCCAATTTTTGCATTGCGTTAGGTCTCCTTTCTTTGGCAGTTTGATAATGAGACCATGTTTCATTTCTGCTGCAATTTCTTGGTTTGTCCAGATCCCTTTTATTATTTTTGCAAGTAGAGGTGCAATCCATTTAGGGTCTACCTTGATTAGTTCGGCAGGTATGTTGTCTACCCCTGCCGCTTTGTTGTTTTTCAGCTGCTTGATGGTATTTAGTATTTCTGTTTTTGAAGGCGCGTCTATTTTTATATTCAGCTGTTCATTTGCATTGTCTTCTGGAGCTATCTCAAGTTCGTCTTCCGTGGGTGAGCTGAGCATATCAGCAAAGTATTCCTTCCACCTATCGAGCTGAGTTTCTGGGGTGGTCAGTGGGCGGTTGTCTGCTTCTAACTTTATTTGTGGTCTTTGTGTGCTTTTTGGAGAGCTTGTTTGTCAGTGTGTAAAGAGTCCTCGAGTTGTTATTTTTGGCTGCTTCTTCTGCTTGCTCACATATCAGGTCAATCCATATTCGCTTGTCTTTTTTGGCAGATGCTTTAATTTGTTTGCATAGTTGTGTATATCTCCAGATTGCATCATTTTTTGTCATCGAAGTTTTGCACTGGAGTACCAGCTTCTTCGCATCCTTTCTGTCTTGTATAAGTTGCCATGTTTGGTCTGAGATCCAGTCTTTTCGATTTCTTTCCTTTGTGCCAAGGGTTGTTTTGGGCCGTTACTCGTAGTAAATTCATCCAAGAAGCTTTTCATCATAAACAGCTAACTCTACCAAAAAGCGAAGGCAGGACAATGAAACTAGTTCCTAATTAGGTAATGAGAACAAGACTGTGTGACTGTTTGTACTATAAGTCAATGTGACTTATTAACATACTTCACACTCGTAATAAAATAAAACATTATAATAAGAAACTCTTTTTCTGCAAAAAATGCAAATACCCGGCTACCCGGGTATACCGGTATTAAAAAAAGTCGGGTACGCGAAAACCCTAGTAGGAAATAGCGCTTTGGCATTCCTTAGGGATTTGCTCATTGATAGTTGTTGGTTGGTCTAGCGGATGCGCAGATTCCTCGTAGATATTTTGTAGGCATCCCCCCAGGTGTCTTCTTCGATGCTTTTGCACAGCTTCTCAATCTCCACTCCTAATGGTTATTTAGGAGAGGTTTATTTCTCTACCTGATTCCTTTTTTGCATCGTGGTATGACCGTTTTATCTCCTCTAGGCTTTCATCATGTTTTGCCTTCCGGACGCAGCGGAGGTACCTTCTTCTTATGTCCACGCCTTCGGTCCACCAGTAGACGCTTTTTCTCCTATTGTTTTTGTTCCTCCCGGCCATGGGACTTTTGCATGCTTTGGTTACTGCTGCTATTAGTGTTTTAGATGTGCTGACTTGAGTCTTGTTTAGCGATTTAGTTAGGGTTTCAGCAACTTTTTTTCGTTTGTTGTTTGTGCTTTTAATATTTTTATTATTTTGTCGGTAGGTGCCTTTGAGGTGTTCTTCCATATGGATTTTAATATAGAGGTGGTCGCTTAGCGATTCCATGTCGAGAGCCTTCTCTACCAGAATTAGCTGTACAATGTCGGATGTGGCAAAAGTGAATATCTATAAATCCTCCAATGTAGTCCTTTCTCTTATTTTGTAGGTAGCGGTCAAGTTGTGCGGCCCATACCATTATGATATCACCCATGGTCCATATTTGGGCAGCCCCAGTACGGCGACTTGGCGTTAAAGTCCCCTCCGATTATTTTTCCCTTTTTCTTATTTGGAATGTGACTGCTAAGTGTATTGAGAGAGGTTGAAAGGTTATTAATTTCGTTATTAGGTGAAAAATTGTAGCTATATATGATACATTTTTGAATTGCTATCCATGTATATCCAGGTCCACTGCCTATGTCGACGACGTTTAGTTTAAGGTTTATGATTCTTATGGCTGTGTCTCTTCTTGGCTCGGTGTTCTTGGGTTTGAGTCAAGTGTCTCAAGTTTTTTGTTTGGTTCACTTATCAGTAGTACGTCTGTTTGTAGTTCTGTAGCTGTAGCATGTAAAAAGTCGTGTGCTGCTCGGCATATCATTAGGTTAATTTGCAGGATTTTCAAGGTCAGTTTTGTAGACTTGAGATGGCACCCAAGTCTACAAAACTGACCTTGAAAATCCTTCGCTTCGCCTCCGCGAGAGCTTGAATTCCGAGCACTTTCCTGGATCGCTCTGGTTTTCCGCGTTCGGAAACTCTTTTATTGTTGTGTCGCCATATTTTTCCTCTTCTGCGGGTACCGTAGCTTGGATTTTCTGGCCCAATTGCGGGTTCTTTCTTGCTGCTTTTAACTTGTTCACTTCGGCTCTGTATATTTCGCAGAGTTCGTTGTTAGTGCGTAAAGAGACAACACTAGACAGAGAAACCCCACTTTGAGCCATGGATCGATTCAATGTTTTTTTCTTGACAGAGAAGACTAGACAGGCAAGAATATGCGCTATTACATAAGCTAGAATCATATGATATTAAAGGGAAGACAGGCAATTGACTCAAGTCGTATTTGGACAATAGCAAACAATATATCATAATGGATTAAGCGGAAAAGATTGACCTGTCAAATGCTAGTGTAGCGAACTTGGATATACCTCAAGAAAGTGTTTTAGCTCCGCTCTAATTTTTCATATATGCATATGATTAAATATATTGGACATGGTAAAAAATATTGAACAGAAGCAGTGCACCACCATCTATGCTTATGACACGAACCTTACAGTTTCGAAGGGATCTTTGGGCGAAACCACAAAACAAGCTAATGCTTGGAGAAGCGTTAGAAATGGTTCTGCGCAAATAAGTTATTTCTTAATATCAGTAAAACCAACTATGTAGTGTTTTAGTGTAGTCGGAGATAGTCCCGTATCATATATTTTACTTATAATTGGTGACTGCGGGTTAGAACTTAGAAGAAAGTCAAATTTCTGGGATTTATCTTCTTTTTTGTTTAGTTTTGACTTTCCTTACATGTATTGTTGACATAATTAGATATATCAAACAAACAGACAAGACTAGACAGACAAGACTAGGCAGACAAGACTAGGCCTACAAGACTAGACATAGAAGACTAGAAAGACAAGACTAGAAAGACAAGACTAGAAAGACAAGACTAGAAAGACAAGACTAGACAGACACGACTAGACAGACAAGACTAGACAGACAAGACTAGACATACAGGACTAGACAGACAGGATAGACAAGACAGACAAGATTAGACAAACAAGACTAGACAGACGCGATCAGATAGAAAAGTCTAGACAGACAAAACTAGACGGTCAAGGCTAGACAGACAAGACGAGACAGACAAGACTACACAACCATGACTAACCAGACAAGACTATACACACCAGAGTAGACAAACAAAACTAAACAGGCTAGACTAGGCATACAAGACTAGACAGATAAGACTAGACAGATAAGACTAGACAGATAAGACTAGACAAACATGACTTGACAGACAAAACTGGACTGACAATAAATATAGTGTCTTGATATATTAGAGTTATTCATCGGTAGTTACAGTCAACAGCATCATTCGAAGTAATTGCCAAAGTCATTTTTGCTTTGGAAAAATAGTTTTATTCTTGTATTTGCCTATTTTTAAAGCCTATATTTTGTGATAATTATATATCTTTCTTTCGTGAGAATTATATCTTTTTTCGATTCGCGTCAACGTAGTTATAGTTTTTATTTCTTGGTGTACACAAGATAAGTTCACCCAACGTTGGAGTGATTGATCGATGAAATGTTTTTTACTCAACAAACAGAAAATATTCCGATAATGGGAAGGAAATATTAGTGTTGTCTTGTCTGTCTGGTCTGGTTTGTCTGACTAATCTTTACTATCTAGTTCTGTCTGTCTAGTCTTGTATGTCTAGTCTTGTATGTCTAGTCTTGTCTGCCTAGTCTTGTCTGTCTAGTCTTGTCTGTCTTGTCTTGTCTGTCTAGTCAAATCAAATCAAATACATTTATTTCATTATTTAAGATACAAATCTAAATGAAATATGTCAAGGCAGGAAAAAAAAACTAAGTTAAAAAAATAACTTAACTGAATTCATGAAAACAAAAACAGATTTGACGAGAAATATGAGAAAAAACTAAAATTACATTTCTAAATAATAAAATTAAATTACTAATATACTAAAATTTCTAATTAGAATAAAATTCGTCTATAGAATACGGTTCAATATTATTAATCCAACGATAAAGTTCCCTTTTAAGCTGTTTGATGTGTGTAATACGTTTAATTTTGCTAGGCAGCTTGTTGTAGAGTTTAGCAGACATATAGGGTTTATTTTTCTGAGACATTGTTAACAAATGTTTAGGTAACTGATAAAGATCTCTGTTATATCTAGTTTCTCGTTATTTGGGCTTATTAAAACATTCAAATAAATGTTTATGTTTGAATACAAATAAAATGCTTTCGTAGATATATGTGCCCGTAGTTGTTAATATTTCTGCTCTTCTGAAATGGCCTCTATATATAAATGGCCTCTACTATATGGCCTTGGCATTTTAAATTGCATAGAATTGGCTTGAATGGGCTTGCTTTTGTATTCTAAATACCCTTTGAACATTAATTCTATTGCCCCAGAATATGATTCCAAATCTTAAATGAGAGTAAAAATTGGAAAAATACAGGAGCCTCAGAACTTTCTTGTCGACATATCTTTGGAGGGATCGCATGGCAAATACTGCTTTATTGAGGCTCTTGGTAACATGATTTATATGGGATGTCCAGTCCAGAGTATTATCAATGTATAATCCCAATAGTCTCACGGATTATTGCACATCTATCAACCCATTTCCTATTCCAATAGCTCGTGGATAATCTGTAGTGCATCTTTAAGTTTGAAATATAATACTTTTTGTTTTGTTTTGATTTAATATCAGACTGTTCTCTGAGAACCAAGTAGTTAGTGAAGACATTGCTAGGTTAGCAATTTCCATTAGAATCTAATGGATGAGGTAGTGTGGGACGAACTCCTTGAAATCGATTGCGATGAAATAGATATCTAGTGGACGTTTTTCATGGAAATCTCCAACAGACATTTCAACGAGGCTTTCCCCAAAGAACTTATTAACACCAGACCGGCAGTTCGACGGGTTTTTGCAAATCCTGATTTGAAACGGATGATTAAGTATAAGTATGATATAAGTATCTAATGATTAGATACTTAAATTTGTGCATATTGTCACTGTTAAAAATCCTAGTAAGTTTATATTTAGATGGAATGTCTTCCTTCTCACAAATCGTGGTTAGTAACTGTGCAGAGTGGTCAGATAGATGGTAGTCTCGAGTTTCCGTGCTGTACATTACATTGAGGTTTGTTATAATATTGTCATATTGTCTTGTCTGTCTAGTCTTGTCTGTCTAGTCTTGTCTGTCTAGTCTTGTCTGTCTAGTCTTGTCTGTCTAGTCTTGTCTGTCTAGTCTTGTCTGTCTAGTCTTGTCTGTCTAGTCTTGTCTGTCTAGTCTTGTCTGTCTAGTCTTGTCTGTCTAGTCTTGTCTGTCTAGTCTTGTCTGTCTAGTCTTGTCTGTCTAGTCTTGTCTGTCTAGTCTTGTCTGTCTAGTCTTGTCTGTCTAGTCTTGTCTGTCTAGTCTTGTCTGTCTAGTCTTGTCTGTCTAGTCTTGTCTGTCTAGTCTTGTCTGTCTAGTCTTGTCTGTCTAGTCTTGTCTGTCTAGTCTTGTCTGTCTAGTCTTGTCTGTCTAGTCTTGTCTGTCTAGTCTTGTCTGTCTAGTCTTGTCTGTCTAGTCTTGTCTGTCTAGTCTTGTCTGTCTAGTCTTGTCTGTCTAGTCTTGTCTGTCTAGTCTTGTCTGTCTAGTCTTGTCTGTCTAGTCTTGTCTGTCTAGTCTTGTATGTCTAGTCTTGTCTGTCTTGTCTTGTCTGTCTAGTCTTGTCTGTCTAGTCTTGTCTGTCTAGTCTTGTCTGTCTAGTCTTGTCTGTCTAGTCTTGTCTGTCTAGTCTTGTCTGTCTTGTCTTGTCTGTCTAGTCTTGTCTGTCAAGTCATGTCTGTCTAGTCTTGTCTGACAAGTCTTGTCATTTTACTTTTGGCTGTCTAGTTGTGTCTGGTCAATCTTGATTGTTCACTTTTTCTGTCGAGACTTATCTATCTGGTCTATTCTGTCTAGTTTTTTAACTCTAGTGTTATCTTTCTAGTCTCCTCTATCAAGTTTTGTTAATTTCGTCTTGCCTGTTTTGTTTCATGGGGACGTAGTAAACACAGTCAGTTGACTTGCCAGGAGGCTCCCCACACGAGCACCTCCGAACTGCTTTTCACAAGAACTTTAAGATGACGTTCCCTCTGGATTTTCAGTAATATTTTTCTTATCTTTTTGTCACCTTACTTTCCCCATTCACAGTAAGTGATTGGGGTTTCAGGAGTTGATGTTGATTTCGCTCTCTGTTCTACATGTCCTTGCATCATTTTCCTTCTTGCTGAGTATGTCTCCAGTCATGGTCTCATTTGCGGTCTAGTTGTTTTCGGTCCATAGCTTTATGAATTTACATTATTGCAGTTAAAATTGAAACTATATTAAGCTACATAAATTGTTCTTGTTTCTATCTAAGGGTTCCTTTATTTTGGCAGCTCAATTATCTCTCTTCTATGTCCATCTGAGGCATTCAAAGATTGTCCGAGACACACTGTCTATGCTCCCACAATCGACGTATAGATCATCCGCTGCCCTTCTGATATTATGCAAGTACTGCCTGAAACAACCGTGACCGCTCAATGCTTCATTCATAAGGTAGTAATTTATTTCCTCATGCATTCTTGTTACTCATGCCTCTACTTCTGGGATTTAAAGTCGTGTCCACTCCTTATTATCCTTTTCCTTTTTTCTTATATCTTGATATCTTGACATAAGAGCTATGTGTCCACTCAACTCCTATTCATAGTCTTTCTCTTCATATCCACGTATCCTTTGCCTTCTTTCAGATCGTCAACCATTTTCACTCTTCTTCTAACTCTATTCCCTACACCTTCCACAGTTCCCTTGATTAATTGTCTCAACAAACAACTCCCTCTCAACACATGCCCATTCATATCTCCAATCAGAAAGGTAACCACATACCTCCAATCAGAAAGGCGGTATCACATGAGACCGTTCTATATGCACTTGTAACGCGCAACGTCACTTTTCTGCGTAGATTTCGTTGGTTACTTGTACTGCAACCATTGTAGACCTATTGCACCCCACCCTCTTCCTCTAATCGTTGGTATACTTACCCATTCAGAGCGCCTCCTCTAGACCTAATTCCATTATAAATTTCAGGATATGGGTGGGATTCAAGGATTGCAACTCTTCTTCGTTCAAGCTGTGGGCCCCAAGGTACATTTGTCTCTTCGGTGCAATGCCCTGCAATCCATGGGCAGGGTTTTCTGCCGAGCTACCGAATCTGCAGCTGTTATCATCCTCTAGGCGTGGGGTCTTGAGGTGTTTTCTAAGTCTGCAGTGTCTCACCATTTTTCTATGAATAGAGGATAGTTTTTGTCGGTGGTCTGCCCCTTCCCATGCTGGCGCGCCATATAGCACGGCAGAGTTAACGACCGAGCACAGCACCCTCATATTGCTGCTCCTTAGTCCACCCGCGTTCCTGATAAACTTACCACGGCCCGATGATGGCCTCTTGATTGCCTTCGCGGCAGAAAGTATTATGTGTTTTCTAAAGGAGAAGTTTTTGTCGATGGTTACGCTTAAGTATTTGACAGCATTTTTGTGGAGGATTGCTTGGTTTTTTGAAAATGACCAAATTTAGTCGTATCTGTCTAGTATTATCTGTCTAGTCTAGGCAGCTTTTTCCTCGGTGGTGTAGTTGACGACATACCCGCCTTTCCATGCGGGAGACCCAGGTTCGAATCTTGCTCGAGGAGACGACAACTAGGGCGGTTTTCACTAACCGTCCGGGCTGCCCACCCTGAATGAATGCAAAATATGCGATACCGTGGTGGCACATACTAAAAGCCAAGGTGAAATAGGGGGTTTAGTGAGACTAGGCAGCTTAGTTTTTTGTCTAGTTTTGTTAGTCTAGTCTTGTTTATCTTGTCTAACCTGTGTAGTTTTTTTTTTTTTTTTAGGAGGAAGGGGAAACCTTTTATAGGCACCCTCTAGCGTCACCCTCTGGGTAGTGTGGGACTCCTTCTCTTCCAGAGATAGTGTACCCACTAAAACCACCTCCCCCTTTTTCTCATCTTGTCCCTAGCGCTGCCGTGGTTTGCACCCTCTCTCTTAGGGTTCACGCTCTTTGGTTACTTTTTAATTTGTTGGCCTGCTTCCAGTCTCCTCTCATCTACTTCCTTGGCCTTCATTATGCTTCTTAGCATCTCCGCGGTTGCGTTCCAATTATCTTTACTTTCTAGCATCGTTTCGGTCATATTCTCCTTGTTCGGCCATACACCAGTTTTCCTTGCCATCCCTAATCTTAGCTTGTCCCATCTTTTGCAAAAGAATATCGTATGACACGCGTCATCTCTTTCGCCGCAGTACCAGCACTGATCGCTTCGCCTTTTGCCTATTCTGTGTAGAAAGGCATTAAAGCACCCAACATGTCCCGTTAGCGCCTGGGTCACATGGTAAACGACGTTTCCGTGTTTACGTTCTGCCCAGATTTGCACATCCGGAATCAATTCTCGCATCCATGCGCCGTTTTTTGCCGCTTGCCAGGCATTTTGCCAACTCGCCATGGTGCGCTGCCGCGCTTCTTTCTTGGATAGGCCTTGGCATTTTCTGAGGGCAGTCCTTTCGTCTACAAGGAGTGTTATTGGTGGGGAACCAGCCACCACTTGTACAGCATCTGCCGAGGCTGTCCGGTATGCAGAGACTACCCTAATCAAGGCCCTCCTTTGTGCTCTTAGCTCCAGCCTAGTTTTTTGTCTAGTTTTGTTAGTCTGGTCTTGTTTATCTTGTCTAACCTGTATAGTCTTGCCTACCTAGTTTTGACTTTTCTGTATAGTCTTGTGCAGAGGTGGCCTTTAACCTTTTTCCGGTCGCGTGCCATTTTTTTTTTAATTTTCACATTTTTAAATACTGACGTGCCAAGTAACTTTTATAACGAATGAACATTTCTGATAGTGAAAATCAGTTACCGTATTAGCCTAAATATAACACGACTTATATTTTTCACCTTTGATGTTGCACAGAAGTAGATTGAGAAACTTAAAAAGTCTTATAGAAAAGTAGAATGTTAAATTTGAAGAAGTTTAGAAGGCACGCGTGGGAAGTAGTTCGCGTGCCAATACAATTTTCCTGGCGTGCCAGCTGTGACACCCATGCCATAGGTTCGCCACCACTGGTCTAGTGTATCCAATCTTCTCTGTCTAGTTTTGTTGGTTTCTCCAATTTTCTTGTTTAGTACCTAGTGCTTCCTATTTTGCTTGTAATTCCTATCCCAATCTTCCTTAGTTAAACATTTTTCCTATGTTTTCATCATCAATATTAGTAATCTATTTTCTACATCTGGTTCTATATCTATTGTTCCACCATTTTAAGTGTTAATAGTGCATAAGTGTAATAGTGCATAAATTCATGCAATTACTAAACAAATTGGACTAGTCCCATTATCTAGTCTAGCCTTTGTTTTTGAATTTTCTTGTCAATCTAAATTATAAATTAGAATCTTTGTAGACCAGTCTGAAATTAAGCTTGAAAAGAACCTGGCTAATAATTACGGTAATAATAATGCCCTTTTCGTTTCGCATTTATAAAGCAACTTTGATTACGAATAATTGTAAACTAAATCGACACGCGATTCGAAAATAGTTTGAACTAGTTTTGTCGAGCAATTGTTTATAAACATCCATTAAACCGGCTTGCGGAGCCGAGCTGAAGTGGCGACGGAAAACTCAGCGGCGGTTGGCAAAATTGGCCACTGGAAAACGCAAATAATAGTAAAAGTAAACAGGTGTAGTTGCAATAAACACCGGTTGCGGTCGGCGGGGAGTCGGCGTACGTGCCGCATGAACCCTTCGTGATCAAGTGCTATGGAAAATTAGTTAGCGATTGAGAAATATCGTGAGCCAGAGCTAGCCTATAAACTACACAAACACATACGCTTCGAGGAAAAGAATCGATAGAGTGGAAACGCAACAAGGTCGCTCAACAAACATCAAAACTCCATCCATCCACTTTTTCTATTACACATTTTTACTATTAGCAGTAGCAGTATATCCTGCTATTGGCATAATTTTTACCATTATCTCTAACACAATTATTTCTCATTATGCGGGATATTCATTATTCGCAATATTAATTTTGAAACGTTTTTGAGGCACGAGTATTTATTACCGCGCAATCATTCATGTAACGATAATTGTAATTCGATTGCAACATAGCAGATAGCAAACAGAAATTTATGTCGCTTAATATAGTTTCAATTTTAACTGCAATAATGTTAATTAATTACTGATATTTAGTACGTCGGCGATAACAATATAGCGACAAAATTCACTGGTCTCTAATAAAGAAAGATAAGTATAAACAAACTAGATAGACACGACCACACAGATAAGATTAGACATACAAGAATAGACTAACAAGATTACATAAACAAGACTAGATTGATAAGATTACACATAAAAGATTAGAGGAACAATATTTGGTTAGACAGACCAGAATAGATAGACAAAATTAAGTAGACAAGTCTGGGCAGACAAGACTCGACCGATAAGTCTAGACAGACAAGATTAGACAAATAAGACTAGACTAGACAGACAAGAATAGATATACAAAATTACGATAAGAATAGGCAGACAAGACTAGACCGATAAGACAAGACACAGAAAACTAAACAGATAAGACCATATAGACATAAGTAGATAGACAAGTTTAGATAAACAGGATTAAACAGTCAAGGCTAGAGAGAGAAGATAATGCAGACAAAACTAGATAGACAGAACTAAAGAGGTAAGATTAGATAAAGAGGACTATGGTAGACAGATAAGAGTAGACGAAGCAGATAAAACATATAAGACTAGATAGACAAATCTAAGCTGACAAGATTTGACAGACAAGACTAGACTTATGATAATGGAAATGATTGGATAAAAATATAAACTCTGTAACTTGTACGAAACAAGCGTCCAATCGTCCCGAAGAGTATTCATCTTTTAAAATTACACCTACTTACGAGTACCTAAAAAAATTGTAATCACCCGAAACATGGCCAAAATATGCCTGCACTAGACGCTATTTTTAAACAGAGAAATCCTTATAAAGAAAACGGATTTGGACCTCAAGGGGTTCATTCACTTATCCTAAAGAAACAGTCGTAGACAGATTAATTAATCAGAACCAAAATGCTCAATGTACTGGTCAATCTCACCTTGAAGAAGAAATTCATATCCAAAATCAAAATAAAAACCACAAAAGTATATTGTGCAACTAAAGCAATAAGTTGCCAATTGCCTCGAGAGCGAAATTGGGCTCATTCGCTCGAGAGGGCAATTGAAAATAGAGTTGCAGATAATATATTTTTTATATATTTTTCATTACTCGTGCGAGAGATGTATCTTACAAGTTTTGCTCCAGGGGCCATTAAAAAAAATTGAAACAAAAATGAAGAATTTGCTTTTTCAATTGTCTCCGGTGGTGTGGATTTGTCATAAGAACTCTCATCAGTCTCCGGTATCACCCTAGAATTCACACTCAAAAAAAAATCTAGCACTTTCACGTCACTTTTTTAATATTGAGGTCTTGATTGTGTTTCTTTTGTTTATTCAATTGTTTTTTTTTGTGTTGAACTTTATTGAATATTTGCGTTTAAGTTATGTGGTAATAATTGAATTGACAAACAACCATTTGGCGCACTAAAAAACGGGCGCCAAGATAGTACTTATCCCGCATGCGTAATAAAAATTATTAAATCTAGTTTCAACCCCATTACAAGGGTTCTGCCAGAATACTGGAGGTCTCAGCACTAAAATTATTGAGCTCTCCTTGGCTATAGCATGTAGCTGTTATGCCATCAGAATCTTGGTGGAAACATGGTTGAATAGGGACTTTTCACACAATGAACTTAATTTTCGCGGTTACATAGTCTTTCGATGTGACCGCAATACCCTGACTAGCTCAAAACTCAGAGGTGGAGGAGTGCTGATTGCCATACATGAATACATCCAAGCGGAGCAAATACATAATCCAAATGAGGACATTGAACAATTACTTGTCCGCTCATCCCACAACGATAGGATGTTTTTCATAGGTGTGGTTTATATTCCATTGTCCAGTGATGATGTCTATTTACTTCAAAAATTCCACTACTGACTTTTCCGTGTTTGGTGACTTCAATTTACTAATTGTTGCGTGGTCTAATGACAATGTAGGCATAGTTTTGAACCACAACAACCTTAGCTGTGAAACTCTAGCACAGGGTTGCGGGTTTCTAATTTTTTATGAACATATTGACAATCCCAATGACAGAGGTGTTTTCCTGGATATTTTTTTCAACTAGGCCGAATATCCTTGTTAACATAACTGCATATTCACTACTTCCCTCCTCTTTTCTTCAAGAAGCTTTTCCTTTGAAATATCCTTAAATGATTTAAATTATCCTAGTCTGAATCTTCCCGAGGGTTATTATAATTTCTTGAAAGCAGACTATAATACGTGGCCTGTTTGAAAATTATCCGACCTTATTTTTTATTTTGAAAACCTGATGGATTTGAATCTAGCGCGCGTGCATGAGCCGACCTTGAACCTTCGTGCGCAGGCGTGAATTTTTTCCCGCCTGTAGATAGCGTCAGCTGCTGTCGAGCAGTGTTCGAGTGACCTAGTGTGTAGTGCTCTCGTCGGTTTTTCAATGCAAGTAAAATGACGAAACGACTGGAGCAGCGCTACTGCATCAAATTTTGCTAGAAACTGGGCGACAACCAGGTGGAAACCATTCGGAAGATTCAGACGGCTTTCGGTGACGATGCTATGGGCATCACACAGATTAAGGATGGTACTACCGGTTTAAAGACGGTTGCACATCGGTGGAACGCGAGCCACGCTCTGGTCGGACATAAACATGCCGAAATGACCATGTCATAGCCAAAGTGAACTGTGGTGATGCGGGACCGTCGTGTGACTATCCGAGAAATTGCGACTGGATTTGTGGTCATCAGGAAATTGGCGACTCCATCACGACAATGCTCCAGTACATTGTTCGCACTTGGTTCAAATTTTTTTGGCGAAAAACTAGACTCCTCTGGTTCGACAGGCTCCTTTACTGTACGGATATGGCCCCCTGCGACTTCTGTTTTTTCCCCAAAGTCAAGAGGCCATTGGAAGGAACGCAATTTCAGACAAGAGAGGACATGGCTGCAACGACAGCCGAGCTAAAGTCGATTCCGAAAGTGGCTTTTTCCGAATGCTTGCAACAATGGCGGCACCGCTGGGAGAAATGTGTGTAGAGTCCCTAGGAGACTACTTTGAGGGTGATTAGGTTTCCAACGCTCCAGGTATGCCAGTTTTTTTTACCGGATAAAAGTCGGATACTTTTCTAACAGACAACGTATAGGTAATACAATCAATAATTACTTAAACCCAATAAACTGGGAATCTTTTCGAAAACTCATCTAACGTGAATGTGATTATCGATAAATTGTATCAAGTCTTGAATATGGTTGTGTTTATTCATGCCATTAAAGCAGTACCGAATCTCAACCTTACCCAAGTGGCACAAGTTTAGCACAGAGTTAAAGCATATAATAAAACGTAAAAAAATAAGCACATAAATTTTACAAAGTATCAAAAATTTCGCTGCGCTACAATGAATTTGTAGCTTTACGTACCCAATTTTACGCAACCCCAAATACCCAATTTTAGTTGGGTAGTTTACGTACCCAAATATCGAAAACTTGTTATGAACGTTCCTTGAAACAAATAGGTGACAATTTGCAGATAGATCCAAAATCATTCTGGAAGTTTGTAAATAGCAGAAACTAATCTTACAGCATTCCATATCAAGTCTACTACAATGATCACACAGCTAATGGTGTAGAAATATCCTACATATATAACTTTTTGCAGAATATTTTTCCACAATTAAGAAGCACAGCTGTGCTGCTCTACTTTTGAATATAAAAATCAGACCAATCTCGCTCGACATCCCATCTCCCAAAATAACATTACATCAACTTCTTGAATAAATCAGCCCTCATATAAACTAAGCTGAGGCCGTTATGAAATCCCCAATTTATTCTTGATAAACTGCTCTATTAATAAAATTGGTGAAACCATCCTACTCTATAGATAATTATACAAACTTAAAACAAACGGAACACAGCCTGAACACTGGTAGTCTGGACTACCAAAACAAATCTTACATGAAATTTGTAAGTTATTTTACAGCTTTTAGTCCACCTTCGTGGCACTCAACAAGAACCATAAAAATAACATTGTTTTTAAGATCATGTCTCTTCGGTACCTTAAGTGCCATCTGTGGACGCGTTTCGATATTTATCTCTCATCAGCACAGCTTTGCTTCCATTAACAATAATTTGTAAATCACTCACTTGAAAACCCATGTGGTGTTTAGGGTTAGATGTTTACAATTTTGACATTTTGTGAGGGAGACATGCACTTAGCAGGTTACTGATTGAACTGATAAGATAGAATCTGCTCTATTACTATTTACAATCTTCTCAATAAGATATTCAACTTATTCCTATCCACAGGAGTATTTCCCAACTATTGCTTTAAAAATTGCTTTATTTTACCTATATACAAATCTATAGAGGTATAACAACACAATCTGCTATTCCAAAGCTTGATTCCAAAGATATTCTTGTTGATGACCAGCTAGCATTTTCTTGCAAGAAAATCATCGATGATCAGCAACATGGCTTCTCACAAGAGAAATATACGATTAGAAACCTATTAATTTATTAAACTGAAATCGACTGATGAAGCCTTTAGAAAATAAAATCCAAATTGATTCCATATATACTGATGTCTCCAGAGACTTCGATACTGTTGACCTTAACATCCTACCTTGAAAACTATATCGCCTTGGATTTACTGATGTACCACATAAATGGTTCCGTAGTTTTTTGACTGGGCGCAATCAGAGGGTCCAAATAGGCTCTTCTACATCTTATGAAATTGCGGTGACATCTGGGGTTCCACAAAGTTCTCACTGTGCGCCACTCCTATTCAACTTCTTCATTAACGATATAGGGAGTTGCTCCAGTCTTGGTAAATATTTACTAATCGCTGACGATTTAAATTTTTTTAGGCCTATAAACTCTCACTTTGGCCAATTTCTACTTCAAGAGTCTCCCCACCATCAGTCTCACAAATACAGATTCGATAAGATTCAAAATAAGTTCCTGAGGTTCAGTGCATACAAACTTCATATAAACATTGAAAATCATGATTACTCTGCTATTACTAGAATACTCAACGTGCAGTCTACGAGGGGGATTTGTAAAATAAGGTTCTCTATACTGCTGAGAAATAATGCGACGTGCTGGGAGAAATGTGAAAGACTGTCGTGCACTGTCAAATCTCCCTCTCTTTATTCCCACTTCTCCCGCCACGCTACATCGCTCAGTGCCGGCCTAGCAGCCTTCGAAGATGGAGCTCCCTATCGCTGTTATCGCCAGATGTGAAATTCGCGCTGTGAGACGTTTTTTTAAGTGCAAAACGAATTTCACCTATTGACATTCATCGTCAGTTAATCGAAGTTTATGGGGAAAATTGCATATCTGTTCAACATGTCGTAAATGGTGCAGAGAGTTCAGTGAAGGCCGCACGGAAATTCACGATCAAGACAGGAGCGGAAGGCCTTCAGTTACAGATGGAATTGTCGAGAAAGTTGAGAGAATATTGCTTGAAGATCGGAGGATCACCATTAACGAACTTGCTTTCCGTATTTCTGAGAGTTCCAACACTACAATTTATAAGATTTTAGCCGAAAAATTAGGCTGTCACAAAGTGTTGCATGGTGGGTACCGCGAATGCTCACAGAAAACCACAAACAGCAACGTGTCGATTGTTCCCGACTGTTTCTGCAACAATGTGAAGACAACAAGGAAGAATTCTTAGATTCCAATGTTACATCCGACGAAACATGGGCGTATCACTTTACCCCCGAAACCAAGCAGAAATCACGCGAATGGCGCCACTCAACTTCGCCGAAGCCGAAGAAGTTTAAACAAACACAGTCTGCTGGGAAAGTCATGGCAACCGTCTTTTGGGACAGGAAGGGCCTGCTTTTCATCGACTTTTTGCCTCCTGGAACAATAGTAAACTCTGACAGATATTGCGACACATTAAGAAAACTGAAACGTGCGATCCCGAACCACCGGAGAGGAAGATTGTCCAGTGGTGTTAGGCTTCTCCATAACAACGCTCGACCCCATATGTCTCACATCAAACTCAAGTACCCCTGAGAGATTTTGGAAAACCCACCCCTACCCAAACCTAGCTTGGGGCTAGGTCCCGACCTAGCCCCAAGTGGTTATCACTTATTCCCAGAACTAAAGGAACACTAAGGTGGTTTACGCTTCAACACCGATGATAAAGTCAAGGAAGAGGTTATTCCATTCCTCAAAGGATTCGAGCAGATTCTATAACATGGGGATAGAAAAACTGGAGCATCCTCTGCAAAAGTGTTTGAACAGAAACCGCGATTATGTAGAAAAATAGCACAATTTTTAAATTTAAAAATGATGTATTACACTAAGAACAAAAATATAGCTGCCTATTATTAAAAATCATAGGAACTTTAATTTTCGAATCCCTCGTACATCCGTAGAAAGGTTAATGATATAAGCTTCATTTACAAGTTAATAAACGGATTGATAATTAGCCCTGAATTGTTTCAACTGATATGTATCAAACTTTAATATGCCTAATAGAATTCTACGTAGTAACAATACTTGCCATATAAGGTTCCACGCCAGCAATAAGGAATATGCGTGGTTTTTTTATATTTTTAATTCACTGTTTAAACCGTTATAACATAGTAAAATATATAAATACTGCTCAAAAATGCTGTAATTAATTTAAAAAAATATTTTTTCTACTGATTTATGTGAAAATGGCATTTTTTCCACTTACCCTACATGAAAGTGACATTTTTTAATTCTAGAGATGAAAAAAAAATTCACATCTAGAGACGAATTTTTAATTAATGATTTTCTCGATTAAAACACTAAACTAACCAAATTTGCATGGACTTTCTTATTAATTACATCAATTTCAATGGAATATTTTATGTGCAAACGTAAAACGAGCCTGAAACTATTTAAAAAACGAAATAAAATTAGGACATTTGACTTGAAAAGTATCACCTTCTAAGAAAATACAACAATATTACCATGGAAACGAACAAACCAACGATTAAATTTGTAATGACAGTTCCGATAGTTCGCTTCGAATTGATTTTATTAAAGTTGAATTATAGATTCTGCTTCCATGTGTATCAGGCTAGGAGATCTTTTGAAAAGAAAGGACTAGCCGCCAACTATCGCTCCAGGTCATTTAGCATTACCCAGGGTGCACGTGTAGATTTCTTCTACGGACGCGAGCTAGGCTCCCACCCCAACGCCCTATCCATGAGGATTTCCTGGATCTGACAAGAAACTGGCTTCGATCTAGGAAACCGCCAATGTTATCAGCACAACAACTGGCAGCCAATAACTTCAACATCAACTTCGAGTAGCAGACCCTCTGGGCTGAAAATGCCCCACCCGATGTACGAAATCTCATTGACCTAGTCGTAAAACCCGATGGCTTCGACCAACCACGACATATATGGAAGACCTTAGACCGTGTCAGAACACGACATGGTGTGTGTGCCCATAACCTCCATAAATGGGGAAAACAACCCATCCCAGGCTGCGACTGCGGCGACCCAAACCAAACAATTGGCCACATAGTGTGAACTGAGGGCATATCAAGGGGATTTGAGGGACTTCTTCCAAACCACACAGTCAAGTCTTGAATGGATAGCTGAACTAGATCTTTTAATATAACAATTTTGTATCTACTTATATGTCTGTTTGTAACTCGTACATTGTAATGTCTTATTCAATCATTAATTTTTACATGTTTTATAAATTTACCATGTGTTAAATAAATATGGATTCTGCAACCGAATATCAGTAGAAAAAATTGCATTTACTATTTGAGATGAAGGCGTTTTTTTTGGTTCGGTGTGATTGCTAAATCGCTGGAGCTCGTGAGCAAACTCACCTCACCAAAAAAAAACGCCATCTCTTGTAAAATATACTATTAAATTGAGAAATATTTAGAGCTGTTTAAACGCCGCCATTTTCGGCTGGTCTGTTGATGACGTCAAAGATCACTGTCCATTGTTTACTACAGCTGTTTTCATTTTTAACTTGACGTTTTTCTGACCAAAAGACTACAATGACATACAAATGTAAAAAATACGGACTTGTTTATTTGGGATGTCACGTCACTTTCGTTTTAACCAATGGTGTTGCGTTTTACAAATTTAACTTACCCTCGCTTAATTTGCATTTTATTTATTAATTTTAAGTATTTAAAAAGATATAAATTACAAAAATAATGGTTTAGTTCAAATGTCCGATCAATAAAGATTCGGAAAAAAATTTGAACCAAATTTAAATTTCATGCATATTCCCTATTATGGCAAACATTCACCTATTGAAAGATCCTTGAAATTTGTTAATGATCATAATATAGATATGTTAAATAGTTTGTTGACAACTCTTAAAAAACTCATATACTCTCTTCGACTGTGACTTCAGCACTTTACGTTTTATACTTATTCTGTAATGGGGAAACCTGTGTATTTCTTAAATAAAATAAAAATAGACAGACAAATCTAGACACAAAATACTAGACTGACAAGACTAGACAGACAGGTCTAGACACAAAAGACTAGACGGACAAGACTAGACAGATAAGACTAGACAGACAAGTCTAGACAGGCAAGACTATACAGACAAGACTAAACAGACGAGACTAAACAGACAAGACTAAACAGACAAAATTATAGAGACTAGACTAGACAGATAAGACTAGACAGATAAGACTAGACTGCCAACACTTGACACTCTAGACTGGACAGCCAAGACTGGATAGACAAGACTAGACAGACAAGACTAGATTGAAAAGAATAGAGATGTAAGACTAGACAGACACGAGTAGATAGATAGACAGATAAGACTAGTGAGAAACGAGTAGATTGATAGATAGAAAAAACTAGACAGACATGACTAGACAGATAAGACTAAACAGATAGGACCAGACAGACAAAACAAGACAGATAAGACATAAACGTTATTAAATCATCGAAAATAAACCAGTGAAAAATTCTCTGTAAGAGTATATATAATGACACACCGTCATTGACTATGCAAATAGTAGAAAAAGTAGTTGATCACCCAGACCACGAGGAAGTCAAATTTATTTGTAAGAAAGACGGTAGTTTTGTAGACTTCACATTGGATCAACTGCAGATGGCCTGCCAGAAAATGAAAAATAAACAATAAAGCACCAGTATATATATATTCCAGTAATATATATATATATATATATATATATATATATATATATATATATATATATATATATATATATATATATATATATATATATATATATATATATATATATATATATATATATATTCCAGTAGAACTACTAATGCGAGTTGAATCGGAAAGACCTGATTATATATTAGCCGTATATAATAAGCTGGCAGCCGAGGTGAAGTTCCCAGCAGAGTGGAAGCGAGGAAAACTTGTTTTGTTAAGGAAGGATAAAAAGCCTTTAGAAAATGCTTCATCTTTTAGACCAATCTGCCTCTTGGATGTAGAGGGTAAATTATATGGGAAGTTTATTTAGATTACAAAAAGAACTTAAACGAACAGGGGACCTGTCTGACATGACAAACAATTTGGATTTAGAGAAGTTCGACAGACATTACATGCTATAATAAAGGTGATTAAAATTGCTAAAGAAGCTGGTGCCTGCTCAGCTCAACACCGGAGACTGTGTGCGGTAATAACACTCGATGTGAAGAACGCCTTCAATAGTGTCTCGTGGCAGCAAATATTACTAGAGGATAGTCTTATTAATATTCTAGTGGCATATCTATCGAAAAGAGTCATAAATATCATCTTAGAGGCAGAAGAATAAATTTAAAAAAATAAGTATAAATTGGGGTGTCCCACAGGGATCAGTCTTGGCGCCCACCCTGTGGAACATACTCTATGCCGATCTGCTGAAAACCGAAATGCCGAAGGGAATAACCTTAGTTGGATTCGCTGACGACGTGGCGATGGTGGTAACCGCAAAAGAAGAATCCATCCTAATGGATACAGCTAATACTGGGTACAAAGAGTGCTAAACTGGCTTGAGCAGCGGCAACTTCAACTGGCGCCAGATAAGACGAAAGCTGTACTTTTAACATCCAAACGAACGACATCCCCGACATCGCTTTTAATGCCAAAGGTTTTACGGTAACCCCTACTACAGCAGTAAAATATCTGACAGTATGGCTGGACACCAAGTTAACCTTTGTGCATCAAGTGAACAAAATTATCCAGAAAGCGGAAAAGACGGCAAATGCTCCCGCTGGTCGTCTGCCAAATATAGGCGGACCCAAAGGATCCAACCGAAAACTAATTCTTAGCGCGATCCAGTCCCAACTATTGTATGGAGCACCAACCTGGCATATTGTTACAGAAACTAAAACAATAATTCTGAGCCTTACTAGAATCGTGCGTTTGCTGTACATCAGAGCATGCTGCGCATACATGAAAATATCAAGGGAACGGGTGGGAGTTTTAGCAGGAATTCCTTCGGTAGAGCTCCAAACCAAAGAAAGACAGGAAGCGTATAACCGGATCAAAACTATAAAAGCCAGAGAAAATTTGATGAGTAGATGGCAAGAAAATCCAATAACGCAACTTATGGGCGCTGGACTTGGTTCTTAATTCCAGATATAGAAAAATGGACAAGGAGGAACTACAGTAAAACAGACTATTATTAAACTCAAGCTTTTTCAGGCCATGGGTGTTTCAGGAAATTCCTGTGTGACCGCAGGAGAGCGGAAACGGACGACTGTAATTACTGCGGGGAGGTAGACGATGTAAACCATACGCTTTTTGATTGCCCGAACTGGACAGATGACAGAACGAACTTTGTGCATAGTGTTGGAAAGACGTATAATGCGTACAACACGATGAAGGGGGCTAACAGGATCGGAGAAGTCTTGGAAAGAACTATGTACCGTCGTTCGGAGGAATAAAGTGCGCCGTAAAAGGAATGTTTTTTGTAAATTGTATTTGCAAATAAAACAAAAAAAAAACAAAAAAAAACAAAAAAAGACAAATAAGGCTAGACAGATAAAGCTAGACAGGCAAGCTTAAACAAACAGGATTAGACAGACAAAGTTAGACAGACAAAATTGGAGGGACATGACTAGAAAGACAAGACTAGACAGTCAAGACTAGACAGATAAGACTAGACAGACAAGACTAGACAGAGAAGACTAGACAGACAAGACTAGACAGACAAGACTAGACATACAACACTAGATAGATAACACTAGACCGGCAAGATTAAACACACAAGACTAGACAGACACAACTGGAGAGACAAGACTAGACAGATAAGACTATACAGACTAAATAGTTAAGACTAGACAGACAAGACTAGACAGCCAAGACTAGACAACTAAGACTTGACAGACAAGACTATACAGACAAGACTGGACAGTCAAGACACTATACACTAGGCAGATAAGACAAGACTAGACAGGACTAGACAGATAAGACTAGGCGGACGAAACTAGACAAATAGGACTAGAAAAATAAGGCTGGACCGGCAATACTTTAAAACACGAGCAGTTTTTAAGACATACGATACTTGACACACAAGATTAGATACATTAGATTAGAGAAATATGTTTATCTGTTTATATTGATTCTCTTTCAGAGCATTTTTTTTACTATCTGGACTTGTTTCTCTGTAATTGTCCTTAATTGTCTGTATTGTCTTTAAAATAATTAATGCTAGGTTAATGATTTTAATTTAGATAAAATTATTTGTGTTAAAATTAGAACTGATAACCTAATTTATTTGACCACATCTGGCAAAATGACATATTTTAATATTTCTTCTAAAATTCTGTTAAATTTATAGATTCACATAAGAGTAGATCGACAACATTTAAATTTTTTCAGTATATTCATAATTTGAAGTGTTAATTTTTTTAGTTAGTTTGGCAAGAAAATTGCCAAATAATTTGTTATAATAAATCTGAACCAATAATTGGCAATTATTGTGTTATAAAAAATTTGAGCAAGGTATTAAAATAAAATTGAAACAAAAATTGCTTGTTTTGTAGGAATTATCCGACATAAAACGCCAAGTGGTATCAGCGACGTTAAAATATTTCCTTATTCACAATGGAACTTTTATTTATGTTAAAAGTTGCCAAGTTGTTAAGCCCAGTTCAGTTCACAGAACCTTTTAATTCCCATTTTAATTCATTCCGTGCCTTAATTATCAATTTTTTTCGCTGTTTATATCCACCGGTTTAAATCGTTTCATTTACATGAAATTACAATGCCACCTAAATTGATAACTTTAGAAACTTAAGTCGACTGTTTTAAGTTTTATTTATGACATACAAATGGATTTACCAAAACACGAACATCAACCAATTTCTACCTAAACACATAAAATGATAGAACAAAATATGGACAAGAAAAAACGTCAAAATGATTATTGCTCGATAATGCAGTGTACTGTGTCATTAGTGATAAGGGTCGAGTCAGACGAGACTTTGGACTTTCTGCTCACAGCCTTCAAGGTATAAAGACGTCCTACTCACAAGTCTATAGTCAGTTTTAATAAACGCGGTTCACTCGTAATAGTTATCATTTAAATACCTCATCACTGGTCACCCATTTGTCCACCTCAATACATATTAGATAACAAATAAAACTGTAATAGATTCCGACTAAACAACATTCCAACGAACTCTTTTCGGTTTACTAATGTGTTTGTCAGGTATTTAATTCAATGTTTCGAAGCGAATTATTGATAGAACTCAATAATTCCTACATAATTAGATATTAAAGAGGACAATGGACATAGATATTAAAGAAGACATTAAAGAGGGTAGATTAATACAAACAATTTTTAAATTACGTCGTCATTGTTTTTATAAATTTGAAAGGAATGTTCCTTATCAGTTTCAAATATCCACGGCTGTTCTTTATTTCTCTAGTGGCAAAAAATTTGACCAGTCTTGTCTGTATAGTGTGGTCCGTCCAGGCTTGTCTGCATAGTCTTGTCTGGGTAGTCTTTTCAGTCTAGTCTTGCCTGTCTAGTCTTCTCTGTCTAGTCTTCTCTGTCAAGTTTTGTCCGTCTAGTCGTGTCTGTCTAGTCTTGCCTGTATAGTCTTGTCTGTCTATTCTTGTCTGTATACAATACAGTACATACATATACAGTACATACATATACAATGTCTGTATACAATACATACAATACAATACAATCGGTATAATCTTGTATGTCCAGTCTTATCTGTCTAGTCTTGTCTGACTAGTCTTGTCTGCCTATTCTTGTCTCTCTAGTATTGTCTGTCTAGTCCTATCTGTCGAGTCCTGTCCGTCTATTCTTGTTCATCTAGTTTTGTCTCTCTTGTTTTATCTGTCTAGTCTTGTTTGTCTAATTTTGTCTATTTAGTTGTGCCTATCTAGCCTTGTTTGTCTAGTCGCTTGTGTCTATTCTAGTCTATTTAGTCTTGTCGCTCTAGTCTTGTGCATTTAGTCTTTTCGGTTTATCCTAGTCTGGCTAGTCTTGTCTGTCTAGGCTTGTCTGTGTAGTGTTGTCTTTACCAGCAAGGAAATAATTCTGTCCCCTGGTGGACACCAGAGCTTACTGCCCTGCGCAAGGAGTCTAACAGGCTACGACCGAAATACCAAAAAAGTAAATGTGAACTTAGGTTATCTAATAAAATGGTACAACACTAAGGCATGAGAGTATAAGGATGTAATTTTGGAATTGAAGAAACTAATGTGGAGAGATTTCTGTACACATTTTTCAATAGCAAATCCAAGCGGTTCCGTTTTAAAAATACTACACAAGCTACTTGAGTAGCCTTAAGGGTGGGGGTAGATTTCTGGATATTTTTGATACCTCTCGACAACTCCTAGAGACATTCTTTTCAGAGGACGAAGAAGACGACTCTGAATTACCCACTCGGGACAGGGCACAGGCGGAAGACGTAAAAGGTGGACCTGACGAGACGCAGTTCACCTTTTTTGAAATAGAACGCGTCATACGCGGAATGAGCACGAAGAAGGCGCCCGTTCTGGACGGCTTATTGTCGGACATAATGTTGGCTGTCTTTTATTCGGCACCAAACACATTCATTACCTGTACTGCGAATGTATAAAAAAGTTTATTTTCTCATCTTGTTTGGAAAGAGCAACTCATCAAGATCATCCCCAACCCAACAAACCGGCACTATTCACGAAGGACTACAGACTCATATGTTTACTTGCTTCTGCCAGAACGCTGCTAGATTCTTTACTCATCTCGAGGATCGAACATCACTTCTACCTACACAAACTGATACAGACCATTTTGATACAAACGATTTGGCTTTAGAAAACGGGCTGGAGCACACCACAGATACTTGAACCTTAAGGAACACGTAAAGCAGGCATGTGGTAAAGCGAAATAACTGAGTATAAAAAGTATCGCTGCAAAGAAGGAAAGGGGTCTTGGATGATCAGAGCTGTTTGAAATCTATCGCGGCACGATAGAACCGGCATTATTATTTGGAGGTCAGATCTGGCAGAAGTCATGCGGTGTGTAAGGAAATCTCAGACTCGTGGGCATACAGTTCCGCAGCACTATCCGCGCTACGAAAGCCTATCGCTCAGTATCCTCAGAAGCAGCGAGATACGCCAGTAGAGATCCGCCTCAAGCAACTAGCCCTCTATAGCTCACACCAATTTGCAGACGATACATTAATTAAAGACATCATAGGCTTACCAAATACTCTACGTACTCTTCGAATTATATCGAACTGAACGTTAACAAGAACACATTCCGCTTCAAAATTATCATTGGTTAGGTACCATTTGACACTGTCAAATCTTTTCCAATTTTGGGTCCCATGGACGGTTTGAAATCGAGCAAAGGCACAAGAGCTGTCATTTGTTGTCTACTGCAACGGCAATCATAAAGCAATCATACGACCCATCCTCACATATGGTAGCGAAGCATGGACGCTGACCCAGAAATCGGAAAAGATGCTGGAGATTTTTGAGCGAAAGATCCTGAGGAAAATTTATGGGGCAATTAACAGCGAAGAGGGCTGGAGAATTAGGATGAACTTCGAGCTATATCAGTTATACAAAAGCCCAGATGTGGTATCCCACATAAAACTAAGCAGGCTAAGATGGGCGGGACATGTGTGCCGGATGGCTCCAACAGCAGTGCCGAGACAAATACTCAGAGTGCCGGAAGGTAGAAGGAAAGCGGGCAGGCCAAGGGCGAGATGGGAGGAAAGTGTGAAAAGGGATGTGAGAGAGATGCTGGGGGTGCGGAACTGGCGGGCGGCGGCAGAGGAAAGGGAACGCTGGAGACAACGTTTGGTGGAGGCCAGGGCTCGCTTCGGGCTGTAGTGCCATTGGAGAGGAGAGAGCAACGGACAAGAGGTTCACCACAAACTCATTATGTTAGAACATTACTGCTCATCATTCCAAACTCATTTCCATACTACATGCCTTGCAATATGTTGGAAATCATAGCAATAGTCAATGCTCTGAAAAGTTTGAATGGAGTTACTGAACTGTTGATGGAGACGTGGTCGATAGCTGCAAGAGTCTCAAAGAAAAATATGATTCCATGGAATTGGATTAAAGCCCATACTGGAGTCGAAGGCAATGAGCGAGCATATTTGCTCACAAAAATTCCAGCAAGCAATGGTCATCTGCCAATTGCATATGAGAAATTGCCTAAGGAAGCGCTCAAATCAGGTTCCAAGGAAAATTTCGAGAAACTCTGGCGGGACAGATGGAATGCAACTATAACAGGCTTTTGGACTAAGCTGATATAGCTGCACCAATAAAGACTTGGTGCAACTTAAACGTCAGTCTATCCCACCATGCAATTCAATTTATAACGGCCCATGGTAACTCCAAGGCCTATTTCCAATAAAATGTGGAGAAAGAATCTCCCCTCTGCGAGTGTGGGAAAAACGACGACGCGGCACGCGTCATATTGCCCTGTTCAGATTCAGCACTATGGAGACAGAAATGCAACAGCATGGACTGACTTGGAAGAATTAACTTGAGAAGAAAAAGTTAAAAAGTGGTACATCTTCGATAAACACGCCAAGAAATTGTGTAGACTGAACCACGACAGTCAGTTCAGGTGTTAACAATTTGGGTCAAGAGACGCCTCTGTAAATAGACAGTAGAAAGCGTTACAGCCAGCATAGTGTCGTGCTGGCTTTCATATGCCTGCATATGAAAAAACAACAAAATAGACTGTATAGTTTTGTCCGTCTAGTCCTGTGTATATAATCTTGTCTACCAAGTCTTGTCTGTTCATCAAGTCTTGTAAGACTAGTATTATCTGTCTTATCCTGTAGGTCTAAGTTTGTCTGTCCAATCTTCTGTGTCCAGTCTAGTCTATCTATTAGGGTCTAGTTACAGTTTGTCTTTTGTTTGATATAAATTTTCCTATTTTAAGAAATGCTAAAATAGCAAGGGTCAGAAAAGGTTGTAGAGCTGGCTGTACTAGTTTGACCTATTAAACTAATAGCGCGGCGTAAATATAAAATAGGTCATAGATAAATATAAATAACATTAATTAATTTGTAACCTTAATCGAATTTGAATCACTTCTTGACCTATCTACTTGCACTTTAAACATATAATTCGTCAAAGAACACGTTCCTCATATAAATTGAAAAAATGAAATGGCTGGAAAATGTCGAGGCTTCTTATGTCTGATTAATTGTTTCAAAAGATATCTCAGGCTTCAATAAATTAATTGAATGCATTGAAATTATTTGTTTCTTTCTGTCAGGTTTTGAAAAATACAATGAAAAATAATTGGATTTATTTTATCTAAATTTGAATAAGGTACGTTCAATACATCGCCCGGCACCTTCATCATTTTATCAGTATTCAAATTATTTAATTTTAAACTGGTACATGCGGATGGAATAGTTAAATAAGGTGGAAAAGGTGATGAGGATGAAATAATTGAAAGTGTAGATGGAATTGTAAGGACGAAATAGTATCTATATACTATTTCGTCAAGAAGATTCGTCAAGAAGCTCAAGATTCTATAATCTTGATCATTTTGTAGTTGTACAATATAAATATATAAAAGTTTTAAATGACTCCTTCATAAAAAAATCCTGTGTCAAGGCTATTGACCGTTAAGATACCAAAACATTAATTTCAATATTAAAATCAACGATCTATGCAGAACTGATAGAATTTTTCATATATTTTTTATAATTTTTAAGCAATAGCTTTGAATTTATTTCCATCGGTTCCTCTTTGACTTTATTGAGCTGCTGCCACCAATTGATAAAATATTTTGCCACACTGACACAATGATTTCTTCGTCTGATCCTTTTTCTACAAATGTGTATAATTCAATTGTTCCACCTGGAGTGGAACCTATTAAGACGATTTTTTACTGAATCCAGATACGTCAATCAGGTATTCTAACCAAAACCGATCACGAAAATATCAATATATTCAAAAATTGTAAAAAAATTTATTAAGGTTTGCAGAATTACAAAGAAATTTTTACTGAACACGGGTGTCCGTAGGAAGTACTCCCTGACAACAATTGAACGCTCTACCTTCGCCAGGGACACCATGGGGAACAATTTTTCCTTGAAAGGTTTTCTGCAAATATCTTGTCAATGCATTAAAAATTGAGACTTGAACCACTCTAGGACGTATGTACCTACAAAAAGTATTAATTGGGAATTTTGCAAAATCGTTCGGTTTAGTCACAAAAGTGAAAAATGTAAAAAGCGCACTTATCCAATGGGCACTTATCCCTTCTATAAATTTTGTCGAGTAGTCTTATTACTATTATCGAGTAGTCTTATTTTATCAACTTTTGTCGAGTAGTCTTATTATATTATCCAGTCTTTTCCAGTGTTTTGTCTCGCTTTATGTCGTGTCTGGTTTATTTGATCTAATCTGGTCTTGCCTGATCTTATATAGACGTGTTTGGTCTTGTTGAGTCTTTTATCTTTGTCTAGTTTTATTGGGTCTCGTTTGGTCTCGTCTCTTCTTGTCTGGTCTCTTCTAGTCTCCTCTGACCACTTTTTGATCTCGTCCATATCTGTCTGGTCTTGTTTAGGTTTAGTGTTAATAAGTTTCGTTGTTTATCGATCACCTCTATTATCTAATATTATCGTTTGAACTCACAGACCTTATTTAATTCTAAACATTACACACACAGTAAACAAATCTTGTTCACGCTTCACGTTTCCGCAAATTGAACTTGATTTGTTGGTAGATACTCAATATAAACATATTTATAAAGGGAGGACGGAGTAATTCACTGGTGTTATTGAAACGGCTAGCGGCCGAATTATGTTTATCAGAATTATCGATGAACGTCTGAATTATCAATGTCTGTTCCCGATCAGAATTGGTAAAAAACCCATTTGTCGCGCTGGTAGTTGGTGTCAGTAGCGTCGGCGTGTTTTCTTGGTGAATTCTCGTTACAGAAAATGCTGAAAAAATAAAAAAATCGAATAGTCTTGCGACGGTACTTGCAGGTGAAAATGCGAAAATGTGTTTGCCATCGATTGGTGTTTTTCGTTGCATCGTAAATGTCGTTGCAAGATAATTCTGATTTTGACGAACCCGAAATTTGAGGTATTTTGTAAAATTCCCACACCACAGAACCGCAACCGCCGAGGAAGCGAAATTTATAACCATTGCAGAAAAGAGTTGAAATTTTGCTTAAGTTGAAAAATAAAGTAAATGCTTAAAGTTGAACGACGGGTAAAATATGACACGCGAAAAATGGGCGACCATTCGCAAGGCTCTTTGGGGCGCACTGTACAAGCCAAACGTGCAAACTTAGTTTCAAAAATTTTCGAAAAATTCGCCAGCACCTCCCAGCTAGGACCCAAAATGCGAATTTGGTTTTCTTGCAATAACTTTGACAGTTGCGAACTTTTTGCAACTTTTAATAGCCTATGGCACGGTCCAGTTTGTTCTCGATCAGCCATAGTAGGACAGGAAGTTGTCTCATTTATACTTTTGTAGATCT
Organism: Phosphuga atrata; assembly: GCA_944588485.1. Classification (NCBI taxonomy): domain Eukaryota; kingdom Metazoa; phylum Arthropoda; class Insecta; order Coleoptera; family Silphidae; genus Phosphuga; species Phosphuga atrata. Next base: position 27,343,964 of record OX155905.1, on the reverse strand, counting down.
TGAATACGGATTGACATCCCACCAGTTTCCTTTCATCGGCCGTGCCGACCTCGTGGTTTCTGCGCATCGGCAAATCGGCACATCGTACGCAAGATGCCGTCAACCTTTATCGATCAGTTTAGAAGAAGTTGCAAAATTCCACCTACTTCCGGTTCGGAAGCCGCAAACGTCCGGTTTTGCAAAAACATCTGCCACACGTCCATTTTTGCAAAAAATCGCGCGGTCTCTTCGAAGGCCCATAAAGAAGAAACCTATGAAACCGGATCCGCAAACAGTAAGGCGTTCCGTTCAGAGGTCGGCTCGCAAAAAAACGTCAAAGAATCTCGTTTTTTGCGATTTTTTTTTGTTTTTCGCAATTATCTCCAAATTTTCAGCAAATAATCGAAAATTCGAGATGACAGTTTTGTGCTGAAAAAATCGGCGCTCCCGATAGCACCACTTACGTCGCGATCGGGAAACAGGAAGCTCACGTGGCCAAGTGACGAAAATTTCGTTTTTGCGCAGCACCTCCGCCGCCTTCGGCGGCACCATAATATCTCAATGATTTGTCAATTTTCTGGAGGTTTCTAAACATTTTACCACTTTTGTCCGGCAAAATTTCTTTCGAAAATCACGTAATCGTTGCATCGTAAATGTCGTTGCAAGATAATTCTGATTTTGACGAACCCGAAATTTGAGGTATTTTGTAAAATTCCCACACCACAGAACCGCAACCGCCGAGGAAGCGAAATTTATAACCATTGCAGAAAAGAGTTGAAATTTTGCTTAAGTTGAAAAATAAAGTAAATGCTTAAAGTTGAACGACGGGTAAAATATGACACGCGAAAAATGGGCGACCATTCGCAAGGCTCTTGGGGGCGCACTGTACAAGCCAAACGTGCAAACTTAGTTTCAAAAATTTTCGAAAAATTCGCCAGCACCTCCCAGCTAGGACCCAAAATGCGAATTTGAGTTTCTTGCAATAACTTTGACAGTTGCGAACTTTTTGCAACTTTTAATAGCCTATGGCACGGTCCAGTTTGTTCTCGATCAGCCATAGTAGGACAGGAAGTTGTCTCATTTATACTTTTGTAGATCTTGAATACGGATTGACATCCCACCAGTTTCCTTTCATCGGCCGTGCCGACCTCGTGGTTTCTGCGCATCGGCAAATCGGCACATCGTACGCAAGATGCCGTCAACCTTTATCGATCAGTTTAGAAGAAGTTGCAAAATTCCACCTACTTCCGGTTCGGAAGCCGCAAACGTCCGGTTTTGCAAAAACATCTGCCACACGTCCATTTTTGCAAAAAATCGCGCGGTCTCTTCGAAGGCCCATAAAGAGGAAACCTATGAAACCGGATCCGCAAACAGTAAGGCGTTCCGTTCAGAGGTCGGCTCGCAAAAAAACGTCAAAGAATCTCGTTTTTTGCGATTTTTTTTTGTTTTTCGCAATTATCTCCAAATTTTCAGCAAATAATCGAAAATTCGAGATGACAGTTTTGTGCTGAAAAAATCGGCGCTCCCGATAGCACCACTTACGTCGCGATCGGGAAACAGGAAGCTCACGTGGCCAAGTGACGAAAATTTCGTTTTTGCGCAGCACCTCCGCCGCCTTCGGCGGCACCATAATATCTCAATGATTTGTCAATTTTCTGGAGGTTTCTAAACATTTTACCACTTTTGTCCGGCAAAATTTCTTTCGAAAATCACTCAAAACGTCCGTTTCCATTCTCCAAACCCGATTTGACGTATTTTACCCGCCCCTAAAAAGGCATGCGATACTATTTTAGTATATGTAATGAAATAATTTCCTTTATTGAATTCGGGTTTGAGCCGACGGGAATATACGAAACAATGACATACAAAGCAATCACATTTATGTCCGTTTTTTGTTGTTTGATTCGATTTTGTTTTAACTTAAATAAATCCGGTTTAAAATCACAAATTAGATCGCCGAATTAATTATTTTAGTAACAGTGGAAATGAAATGGCTTTAAATCTCTGAATAATTTCAAATATTAATTGGTCACCAACATTGATCGATTGACTGAAAAGTTTCCTAATAGACAAACATCAGCAAGCTTTTATGACGAGCTTAATCATCAAAATACTAATTAGTAGAAAAGTTTACGATAGAAATCAATATCAATCATAATTATAATAGATTTTCACTTTATAGTTCATTTCGACTGGTCTAGGTTAAACACAAGGAAACAAGTGAATATTTCATGAGCTTTTTTCATCGAATCAACAATATCAACAAAAAACCTAATTAGAATAAAATATTTAGGTATAGACTAAGAGATATGTGATTACAACTAATAATACAGCTTCCGTTTGTTTAGCAAAGACAAGAATTGATATCGTTGCTTATAACAAAGTAGCCAATAAATAATACTAGCAAATATGACAATACATATTATTTCTTTATTCACATAAAATAGCTTGTGTAGCCAGCACTCCGTCCAAATGGGCACTATGATTGTTTCGATGCTATTAAAAATAAATTTTAACAATAATTTAATCTTAAGCTCTAAAGGTCATGATTCAGTCGTTTTAATCTTGTGCAGTTTGTATTAATTGTCTGCCAACATTCACTATTTTTTTTTCAATTTTGGTGAAGTCCTCCTCGCTCCTTGGCCAGGAATGTCATTAGTCATTCTGGTTTCCGTTTGTTATCGCCAGTTCTTCGTAAGCGAGCATCTAAAGAGTACATTAGCGGCTGGATCTTCTTCTCCACGTGTACAGGTAATACATAGTTTCTTCCCGAATCGATGTAGAAATGCATTAAAATTAGCATAGCCAGTTATCAATTGGACCATGTGATATGTGGGTCTTATATCAAGGTTCTTCCATTTCTCTATTGTAGGAATACATTTTTTGGCCCAGTGTCCAGTTGTTGCCTTATGCCATCACTCTTGCCACTCTCTACGGATCTTAACAGATGTTCCCATCTTTAAAGCCTGGCCAGATATTTTGCTGTACGTAATTGGCAATAGGTCTATTTCGTCGCTGGTGTTGTCTGTTCCTGAAGCCTGCCTTGCTAGATAATCCGCTCTTTCGTTTCTTCTATGACCTACGTTAGCCTTAACATGAGCTAACATATCTATATTTTAAGGCGTCGAGAACGGCTCTACTGTCTGAAAGGATTGAACATTCAAGGATTAATCTATGCTCCAATATAATGTACCTTAATGCTCAGTTGATGGTTAGAAGTTTCCTCTGCAGAGAAGCACGTTCGTACATTTTTTTATGTTTAACTAAGAAAACTACCAGACAAAAGATCCTAAGCTCCAGTATTGACAAGGAAACAATGAATTATCTTATACCAAGGGAGAAATCATCACGGTGTCCCAAGATATATAGTTTACCAAAGATCCACAAAGATGGAGCCCCAATTCGCCCAATAGTAAGCTCCATTGGTTCACCGGTCCAACTTCTTGCGAAACATTTAGCAAAATGTTTACAACCATACGCCGAAGATTGTGATTCCTATGTCTGCAATGCTGAACACTTCATAGACATACTGAAAAATCACCAACTCCAGCCCGGTCACCTCCTTGTGAGCTTTGACATTTTTCAATGTCTTTATTCACAAAAGTACCGGTCCCCGAGGCCTTAAACATCATAAGGTCGAAATTAAAACCAGAAAAGTATGTATCAGATCTGGCAGAACATTGTTTAAAGAATACATACTTCAGGTACGATGGTCAAATATACAAACAAGTCCTAGGAGCACCAATGGGTTCACCTCTATCCCCAGTAATAGCTAACATATTTCTTACAGATTTTGAGGAAAAGGCAATCTCAGCCGCCATACTTAAACCTACGCTCTGGTTAAGATATGTTGACGACACATTTGTAATCTGGCCCCACGGCAGACCAGAGCTGGACAAATTCCTTACCCATCTTAACTCCCAACACGACCAAATCAAATTTATAATGGAGATAGGAAAGCATCAACGACTTCCTTTCTTGGATGTTTTAGTACAGAAGAAACCAGACGGCACCTTAAGTCACATTGTCTACCGGAAACCAACGCATACAGACATATATCTGAACGCTTCCTCGCACCATCACCCTAAACAACTAGCATCTGTAGTCAACACTCTTACCACCCGTTCCAAAAGACTAGCCGACCAGCTTAACTTACCAAAAGAATTGAAGAACTTACGAGAAGCTCTTTCTTCAAATGGATATCCAAACAGCTTAATATCCAGAGCTTCCCGTCGTACAGAGAACAGTAACCAAAGAACTGAAGAACGCCAGAAACCTGTTAGCACAGCATACCTACCATATGTGCATGAATCAACTGACAAAATCGCCAGAATCCTAAAAAGACACAACATCGACACTATTTTCAAACCTAACCAGAAAATATCCTCCATGCTACGCAGCGTTAAAGACACCATCCCGTTAGAATCCCATGGAATTTACGAAATACCTTGCGGAACATGTAAACAAACTTACATTGTACCAATAGAAAAATATCGGCTAGCATTCAAGAACATGTAGTTTCAGTCAGACATACAGACAAAGTTTCATCCGCTCTTGTCCAACACACCAACGCCGGTCACTGGATGGACTTCAAAAATTCAAGGACTTTTGCACAGATTAGCCACGAAATGTCAAGAGTATACCGAAAATCCATAGAGATAGAAAAACGAGACTACTGCATCAACTCCGAGAGACGACTCCTTGAGACTCCTCCCAGCATGGCGACCGATCATATCCACCCTCAAAATGCAATCCCAGACATCCAAGGAATATATACGACAAACAAGAGAAACAAACAACAGAACCGAAGCACCGCACACAACGCGCATGACCCGAAGCCAGACAGCTATAAATAGTCGCATCTCACGAACGAGCTCTCTATGCGTCTGAGTATGCGTCTAACGGTTAACCCGCACGGACGCGTATATCTCTTGAAAATGGCGAATGTTAGTTCGCCGAAACATCCGAGTTCGGAAATCCGGTTCTTTTCAGAACCAACCCTCTACATCAACGCGGAATCCCCGAGAAAACAAACCAACACATGTTTCTATCCGCGCAAACCTCAAATACAACATATATATACCTATATAAATAAATATATATGTATATGTATATAAATATATATATATATATATATATATATATATATATATATATATATATATATATATATATATATATATATATATATATATATATATATATATATATACAAATGTACAAGAGATACCAACAATGTTGAGGGAATGAGTGGAGCTGGACTCTCTGAAGTGGACTCGACTGGTCTGGTTGACTGACTGCTGGCTGACTGGTTGAACTGGCTACTGGCTGAGTCTGGTTGAACTGGCCCCTGCTGAGTCTGGTTGAACTGGCCACTGCTGAGTCTGGTTGAACTGGCCCCTGCTGAGTCTGGTTGAACTGGCCACTGCTGAGTCTGGTTGAACTGGTGTCACTCGCTGACTGTCTTGCTTGACTGTGTGAGCTTTTAGCTGAGTCTGGTGTGACTGAGTCCACTGGCTGGACTGATGTTTCTGAGTTGGTTGGTTGCGCCTGACTGTTGAACTGAACTGGAGTCGACTTGCTCACTGGTTGGGCCTAACTGTTGAAATGACTTGGAGTCAACTTGCTGCCTGTCTTGCTTGACTGACTTATTTATTCGGGGGTCCAGGTATTTATATTATGTCCAGGTATGCTGGTCCCTCATCTTGGGGTGATTATTTTTCTAATATTCGGCTGTTTGTTGATTTGGCGATTACTAATTCCCGCGAAAAACATCTTGTCGTAATTTCCCCTGGGATTAGACCATTGGACCCTATGTGCTCGAGGATTACATTACCGACCCTAATAAAATATTTTCGGAAATTGTCCGAAAATATTTCGGTAATTATTGTAATGCCCTCGTAAACTAAGAAATTAAAATGGAACGGCTCGTTGCCGCTACATCACCCCCTTGCCAGTAACAACGCTATGTAGAGTTTGTTGCTGTTGTTGTTTGTTTGTTCATAGACGTCTGGTACACGGTTGGATTCGTCATCGTTTTTGCTGTTGCGGTATTTGCCCGTAGACGCCTGGCAGACGGTTGAATGCGTTATCGTAGACGTTGTTTGTTTCATCCTCATATCCACCCTGAAAATGCAATCCCAGACACCCAAGACATATATACGACAAGCAAACAACAGAACCGAAGCACCGACACAACGCGCATGACCCGAAGTCAGACAGCTATAAATAGTCGTATCTCACGAGCGAGCTATCAGTATGCGTCTATCGGTTAACCCGCACGGACACATATATCTCTTGAAAATGGCGAATGTTAGTTCGTTTTTGCAGACGTTGTCGTAGATGATTAAATGCGCCATTGTAGACCTTGTTGTTGCAAAGCGTCTTCGTGGCCGTCGTTGTTGCCGGCTTCCTCGTAGGTGGTTGAAGGCGTCATCGTAGAGGTTGTTATTGCCTGCGTCCTCATTGACGATTGAAGATCTCATTGCAGACGTAGCTACCGGCGTCCACGTGGATGGTTGAAAGAGTCATCGTAGACCTGCCTGTAGTCGTTCGGGAAACTGTAGCCGTCTGCCCGACCTTGTGTTGTAATTAGGTTGTGATGATTGTGTCGGTATATTTTCAGGTGTATCTTCGACGGGGGTCTCCCTTCCGTCGTCGGGAAGTTTTTTATCTCCTTTCGTGTAGGTTCTATTTTGGTTTCCTTCCTTCGGGTCTGTTATGTATGCCGGTTTTAAACGGTCTATCGATACCCGCATGTTGTGACCATCTTTGTCGATAATATACACCTTGCTGCCTCTTTTTATCACTACAATGGTGGTTGAAGCTGTTCCTTGACCGCGTCATTTCTTAAGAAAACGTAAGGTGTTATAGCCAGGTCCTTATACATAAATGTTTTCTTGGTTCCGTGCCGGGACGCAGCTACGGGTTTAATTTGTCTAATTATCTCCCGCAACTGCGTGACGAAACTGTCGTTTCATTTCTTGCTTCATTGCTTTGTTTCTTTGGAAAAATCTCCCGGCAAACGCACTGTCGTACCGTATATTAATTCCGTTGGTGCTGCCTTTAAGTCTTCTTTGACCGCTGATCGATTGCCTAATAATACCATCGGAAGTACATCCGTCCATCTGTCCGTTTCATGGCATTTTATTGCCGCTTTTAGCTGATGGTGAAATCTTTCTACCATGGCGTTAGCTGCTGGGTGATAGGCTGTCGTCCTAAGGTGCGCCGTACCTCTTAGCCTCATAAGTTCATACAACAGGCGAGATTCAAACTGTCTTCCTTGATCGGATGTATTTTTTAGCGGAACTCCGAAACGTGAAATCCAGCCTTCTACTAGGAATCTTACAACGGTATCGGCAGTTACATCGGCCATAGGAATGGCATCCGGCCATCGCCTGAATCCATCTACGCAGGTGAGGCAGCAGCTGGCTCCACGGGACGTGGGTAAAGGCCCACTAATGTCTATGTGAACGTGCTCGAATCTTCCTTCTGTAGTCTTAAATGAACTGACGGGTGCGGTTACGTGACGAGATACTTTTGACCGCTGCCAAGGGATACAGGATCTGGCCCATTCTCGGCAGTCCTTTGAAATGGTTGGCCAAATGTACCGCTGTGTACATAATTTTTGTATGGCTCGTTTTCCCGGGTGAGCCAATCCATGTAAACTGTTGATTACGCCCCGATGTAGTTGCTGCGGGACGTATGGGCGAATTGTTTTTGTAGATATGTCGCAGTAGATCTCTATCTCCGTGTCCGGCCATCTCACTTTGTGTAGCTGCAGAGAATGGTTGTTGTGTTCCAGTAACTCTTGCAGTTTTTGGTCCGTTTCTTGAACGGTGGTGAGATCTTCTAATTTGATTGCCATGGATACGGTCTCAATACGAGACAAAGCATCGGCAGCCGTGTTTTCGGCTCCTGCGACGTGCCGGATATCGGTCGAAAGCTGTCCGATGTAGTCTAAGTATCGGAATTGTCGTAGCATTTTTCTGATTTTTGTCGGAATGCAAACGTTAGTGGTTTGTGATCCGTGAATACGGTGAAGGATCGTCCTTCGACGAAATGCCGAAACGTTTGATGGCCGCGTAGATAGCGAGCAATTCCCGATCGTAAGCACTGCATTTTCGCTGGGCGGTTGAGAAGGCTTTTGTGAAATATGCAAGTTGTTGCCAGGCGTCATTTAAATTCTGTTATAAAACGACTCCCATAGCATAGTCGGAAGCATCGACATTTATTGATATTGGAATTCCAATTGTTGGATGTGCGAGCATTGTGGCGTTGGCTAAAGCGTTTTTCATGCGGTGGAAAGCTTGTTTGGCGCTGTCAGATAAGCTAATGGGAGTGTTTCCTTTTATTTTAGGTTTTTAAAAACTCATTTAGTGGTTGTTAAAGTTAATCATTCCAAGAAATAGGCGAAGCTCCTTTATCGTCTTTGGCATCGGACAATTTTGAATGGCTTTCACTTTGTCATCAAGTGGTCGCGTACCTTCCTTGCTCACTGTATATCCAAGAAATTGGACTTCCTGTTTCCCAAAAATACATTTTCCGGGGTTTATAATGATTGCGTAATCGTTTAATCTTGAGGAAACGATTCGCAAGTGCTCGAAATGTTCTGTTTCATCCTTTGAGGCTATGCGGATGTCGTCGATGTAAGCGAAACAAAATTCTAGGCCTCGCAGAACCTCATCAATGAATCGCTTGAAGGTCTGCTAGGCATTTCTTAATCCGAACGGAGTCCGTAGGAACTCGAATAAATCAGATGGTGTTGTTATCGCGATTTTTGAAATGTCGTCTTAATCTAATGGGATCTGGTGGTAAGCTCGCAGCAGACCGAGAGTCGAAAATATTTTTGTTCCGGACAATGATTGTGAGAAATCTTGGATGTGTCTCACGGAATATCTGTCTAGGATGGCCATATCGTTCAGTGCCCGATAGTCGCCACATGGGCGGAATCCGTTGTCTTTCTTCGGTACAATGTGTGGCGCTGATGCCCATGGGCTTTTAGAAGGTCGAATTACACCCTGTTGTAGCATCTGGTCGAATTCGGCCTTAGCCAGCTTCAATCTGTCCGGCGCCAATCTTCGTTGGCGGTAATAAACTGGCTGACCTGGTGTGGTACGTATGTGATGCGTTACGGCGTGTTTTATTTCACGATGGAATCCTGCTAATCTGCAGAGGCAGACGATGATATTCTGAATCTCCTAGGACTGTTCGAATCGATTGGTTTTCTTCAGGGGTCCTTGGGAGGGAACTTGTTTATTTGGGGGTCCAGGTATTTATATTATGTCCAGGCTATTTGTTGTTTTGGCGATTACCGATTCTCGGGAAAACATCTTGTCGTAATTTCCCCGGGGTAATCACCGTAATGCCCACGTTAAACTAAAAATACAAATATTTCTTTATCTGCTCGAGGATTACATTACCGACCCTAATAAAATATTTTCGGAAATTGTCCGAAAATATTTTGTAATCATTGTAATACCCTAGTAAACTAAGAAATAAAAAATGGAACGGCTCGTTGCCGCTACAGTCCGTTTCTTGTCTGTTCTGAGGGATTTTGACAATCGATTTTAAACTAATTTCTTGATGAGTTAGAGACTTGAAACTTTAAACATGGCTCAAAACTGGATTACTGGATGACCGAACGCAATACTTTGATTCACTTTAATTAAGTATTCCATATTAAATGCAGTCTATATTAAATTTGAATATTGGGCTGAAACCAAAATAATTATAGATACAATCAAACCAACTTATTAAGGCGGAATATAGCTTGAATATATAGATATATTCAACCTTTTCGTAGCTCTATAATATTATTACGTCTCTTTTAAGAGATTTGTTTTGTAATCTTGAAAAGGCTTAATAATATTACAGTTACAGATTGGTTGAATATAATTATATATTCAAGCTATTTTCCGCTTTAATAAGTTAGCAGATTAAACTTAATTATATATGTAATTATAATAATAATTCATCAAGTTTGTGTGACAAGCTTAATCATCAAAATACTAATTATTAGAAAATTTTACGAAGGAAATCAACGACATAATTGTAATAGATTTTCACTTTATAATTTATTTGGAGTGGTCTAGGTTTAACATAAAGAAACTACTGAATATTTCATCAGTTTGATATCAATTACATTATAATAGTTTCCCCTTTTTAGTGGTTTTTAATGGTAGAAGTTTCTAAAAAGTTTTTGTTATATATTTTATATTTAAGCTAACTATAAATAAAATAATAGAACACAACACAATTAGAAGTTGTCCACAAATAAACAGGTTTCAGAAGGGAGGTGTCATCGTCACAATACCCAAGAAAGGCGACCTTAGGGAATGCAAGATTTGGCGAGGCACCACCCTTCTCAACTCGATCGAGAAAATCTTGGGTTTCTAATACTTGGTCGTATTTCGCCAACTGTTAACAACCTTCTGCGAAAATAACAAGCTGCATTTAGGCAAAACCGTTCATGTGTGAACCACACCAACACGCTCCCAAACATAGTTGAGCAATCTGTGGAATGCAGCAGAAATCTGTGGATGAAAAGAACAGGAAGAGGTTGAGAGAGTGCAAGAGAAATATCTGAGATGGGTGTTAGGGGTAGACAGAGAAACTCCGGGGACATAGTGAGCAATGTAAGAGGGACAAACTGATAGTGAACGGTGGGAAGAAGGCAGGTTACTGACTTATGTTTTAAAGAAAAAACGCATATAGAAATGAATAGAAGAGAGGAATATTATCGAAGAAATGGATACGCGAGAAAGGAAGTAGAGGGGCTAAGAGGGGAAGGCAAGGTGATGAATGGGGAGATGATCGAGAGAGGCAAGGACGTAGACCTGCAGGAAAGAAGAGAAAGAATAAGGAAATCCAGTATAAAGTACAATATAAAGTACGAGAGTTGTATGATAGAAGGGATTCCGAAGTACCTGGGAAGCGAAAGTGCGAAACAAAAGATAATAGGTTCAAGGTTCAGATGTGGAAATGAGGAGAGAAAATGGATACTGGATGCAAGAAGATAAAATAATTTCTATGAAGTACCCCGAGGAGACAGTGAAACAGTGGAACATGTGTGTGTAGTGAGTATGTTCTGGCGCCTCCACCTCGACTTCCGGTTGGAAAGTTGAAGCCGCGAACAGCCAAATAATTTCTATAAAATATGCAATCAACAATTCCCAACAAGGCTAAAGTATACAGGAGATCTACGATCACAGAAACACTTCCAAGCAACAGTGAAGCCGGTCCAACAGAACATCGTCCAAGCCCGTGTCAGTTTAAGAACAGAGTGGTCAGCTATAGTCAGCATATAGTGGTCAGCATATAATGGTTCAGGGATTGATGTAGATAGCTTTATTAGTAAATTGAATGGCCTTTGTGCGAAATTACGCATTCTAGACAAATGACTCCAGTTTTAATTCTCGATGGAACTAACAGCCTCATATATTCACACGGCACCACTATGAAGTTTATAAACTTACAACCCTTCACATAGATTCTTATGATTTCCTCATAATACCCAATTGATGGGCTAACTACCGTTAACCCATTAATGAGGGCTAGAACGAATCAGATTTTAACCAGACAATCAGGTTTAATCAGCTTTTAATCAGGTAATCAGCTTTAATCTCACTGGGTTAGGTTAGTTGGGTAGCATTATGTAATGTTAGTTGGGTTAGGTTACGGGAGGTGAGCAATGAAGCGTGTTTCTTCGCTTTCTTCAGTCCTAACCTCCCGTAACCTACTCTAATGTTAATTTTTATAAACCACTGTTAAAGTCACACATTAACGCCGATGGTAGAAAATGGCTTGACTGGATGACGGAAAGAAAATGGAACATATTAAATGGATGCACGGAAGGGGATTGGAGTGGAGAGGCAACGCATGTAGGGGGTAGATGGATGTCAGTGATAGACTATGTAGTAGCAAGCGAGGCAGCGACGAGTGACATACTCAGCGTGGAAGTAGGTAACAGGATAGAGTCGGATCATTTCCCGCTGGAAGTAACGGTAAAAGGAAAAACGGTGGGTAAAAGGCAGATGGAGAAGCAGAAAACAGTAGCGATATGGAATAAAGAGGCGGTATAAATATTTAAGAGCATTCTGTAAAACTATCAGCTAGAATCAATAAATAGCCTAGAACAACTGGTATTTAAAGTCCATGAGGCGATTGTATGGAAAAATGTTAGGAGTGATCATAATAACAGCGCATGGGTTGATAAAGAATATATTTCCAAGAAAAAAGAGTTGAGAGAGGATTTAAAGAGATAGAGATAGACCGGAGGAACACCTGGTAGATTAAAAAACATGAGGGACCAAATGAAAAAACTTGTGAAGAACAAAAAAGGAACGTGGCAAAGAAAACAAACGGAGAAGGCAAGGAAGCTCAATAGTGAAAGAGAAATATAGAAGTTTATTGCCAAAAATAGGGAAAAAGCAACCCGGAAAGTTAATGAAACTAAGATGGAAAGATGGAGAGCACATTTTATGCAGTTGCTGGACGGAAAAGAAGATAATGCAGCAGAGGAGACAGTGGAAGAGGACATAAAAGAAGAAGAAGTCCATCAACCAGAAATAATGTGGGAGGAAATAGAGCAAGCCCACCCAGGCTGTAAAGAAGAAAAGCGACAGGTCAGTGTCAGCGACAGATGGAATCCCAAATGAAGCGTAGAAACTAGCGCCGGTGTCAATACAAAAAAACTCCACGAAATATTCAATAAAATTTTCAAAGGACAGCAAGCAATTCCAGAAAGCTGGAGGGAAGGAGACATTGTACCATTTTTTCAAAGCAGGAAATAAGGGAGAAGCAGAAAATTACAGAGGTATCACGCTGATGGATACATCATATAAGATATATGTAAAAGTAGTGGAGATGAAAGTACAGGAAGAAATGGAGAAAAAAGAAGTGATTCCTGAAGGACAAGAGGGATTTAGAAAAGGAAGGGGAACAACGGACCAGCTGGTTACCTTAAAATTCATAATAGAGCAAGAGCTGGCACAGCAAGGTGCGAGGGTGTATGTTGTATTCATAGATCTTAAAGCGGCATATGACACCGTAAACCGAAAGATACTTTGTGATCTGCTCTCATCAGAGAAGGGATTAGCTGGTGGCTAGTGGAGGCGGTTACAGATCAATACGGCAAAACAAACTGCAGAGTAAGAATAAGTGAGAAAAAATCCGAAATATTCTGGGTCAGGAAAGGGTTAAAGCAAGGGTGTCCACTTAGCCCTGTCCTAAATAATGTTTTTATATCTGACTTAGAAAAGGTTTAAAAAATGGGCAGGCAGGAGGAGTGGTAATAGGTAGGATGGAAGTATGGTCTCTAGCATACGCGGATGACATAGTTGCTTTAGCAATAACAAAAGGGGAAATGAAAGAGATGATTGGAATGATTAAAAGATATTTTGAGAAATAAAGGTTAATTGTGAATGCAGAGAAGACTACGTGGATGGTGTTTAAAAAGAAAGTTGGTAAGAAAGAGGAAAGCTTAATGTGGGAAGAAGAAGTTATAGAGCAGGTTAGGGGATTCATATACTTAGGACTTATGTTTGGTAGTAATAGGACCAATAATGAGCACATTAAGTTCATATGTAGGAAAGCATGGGTGGCTGCTAACAGGTTTTGGAATGCTTGGAAAGAGAAATTTGAAGAGTTTCGTGGCAAAAATGACAGTGTGGAAAGCGTGTGTTCGGAGTATTTTGTTGGCATTTTGTTGAGTATGGAGCGAAAATATGGGGCATGAATGAGGTAGAAGAAGTAGAAAAGGTGCAACTTCAGTTCATAAAAAGGGCGCTGAAACTAGACAGGAGTACGCCAGGGTACCTGGTGCTAAAAGAAGCCAATGTCTACAAAGTAGCAGTAGAAGCATCAGTGAGAGTGGCAAGATACGAAAGGAAAGTGTATAGGTTAAAGATGGTGAAAGAGGTTTTCAAAAGTTTAAGGAAGGAAGTTGTCAAAGGGATTAGGCTAACAAAATGGGGAAATGAATGGAAAAAAATGTATGAACGAGTAGGGTGGTCGAAAGAGGAGGTAGAAAGGATAAAAGGGGAAGGCGTAAGGTGGGAAAAATTGTTGGGCGAAAGGAGTAGGGAGATAGAGCTGCAGATAAGACAAGGCCGAATAGACGAAAGAAGGTATAATCGGAAGTACAACAAGGTATACGGCAAACTCCCTTTGTACCTAAGCAGTGAGTCCAGTGGTAGCCAATGTAGGATAGCCAGGTTTCGGTGCGGCAACGAAGAAAAGGGAAGAAGGTTGAAGGAAAGCGAGAATTTGTGTACCATATGCGGAGAGGGTACTGACAGGTGGGCACATTGGATGGAAGAGTGCAAAGGTCCAACACTGGAAGTAGCGAAGAAAAATAAATGTAAAGATTTGGAAACGTGCATGGACGAGTCAGGTAGCGGGTGGCCCATAATGCGGGAAATTTTAGAGCGGAAGGGGTGAATGTGGAAAGAGTTTAGGAAGGGAGAAAAGTTTGTGCGGGCGAAGAATCTTTTTGTTTTTTTGTATCTTTAAAGTGTAGTTTTTTAAGTTTGAGTTTTTGGGGTATTTTTAAGTCAGTTTATTAGTGCTGTTCTGTTTTTTTTTGTTCATTTTTTTCTTTGTCTTTTTTTATTGTGTTTTCTTTCTTTTTGTTTTGTTTTGTTGTATTTTTCTAACTAAGTGTTGTAAATATGCCAATAAAGGTAAATAATACCTTCAGTGGATGAAGGACATATGGAAGAGAAGGGAAGGGTAGGATAGAGATAAGAAGGAGCTGGACTAGTGAAACTTCTTTGAGTAAATTTATGACGTTGATATTTATTTAATGGATTGTTCACCTTTAGGAGAGCGATTGAGCTTGAATACTTGATTTCATCTTCTGGCGTTTTCCCGCTTCTCTTCCCAAAATCTCTGCATCCTCTCATTTTCCTCCAGGCTGTCGTGATGGTCTATCATCAAACTTAACATTTTTTATTTTATTGCACTCAGTGCGGTCCTCGATATGTTGTATGTTAACCTGTTTCCCTCTGAACCTCTGTCAGCCGCTCAGTGCCACACTTACTCCATGTTATAACGTTGAGTTAATTAATTTCTTTGCCGTTCTATAGTTTTCCATCCTGTAAATGTGTGTATAAAACTGTACTGGGCGTTTTCTGATTATTTTCCATATCGTGTGGATCTTTTGGTAGAGTTCGTTTTGAGGTCTCTTCATCCAAATACCGTTATTATTAACTACCCCGTAAATCTTTCTGAGAATTTTTCTTTTTCCTGTTTTTCTATATCCTTAGATTTGGTATGACCGTCGATCACCATTGTTTCCGGAATAAGTTGTTTCCGGAAGAATCACCGTTGTATAGTGCCTTCACTTTTGCGTCTAACGAGATGCACTTGTAGTGAGTCCACGTTAGATGGCAGGCCTTCTGTAGTTTGGTGATTCTGTGTTCACATTGAATTGAAAAATTCACTTTGTTTTTTACCACACTTATATTATGTAAAAATGTTATATAACTTATTATTCACAGTTATATAAATTTCTACACATATCACGACTCGAGTTTCGACCTTTGACGGTCATTTTCAAGTTCACTTGAAAATGAGTTTCGACGTTTGACGGTCATTTTCAAGTTCACTTGAAAATGACCGTCAAACGTCGAAACTCGAGTCGTGATATGTGTAGAAATTTATATAACTGTGAATAATAAGTTATATAACATTTTTACATAATATAAGTGTGGTAAAAAACAAAGTGAAATTTTCAATTCAATGTAAGTATAGATTACCACGTAGTAACTGTCGCAACAATCCTATTCATAAAGATTCTGTGTTCGTTGGCGATTCGGTTTAGTCTCGAGGACTATATGATTTCACCCAGGAATTTAAAATGGGGTCGTCTTTCCATATTGTGGGTTTTTTTCTTTATGACGTTGTTGTGATATGTTGCATACGATATTTTGAGTTTTATTTTTACAATGTCACATTATGTTTATTTTAAGAGAGATTGAATGTACAGACTGGGATCCAGAAATCCCGCAGGGGAAGTAAAGATTGTTATTATTATATGAACAAACCAACTGAGCTTCTTTTGAAGATATGGCAGGTGGCACAGGAAATTTGAAGAGATAATCTTCAAAAGGCGTAGATTATCTTGAAAGGCAGGCTTCAGGAACAGAGAATATCAGCGACGACAGGTCAGGAAATAAATGTGGGTCTACCTGTTCCATAGAGGGTTCATAAGATCCATAGTGATTGAGGTCTATAAAGCTGGCACCCCCACCTCTTCAAAATTAAAATTTGATAACACCAGAATTATGTGCTCTTTATGTGCTAATTATGTGCCGCAATCGCGATTTTTGTGCTCGAACCTATCAATGAAAGAATCAAACTTTACTAGTGGGGGTGCTAGCTTAACAGTTAAGCTAGCACCCACCCATCCGAAAAATTGGGATACCGATACCAAATAAGCACTACAATTATGTGCTATTTATGTGCTTTTCAAATACCCTAGAGCGAATTCGCTAACTCAACCCCTTGTGCGAAAAACACCCCGAACGGAATGAGCGATAAGAGGCGAAACAAATAATTATCGAGCAAACAAGTATTAACCATCGCGATATTGTTGCAAAATTATGTTTTCTCCAGATATGATATTCCCGATTTTTGTGCTCGCACCCTTGTACGAAAAATTCAACCCGAACTCTAATAGCTTTAAGAGGTAAAATCTTTAATAATCAAGAACAGAAATTTTAAATAACGCAAACTTATTTCAAAAATTATGTGCTCTCCAGATATGCTATTTACGATTTTTGTGCTCAAACCCTTGTGCGAAAAAATACGAGGTGAAATCGAATATAATAATCGAGCACAGAAGTTTTAACCAACGCAATATTGTTGCAATGAATATGTGTTTTCTAGATATAATATTCGCGATTTTTGTGCTTGCACCCTTGTACGAAAAATTTACCCCGAACAGTGAGAGACATAAGAGGTGAAATCTTTCATACTCGTGCACAGAAATTTAAACCGACACGATATTGTTGTAACTATTATATGCTATCCAGATATGATATTCGCGATTTTTGTCTTCGCACCCTTGTACGGAAATCTCACCCTGAACTGTATTAGCCTTAAGAGGTAAAATCTTTTATAATCGAGCATACATTTTAAATGATGCAAAATTGTATCAATAATTATGTGCTCTCCAGATATGTTATTTACGATTTTTGTTCTCATACCTTTGTACGAAAAATTCACCCCGAACTGCATGAGACCTAAGAGGTGAAATCTATAATCATGGCGCACAAAAATTTTAATCGACGCGATATTGTTGCAATAGTTATGTGCTAGAATATTGATATAAGACCCATTGATATAAGAACATTGATATAAGACCCACACATCACATGGTTCAACTGATAGCTGGCCATGGTGATTTTAATGCATATCTACATCTATTAGGGAAGAGACTGTCTTCGCTCTGTACATGCGGAGAGGATATATATATATATATATATATATATATATATATATATATATATATATATATATATATATATATATATGTATATATATATATGAGCCGTTTATTTTGAAAGTGACCTAACTCCATTTATGTTCGAATTGAGATATTGAAGGGTTTGCGTTGGATTAAATTTAAAATTATGGGTAACAGATACCATAGTATAATAATGTTTTGGTGTTTCTAAGGGTGTCAAATTTATCACCCCAATTAGTATATTTAACGTTATTTAAGAAATAATATGTTTTTCATGGCTGTAAATGGACTTGGGCCACTTCCAAAATCAATGAAATCACGTTTCCTTTTCTTAAGAAAGGACAAGTCCATCCATACATAAAATAAATTTTCCTTGAAAAAAAGATAAATGTATACACTTTTATGTTATAAAATCAAGAATGATAAATACCAGTTGTTAAATAATTTTTACATCAATAATAATATTGTTTTATTAATTATTATTCTGTCTTCTCCAGTTTGTGTGTGCAGGAAGGATATAAAATAATTATTGTGGGTAGGTGGTATACAATATGGTATACAATGTGGTACACAAAGGTGGTATACCAAATTTCCTTCTATTTGAGGTTTGTGAGTGGTCTCGTATTTTTTTGTAGTTTTTTGGTTTTTACATTGAAATTCATATTCGAGGATTCATAAATTTTCTCTTGGAATATTTTAATATATTCATATTCTCATACAGTTTGTTTCTAAATTAATTTGTTATAAACAAATTATTAACAAATTACTGAAAATTACAATGGTATATCAGGAGGCATTTGAGTTCGAAACTGAAATTTGAAATTAAATTGTTTATAATAAATTCATTGCACTTTGATAATTCAACTGCTACTTTAATAATTAAACATAAATCTTACGAGATCACATAAACTGTAATTGCATATTTTTGACATCGGTTTGAAACTCTCTCAATGGGACTTAAGCCACTTTCAAAATAAACTTATTCATCACTTCATTAACCCAGCAAATGTTGGTGCAACAAAACCTTAATGATTTTAAATATATTAGTAACAAGTTACTTCAGAATATAAAGATCAAGTAAAAATCTAACTATTAAGGTAGCTAACTCAATATTTTTGAAAAATGGACTTGGGCCACTTTCAAAATAAATGGCTCATAAAAACTCATAAACACTTTTCACATTAATTATATACAAATTATATATACACTATTTATTTTATTTATAAATACTTATATATTTTTTTGTAATGCTTGTAATGCTTTTGTAATGCATTGTTTGAGTGCAATCTTTATTGGAGCTACTTCTGTTTTACCATTAATAAAATGATAAATTGTTTATCTTCTGTCATTTTAACAAAAACTTAAAAAAAATTTAGGAACTGGGTCAGGAAGGAAAAATATTAAAATAACCGGGGGGTCACGAAGAAAAACGTTTGGGAAACGCTGGACTAAGGGATTAGTGATTATAACTAATAATACAGCTTGAGTATGTTTAGCAAAGGCAAGAATTGATATCTTTGCTTATAACTAAGCAACCAATAATACTAGCTAATATGACAAGACATCTTATACATACATAGAATCCTTTATTAGCATAAATTAAAAAAAACATAAACCTTTCCTTACATTGAATTGAAAAATTCACTTTGTTTTTTACCACACTTATATTATGTAAAAATGTTTTATATCTTATTATTCACAGTTATACATTTCTACACATATCACGACTCGAGTTTCGACGTTTGACGGTCATTATGCACGTGATATGTGTAGAAATTTGTATAAGTGTGAATAATAAGTTATATAACATTTTTACATAGTATAAGTGTGGTAAAAATCAAAGTGAATTTTTCAATTCAATGTAAGTATTAATTACCACGTAGTAACTGTCGCAACCATCCTATTCATAAACCTTTCCTATTACAATACTAAATAAAAACAATTTAGATTCCGCAAAGAAAAACAAAACAAATAAAATATAAAAAAGAAAACAAAATCAATAATCACCATAAACTATAAAGTCCAAGTTAAAAGAGAGAATAAAAAAAAACTACACTGGACATTCCTTTATTTCCGTTCCCTGTTCCTTCCATACATTTATCCTTTCCATCATTACTAAACCACTACCATCCTCATTCATGCACTGTTTCCATTTCGACCCTAACACTCTCTCTCTTTCGGTCCACTCTCCTTTTTTGCACTCCTCAAACCAATGCACCCACACGTCTTTCCCTGCCCCACATACACCACAACTCTTATACTTGTCATCCATCCAATACTTTCGCCCTCTTTCTTCACAGCCGCATCTAAACCTGGCAATTGCTGACTGGGCATTCAGGCCCATTGTCGATTTTAAGTATTTAGGTAGCTCTTCAAATATTTGTATTTCCGCATAGTCCTTACTATATCTACTTTCCATTATTTTCCTTTGACGTTCTTGCAGTTCAACTTCCTTCAGCCTTACCACTAGCCATTCGTCAACTCGCACGCCTTCCCTCCTAAGCCTCTCCATTTCCATGATAGACATACCACCTCCTTCATAGAGTTTCCTTCTATTCCTTCCCCAATTTGTCTCTCTCCTACCATTAATTCCTTCCAAACTTGCTACCCTGAACACTTCTTTTACAATTCTTTCCTCAGTCATTCCCTTCACTTTAATTTCATACCTTGCTACTCGTCGGCTTGCTTTAATTCTTAATTTAAATGCATTTAGCTCCTGCAGTACTATGTAAGACAGGGTTGATCTGTCTAATTTCAGGGCCTTTTGAAAAATTGTAGTTGCACCTTTTCCACGCCTTCTTCTTCCTTCACCCCCCATATTTCATACTCCATACATCAATATACTTCGCCAGCAAGCCTTCCACATCATCTCCTTCGCCCCGTAATTTGTGCTAAACTCTTTTCCCCATACCTTCAAGAACCTTTCTGCCGCCACCCACGCTTTTTTTGCCACGTATTCTATATGCTGTTTATTACCGCACCCACTCCCAAATATAAACCCTAAATACTTAAAGTGCCCAACCTGCTCAATCTCCATTCCCTTCCATTCGAACCTCTCCTTCCTGCACACCCCACCTTTCTTAAACTTTATCCATTTTGTTTTATCTACATTTACAGTCAGTTTCCTTTTATCAAAAAATCTCTCCAATCTCTCAATCAATTCTTTCAATTCTCCTGCCGATTTTGCCAGTATTACCACATCATCCGCGTACGCCAGACTCCACAACTTCTTCCTCCCCACCACCACTCCCCCTGCTTGTCCAGCAGTCAAGACCTTTTCCAAATCTGCCACATATATATTGAAGAGCGCCGGGCTAAGCGGGCAACCTTGCTTCAGACCCATATCTACTTTGAAAGCGCTCGACTTACTCTCTCTCACTTTGACCCTACACCACGTTTCTTTATACAGCCGCTCGATACCATCTCTCAATTTTCGAGATATACCCTTTTTTTGCATACATTCCCACAACATTTTCCTATTTACCGTGTCATATGCAGCCTTTAAGTCTAGGAACAGAGCAAAGAGCTTACCCTTGGGACTTGCTAATTGCCGGTCGCAATTTCCCGGTCGATAATATACCTCAGGGTTATTAAATGTTCAGTAGTTCCCCTTCCTTCTCTAAAACCTGCTTGCGTTTCTGGTAGCAACATTTTTCCTTCTACTTCCTCCCCCAAACGCCTTTCCAATAATTTCGCATACATTTTATAGGATGAATCCATGACTGTTATACCCCTATAGTTTCTCATTTCGTCCCTCTCACCACTTTTGTAGACAGGTATCACTTCCCCCACCGTTGTCACTCTCTCCAAACATTGCTCTTTTGCCATCATCCAAGCCTCATTCGGTACCATGTCTTGACCTGCCGCCTTTTTTTCTTTAAGGATTTTGCCATATTTACCACCGCTTCCACAATTCCTCTTCTTCCACTATGCTCATACCGAGTTCGTGCCTCATCGGTTCTTCTTGATCTCCCACCCCTCCTACTAACTCCATGAAGTGCAGTTTCCAATCCTCTATCTCAAATTTGTCTGTCACTCCTTATCCTCTACCTCCGTTTTTCCTTAGGAACCGCCACAGCTCCTCTTCATTATTAATGTTTGATATCTCTTCTACCCTTTTCTTTTCCCCATCTTCTTTTTTGTCTTCATAACTCTCTCAAGCTGCAGTTTTTGTTTCTTAATTTCTTCTTTGACTCCCTTTCCTTCTCTCCATCCTTTTACCACCTCTCTCAGCTTTTTCTTTTCTTTCCTGCATTCTTCATCAAACCATGTAGATCTGGTTCCAGTTATCTTCATAGTTTTTGCCACCATTGACTCTCTCATACAATGCGTTATTTCTTTCATATCTTTGAGGTTTTTCCAATCAACTTTTGCTAGCCTCGTGGCATATATTTCTTGTGCGGGCTGATCCCATTTATATATTATCCTTTCCCCACTTCCCCTTGTTTCGTATTTTTCTTTCAGGGTCACAATTACCGGCATATGATCGGAGTCCCCTCTAATACCAATCCTCATACTTTCTATTGACTCCATTGAATTCTCATTTTCCACCACTAGGTCAATAACGGATTCACCACTACCTCCCACAAAAGTAAATTCCCCGTCCCAGTCTCCTACACAGCACCCATTTAGCACTTCCCATTGGTTTTTCTTCACCCACTCCAACCACAGCTTTCCTTGAGCATTCATTACTTTAAGATTTCCTCGTGAAAAATTCCTCAATTCCTACATTCCAGTCTCCTTCTATCAGCAGTTTTTCTTGTTCCCCTTCATTCGGGCAATCATCTATTTTTTGTTGTATTTCCGTAGATCTATTATTATTATACACCGTCATCACCACCCACCATTGCCCTTCAATTTCTATTTCCCTCATCACCAGACCTTCACACATATATTTCGCCGTATCTTTTTCTCTTCTGGGTATATCTGCGGTAGCTTCTTCCCTGATAGCCTTGTCCACCCCTGTTACTATTCCACCTTTTGCCCTTCCGAAATTAGAATCTTTTTTTGCAAATTGCGGCCTCCATCTATAGCCTTCCGGCAACCTCTTAATGCACTCCTCCCATTCCTCTTGTTTTGTCCAAGTTTCCACTAAGTTAATAACTTGGAAATCAGACAAGAACGCCCCAAATTCTTCCTCTCCTATTCTCAGTTTCATTAGTAATCCTGCCACGTTCCAAAATAAAATTTTAATTGTTTTCCCTTTTTTCTCCCTTCCCGCACCTGGCTTGCTGCACCTTAGTTTTTTTGCATAATCTTCTGTGACTCCTCCCATGTTACCCAATTTCCATCCACTTCTATCTTCTTATACCCGATCTTCACTTGGTGCCCTCTATCCTTTAAAATCTTTGCTTTCTGTCGCAACTCCTTTTGAATTTCCCGTTATTTCTTAGTAAGATCGTCTTGGATAAAAATATCAGATCCCTTCAGCTTATATTTATTTTGCATGACTATTCTCTTTACGTCCCAACTTAGCAATTTTGCGACAATTGGCCCTTGGTTCGAACCTTTATCTCCTATCTTGAACATGCTTCCTACACCTTCTTTTACTCCAAATCTTTCTTCCAATAACTTCTTAACGTCTTCTAACAATCTCTCTCCTTTTACCCCATGAATCACAATATTATTTTTTATTTCCTTTCTTTCTCTTCTTTCTTTCATTTCTCTTAGTTGCTTTACTTCCTCTATTAGTGAGTCTTGACCATTCTCCCCACTTCTGACGGAGTTTTCTCTCTCTACTCTGTAGTCGTCCTCCAACTTCTTTATCCTGCCCTTGATATCGGAGTTTTCGTTTCTTATCGCTTTCAATTGTGATATCATTTCCTCTTTCCACACCCTTTCCTTCTCCTCTACTTCCTTATGTTCCCTCCTTGCCCTTTCCAAGTTTTCCTCGAGTTCTTTATTTTCTCTTCTCATTTCTTCCATCTTATTCTCGACGGCTTTAAAATCTTTCCTCATTTCCCGAAGCTCTTCAAAGATCTTCTCCAAAGCTTTCCAAATCTTCTTTTTTTGAATTTTTGCCAATTGTGTCGGCGACCGACTCAATTTGGCGCACCGATCAAACGGACTTCTAGACTCACTGTTTGATTTTGGCCTGCTGTCGTGGTCCATTGCCTATGCCTTATTTATTTTTTTATTTATTTATTTATTTTCACTTTGCTACCAAAAAGTTTAAACACCCGGCCCGGACTCGAACCCGCGCGCAGTTGTGCTTAAATATTAGTTTCCACCTCACCGGTTCACTCGGCTATATTCTAGCGTTTCCATTATTTTATTGTTTATTTCACATCAAACATCGAGATTTTATTTACTGTGGCGAAAAAGAACTTTTATCGGCTAATAAAAAACAGTTTTGGGTAGAACCGTGCTATCATGGAGATAATGAATAAATGTGAATGAAAAAAGCGATTGTTTTTGTCGTATTTAATAGAATTTAATCACTATTGGGCAGAGTTAATTATTTAATAACACCAAAGCGAACCTATTATCACAATAGACAATTACATGAATAGATACACAACACTTTTATTTATTCAGTCGCAAAATTTCGGAACCTTACAGGAATCATTTCTGACGATTTTTTATAAATTTCTGGATCACACTGAAAGACGTCCGTCCGCCTCACTCACTTCAGAATGCTTTCTTATATGTTTATTCACGTTTATGGCTTATGTCGCCAACACTTCGTCGATTATCACACTATGATGGTTTCACAGCTATTAACAATAATATTTTAACAATAATTTAATCTTAAGCTCTAAAGGTTATGATCAAGTATTTTTAATCTTGCGCAGTTTGAATTAAATTTCTGCCACCATTCACTATTTTTTTCAATTTTTAGTGAAGTCCTCCTCGCTCCTTGGCTACGAACATCCTGCTTTAGCTATTCTGATTTCCGTTTGTTGTCGCCTGTTCTCCTTAAGGGGGTATCTAAAGAACACATGAGCGGCTATATATATATATATATATATATATATATATATATATATATATATATATATATATATATATATATATATATATATATATGAAAGACAACAAACGGAAATCAGAATGGCTAAAGCAGGATGTTCGTAGCCAAGAAAAAGCAGCTAAATTTCTTTGCGACCCGGTATTTTTTTTCCGTGACCCGTTACCGGGTTTTGGGAAACTCTGCCTTAGTCTATATCTAAATACATATTTTATTCTAATTAGGTTTTTTGTTGATATTGTTGATTTGATGAAAAAGAGGTCATGAAATATTCACCTGTTTCTTTGTGTTTAACCTACACCAGTCGAAAAGAATTATAAAGTGAAAATGTATTATAATTATGATTGATATTGATTTCCATGGCAAAATTTTCTAATAATTAGCATTTTGGTGATTAAGCTTGTCATAAAAGCTTGATGGTGTTTCTCTATTAGGAAACTTTTCAGTCAATCGATCAATGTTGGTGACCAAATAATATTTGAAATTATTCAGGGATTTAAAGTGCTTTCATTTCGAATGTTTCCAAAATCATTTATTCGGTGATCTAATTTGCGATTTTAAACCGGATTTATTTAAGTTAATACAAAATCGAATGAAACAAAAAAAGCTGATATAAATGTGAATGCTTTGTATGTTATTGTTTTATGTAAACCCGGCGGCTCAAATCCGTTTTCAATAAAAAAAAATGAAAACATTATTTCATTTAGAATAATATATTGAATTCTCATTAAATGGTGAAGGGGCCGGGTAATGAAATAAACTTGTTTCATTGGAATATAGGCAAAATAAATCCAATTATTTTGTTGTTGTAATTTCAGACTGTATTCACCCGACGGAAAGAAAAAAACAATTTCAATGAATTCAATTAATTTATTCAAGCCTGAGATATCTTTTCAAACAATTAATCAGACATAACAAGCCCCATCATTTACCAGCCATTTCCTTTTTTCAATCTATTTGAAGAACATGTTATTTGACGAACTCACTTTTAAAATGTGTAAGTATGTAGTTCAAGAAGTAATTCAAATTCGATTAAGGTAATAAATTTATTAATGTTTTTTATATTTATCTACCTATTTTATATTTACACCGCTCTATTAGTTTAATAGGTCGAACTAGTACAGCCAGCACTACAACCTTTTCTGACCCTTGCTATTTTAGTAATTCTTAAAATAGAAAAATTTATGATTTAAAACAGAAGACAAACTAGAAAAGATTAAACTAGATAGACCAGACTGGTCTAAGAAGATTGGACAGACAAACTTAGACTTAACTAAGACTTCATAAACAAAATTATACAGACAAGACTAGACAGACAGGAGTAGACAGACAAGACGGACAAAACTAAATAGACAAAACTAGACACCATAGACTAGATAGACAAGACTAGAGAGACAAGACTAAATGGAAAACATTAGACAGACAAGACTAGACAGACTAATTAAACAGACTAATTTTCTTTTTTATTTTTAAATAATATGTTATTCATCTGATTTAAGTTTATTTAATCTATCTCAATAAAATTTACCGTTTTTTCTCTCTTCTCCTCTTCTTCTTCTATATTCGATTCTAGCACAGGGTTTCTACTTAAACAGTCCACTTCTTTATTATCTTTTCCTGGGACGTATATAATTTTAAAATCGTATTGAGATAGGTAGTGGGTTAGATCGCCTAATTCATCGTCTATTCGTACTCTTATGTTCATATTTTCTAAAGGTTTCTGATCAGTAGAGCCCGTATTTACATGTAAATACATATTTTTTATTCAAATTATTTTCGGTCTTATTTTGTTTTTCCACACAAATTATGACATTTGGAACGAGAAAATGTAATCTTTATTTCCAAATATCATAATTTGTGTAGAAAACAAAATAAAAACCGGAAATAATTTGAATTAAAAATATGTATTTACATTTTTGGTTTGAATGGGTTGGCCTGTTCACTATCGGAACTGGGTTCCTTCTCACTATGCTCCATGTTATCCTTTCATTTTTTTCCTTCTTTTTTTGCTACCGTTATCTTTGCTTTTTTTCTTCTTCTTTCTGTTTCATTGCACCGAGCCCCCTTTTTCTCTTTCCGGTTTTCCTGGTATGATTATATGATTTCCTGGTATGATTTTCGTGGCCCCTTCTGTCGTAGGGCTGCGATGGAAATTCGACGCTAGCGAACTACCAGCGGTTATAATCTCAACTAAACTTTCTGTCCAACACTCGCACGTCTTACTTACTCGAACTCTCGAATCAATGTCTCGAGTCTAGTGGTAGCCAATGTAGGATAGCCAGGTTTCGGTGCGGTAACGAAGAAAAGGGAAGAAGGTACTGGCTGAAGCAAAGGGAGAATTTGTGTACCATATGCGGAGAAGATTTTCATAAATTGAAAGGTGGATTGACTTTCATAAATTGAAAGGTGGGCACATTGGATGGAAGAGTGTAAAGGGCTAACATGGGAAGTGGTGAAGAAAAATAAATGTAAAGACTGGGAAGCGTGCAAGGACGAGTCAGGTAGCGGGTGGCCTATAATGCGAGAAATTTTAGAGCGGAAGGGAGTGATTGTGGAAAGAGTTTAGGGTGGGAGAAAAGTTAGTGCGGGTGAAAAGTTAGTGCGGTAAGTGATTGTGTTTTCTTTCTTTTTGTTTTGTTTTTTTGTATTGTTATAACAAAGTGTCTTAAATATGTAAATATGCCAATAAAGGTAAATAATAATAAATAATAATAATAAATGTATTTACATATAAATCCGGGCCCTAGTGATTAGAGTGTATTTAGAAGTATCTCCCTATCAGCCAGTTTTGCCAACAGTTTATTGCCTCTTTTGTTGCCAAACATTCAAGATATATTGCTTTTTTTCTTTTGTGTGTCTCATTGAGTTTCTTCGAGAAGTAGGCAACAGGTTTTTCTTTTCCATCATCTTTTTTTGTTTTAATATTGCGCCTATGCCCTCTAGTGATGCATCTGTATATATCTTAATTGGAAGGTCTTTGTCAAATATCTCTAGCACTGGTTGGAAACATAGCATTTATTTTATCTTTCTAAAGGCTTATTCGCAATCCTCAGTCCATTTAAATTTTACATTCTTCCTTAATAATTGATGTAATGGATCTAATAATGTTAAGCTCTTTTCTATGTATTCATGATAAAAGTTTATTTTTCCCAGAAATTGTCTGATCTGCTTTTGTGTGGTAGGAGTCGCGAATTTTTTAATTGATGTTATGTTATCTTTCAATAGTGTAACTGTATTTTCTCCTATTACATGTCCTAAATATCTAACTGAACTAGCAGAAAACGTATATTTCTTAAATTTTAACCTAAATCCTTCTTTTGTTATTGCATCTAATACTTTTTCAATATGATCTAGATGTTCTTCGAACGTCTTTGAGTGTATTAGGATATCGTCTATATAGTTTACCAAAAATTTAATTAGTCCTGTTTTCTCAATATGTTACTCAGAATTCGATGAAATATAGCTGGAGGAGTTTTAAGCCAAACGGTAGACATGTCCATTGAAAGTGACCATATTGCATTACAAATCCAGTTTTTCTTCAATTCTTAGTGGTATTGACAAAAAAGCCGAGTTTATGTCCAGAGTCGTGAAATATTTATATTTTCTGGCTCTTGTTATTATATCATCTATTAAAGGAAATGGTTGTGCTTGAGTGACAATGTTTTTGTTTAAATCTCTGAAGTCTATGCACATACGTCTTTCCTTCATTTTTCTTATATGCTAGTATGACAGGTGCAGCAAAAGGACTATAAGTTTCTTCAATTAAATTCCCCTCTAATAATTTAACCATTTGTTTTCCTATTTCTTTTTTGTCATCTATATTACATCTATGGTCTTTTATTGCAGTATTTCTCCACTAGTAAATCAATTCTAGCTTCATACTCATTAACAGTTCCAACATTGTATTTGTATTTTGCGAACGCTGATTTGTTGTCATCTATTAAACTTTCTATCTTAATCTTTTTATCTCTATGTAAATGTTCTATTTTGATTTGGAATTCATCTGTTTCCACATGTTCATTAAAATTAACTGAACAATTTATAACTTCCCATTCTTTTTCACTTAATATTTTCTTTGGTTTTTCTATTTTCTGGGAAATTTCTAAATTTTCATTCAACTTGAACATAGGAATTAAATCTAATCCTATTTTGAAATATTCGAAATCTTCTCGTTAAACTATGTATATGTCTACTTCTTTTTTTATATTAAATATTTTTTTTCTTATTCTTACCAATCCATTTGTTGAATTCACACCATTGACAGACTTTAAGAGTGTTTTGTTTACAACTTCTCTATTATCTTTTATATTTATCCATTTTGGGTTTATTGAAGAGATTTAAGAACCTTGGTCATATGTTTCCATTATCTCTATCCTATTCTCAATTAGCATCAATGCATCAAGCCTGATCAATGGCGTAACTATTCGTTTTCTCTCTCTGTACAAAGGCCTATTTCTATTACTGATTTGCTCCCTATAGCTTTAGGTTTCTCCTTTTTCTCTAGTTTAAACCAGCATTTCTCTTCTGGATGGTATCTTACACCTTTACCCATAACCTCACATGTCTTGCATGTTTTTTTTTTCTTCATTTCAAACTTTGTGTTTTGGGTAACCTTTTTTAAATATTTTCATTTTTTTCTGTTATTCCTTCGAGCTTTTGTAATTCCTTAATTAAATCTTAAATCTTTTGTATCTTCCAATTCATCTCTGTCAATTTTCTCTCTGATAAATTCTGGCAAACCAAATGAAATCCTATCTATCATTGTATCAGCGTCCATGGTCTTATTTATTTCTAATAATACTCGTTCTTTCTTTATTGCATATTGCACTAATGAACCTTCTTTATATTTAAAATAATGAGCCTATGTTCTGCTACTTTATCATTTACTTGAAAAGGTTTCTATTAATACCTGTTTGCATCTATGCCAATCGTTTTCATGCTCTCCTTTTGTAACTGTAGTAGTATACCAGTCTTGGCAATTCCATTTAAAAATACTCTCTATAATTCGATTTTGATTTCACCTTTTTCTATTTTAAATCTTCTACATTCTTTCTAGAATGTGTCTAACCATTGTCTAACATTAGATGTTTTATAATTACATTTTTCTAATATAAATTTATCTGCAATGTGTTTTAAGTTTTTTTCTTCTTCTCATTTTTTCTGATTTTTCCACTAATTTTTCCAATATCTTTGCCAAGCTTGAGTGTTCTTTAATATCCTCTTGAAATATTTGTTTTAAATATTTTCCTCCAATCTGGATATTTCCTTCATGGTTAAAATCAATAAAAAGATATTATAAAACGACAATTTCGTCACAAAATGAATTTAAAATTTGAGTTCAGAGCTGCAGCTTCCCCAAAATCATAGTAAAACTACAGTGGTAGCCATAATCTCAACATAATTGTTACAGAACAAAGAGAAAAAGATGCTATACCAGATGAGCTTATCTATGCACATTTTCATGAAGAGTTAAAGAATAAGGATGCTTTCAAGAGGGTGAGATTCATTGGGAAAAAAGAATTATGAGTTGAAAATATGGATAACAATGTCAGAAGAATTGAAAAAGATCTTTTTCAATCCTTCTGAAAAAACATCTAGGTGTTGTCATAGAAGCGCACGCGGCCTACTAAGCGCGCTATAATTTTAAAGAGAGTACTCTTATATATATATATATATATATATATATATATATATATATATATATATATATATATATATATATATATATCAGACAAAAAAATATCGATTTTTTATGTATTTTAAAACCTTTTTTAAAATAATTCGGATGTACGATCCGAAAGTTTAAAAAAAATATATATAGGCAGTCAGGAACTGCCGAATGAAGTGAAAATTTTTGAAAAAAAACAGCTTTAAAACTGCTTTTGAGGATTTATCAGTATATTAATTAATCAAATTTGGTACAGAGTTTGTTAATATTGTTTTATGTAATTCTGGAACATAACTCACTTCTGAAGGAGAATGACTGTTAATGTCATCATCATAATTTGAATTTGAATCCGGAATGTTTGGTTGATTCTGTGTTGATAGTTCAGCAAAATGATTTGGTAGGATACACATTTAATTAGACGCACATTTCTTGTTGACGGGTCTGCAATTTGTGAGTTATGGAAATTAATTTGACTTTTAGAAACATGCCTCCTTCTAACTGCTTTTGAAAATTTATCTGTATGTAAATTAATTTTTTTTGGGAATATTCTTTACGACGTTTAATTTTTTCCTCCTTCTCAGCTGTGATTGTTCGATGTTTAGAAATTTCTGAACTTAACTATTGCACGAGTTTTTTTCTTATTCTTATCTCTATATCGCTGACTATTAATTTTATTTTGGAGTTTTTTCCTTTAGAGAGCACACGAGTACATTTGGTTGCCTAAAACTTTGATGGGTCTGATTCGTGATTTACCATGAATTCTTCGATACAATCCAGTAATCTGAACATTCCAATAGTCCGGCTCTAGTATATCTATTAGTACATCCGTCAAAAGTACTTACTCTTGTACTGCACACTGATTATAGGGGTTGATATTTCCTTAAAGGCGTTGCGTTCTGTCAACACTGCCAAAAACTTTCCAATAATCAGGCACTTGTACTACTGTTACATACGGTAAAAGTACTTACTCTTGTACGACACACTAATTCTACGGGTTGATATTTCCTTAGAAACGCTACGTTCTGTCAACACTGACAAAAACTTAGACTATTAAGTTTGACGTTCAGAGCCAACTTTAAACACATGCGTATAGATGTGTTCTTTTGAACACATCTTTGAGTAATTTTTGAATTTTTTTCTATAGAACGCAGCTATTGATGACGATGACGCAAATCTATGAGTTTACCCTCTAAACAAATGTCATTCAGCGCGACTATAGAAGTTTTCACTTCAAAAAAAATTTCAATTAATTATAAACAATTTAAAAGTGATAAAATTTTGAAAATAGTCACGTGACTCCAAACGCGCCATTACTTGTTTGTAACGTCGTAAGTGAGAAACTTAATTCTAACATTCAAACATAAACATTGTTTATAAATTCGTCGTTTTAAGATATTTTCGGCCCACTGTTTGAAACCAATGGTTTCGACGTTTAACACGTAAACACATTTTTGTGAGTAGTTCTTTTTGTAGTATCTACTCCACATGATGGTACGAAACAAGCTCGATAACTTGTAATATTTGATTTTTAATATTTGACATGTCTACTACAACTACTGTATCAACAAAGTCATGCACGGGTAGAAATTACACATTTTATGTCACACGGGTAACCGGCCTGTTTTCGGTAACGAGTTCAAAATAGTATATTTTACAACGAGAGATCAAAGTGGCGTTATTTTGTTGAGGTGCGAGTTTGCTCACGAGCTCCAGCCAGTTAGCAATCACACCGAACCAAGCCAGTTAGCAATCACACCGAACCAAAAAAACGATTTCATCTCGAGTAGTAAATGCAATTTTTTCTACTGATATTCGGTTGCAGAATCCATAATTCGACTTTAACCCTTTGCGGTCCGCTGTCTCCGCAACGGGGACATGTGTCCGGGTAGTGGCAAGACCTTTGACTCTGCAGCGGGGACATGTTTACGTGTAGTGGCAGGACCGTTATTTGTTGTTAGAGGCCCCCACCGAACTGCTCACGACTGCTCACAGAATCCATTCGAACGGTACGAGTCATTCGCACTGCAATACGTACAAAAAAAAACAAAACTTATACAAAACTAACTTAGCGTGTTTGGTTTCGCGAGAATAAAACGTTAACCCGTGGGTTAATCTGACTTAAGAGATATCATAGATATAGACAACCCAATTTACGCATTGTGCGCAAGCGCATTCGGGCAAGACTGAACCTAACCTAACTAAACCTGATAACCTAACCTAACCGAACTGCTCACGACTGCTCACTGTATCCAGTCGATGGGTACGAGTCATAGCGCACTACAATACGTACATAAAAGACAAAACTTATACAAAACTAACTTGCCTTTTTCGGTTCCGCGAGAATAAAACGTTAACCCGTGGATTATTCTGATTTATGAGATGTCATAGATATAGGCAACCCAATGTACGCATTGTGCGCATGCGCATTGGGGAAAGACTGGAAGGTGTAGGGAAAATAAATGTGAAGGGGGTGTCGATCGAGAGGTCGCGATGCCGCGCGATATGTGGTCTTGATTGATCTGCTCCTATTGTAACATAATCTAACCATCCATTTTGTTCAAATCTGTAGCTAAGGTGGCGTTTTTTACACGCTGCTGGAGGTTTTATGTCAATTTCCGTTAGTTTCAATTGTAGCACAGGGGGCGTTGAACGTTTGATATCTCATATGTCAGATTAACCCAAACGGTTACAAACTTGTTACAGTTCTCACGTAAGTTTTTATTAACTGCCACTCTTTCTATTCATCCGAATATGAACGAGACTGAAGAATTTTATATTGGCTGAGAGTAAAGACAACAACGATTTTGATATCTCCGATAATTCAAAAATTTGCGATAATGAGGTTGAGTAATATGAAAGTGACGGTAGTAGTGGAAGTGATATAGTTTTTCGCAAGAGGCGCAGACTAGGCGTTCTCAGTGATAGTGACATGGTTGATATTTTTTTACAATATATATCACTGAAGATCTCGTGGATGATTTAGTTTCAAAAACCAATGAGTATGCACGCCATGTACTAGATGGAAAAAAATTCTCGTCGTATTCCATTTGGCATACATGAAAAGATGTTGAGAGAAACAGGAATGTTGGACCTTCATTGGTGTTATTGAGAACATGGGTACAATGACAGTTCGAAATATTAAAGGCTATTGGTGTTCAGATGTCGTAATCAGAATCCCATTCTTCGCAGAAGTTTTCACCAGGTCTAAATTTTTACAAATTTTTTGGGAGCTACATACCAGTACACCTCCTGACAGAACAATCAGGGATCCAAAACCCAAATTCAGCGTATCAGTGGTTTCTTAGAATATAAAGATTCTAAATTTAGAGAACATTTTATCCCAGGGAAAAACATCTGCGTGGATGAATCAATAGTAAAATTGAAAGGAAGGCTATCTTTTATCACTTACAATCCGAAAAAGTCGACAAAATGGGGAATCCGCGTTTATGGTTTGGCTGATTCAGCAACTCGATTTTACCTTATTTTGGAAGTATAACAACAAAGTCATTGATAAGACCACACCTTCCAGTATCTTCTAGGATTCCAGTGCATTTATATCATCAGTTAATGAGCGATCATCCAACTGCCACTGGCTATCATTTAATCACCGACCGATACTTTATCAGCATCGCATTAGCTGAAGAACTATT
Source organism: Phosphuga atrata (assembly GCA_944588485.1). NCBI lineage: Eukaryota > Metazoa > Arthropoda > Insecta > Coleoptera > Silphidae > Phosphuga > Phosphuga atrata. The sequence goes on along the minus strand of OX155905.1, from coordinate 27,310,224 downwards.
GAAATTGAAGAACTATTGAAAAACACAATGCTCTTAGCTTGGAGAGATAAGAGATTAGTGACTCTTCTTTCGACTTGGGATCATGCTGGATCTGTTGAACGAGAAAGAATCTTACAAGGTGGTGCTGAGATATTGTTAGAAAAGCCACAAGTTGTGTTGAATTATACATCTTAACGGGGGGTATGGATCGCGCTGACCATTATGCAGCCACTTACTCTTTTTTTTAAGAAGTCCTTAAATTGGTGCCGAAAATTGTTTTCTTGGGGAATGGAAATAAGTATAGTGAATTCTTATATCCTCTATAAAACTGTTAAGCAAGGTCGCAAAGAAAATGTAATGTTCCATTACCAATATCGGAAATGCTTGGTAAAACAGCTAGTAGGCAACTTTCATTATGAGAGAACGGCGATCACACTCTAGTCACTGAAATATATACTAACTGGAAGGAGCACTGCCTCTTGGCTTCTGCGGGCCGAGAGAGAGCATCACAATGTGTCTCTCGTATCGCTCTGTCTTCGTCTAGTACAGTCCAAAAGACAAACTAAATATGGGTCCGAAGTCTGTCGTCCTTTTTTCCTTGCAAATACAACAGTATTTTACCATTGTCTTTTTAAAAACAACTTTCATTACAATATATAAACTTCGGTTTATAATATGATCACCGATTGAACGATCTCACTCTCTTTCCTGATACAACTCAATACAACTAGCTTTACGCTCTGACTGTATCACATCCTCACACTCTCAACTACACTGTTGGCTAGACAAGGATGAAGCGAGGTCCTTGGGACCTCACTCTTGGCCCGCATAAGCCAAGAGGCCAGCGATCGTTCCAGTTAATATAATATATATATATATATATATATATATATATATATATATATATATATATATATATATATATATATATTTCAGTGACTCTAGTAATGATGATCGGATAAGTGCAAAACTCCATATAATTGCCAAAGGTTCAAAAAAAGATCGTATCGTGTGCTCCAATCAGTGGAATCAGTGGGAGGTGGAAGACGTCAAACAAGTTGTTTTTGTGAGACTTGTCCAAGCAACCTCACGATGCACTTAGGAAACTGTTTCAAGCGTTATCACACCATGAAAAATTATGCATTGTAAACCTAAATTATAGGAGTACAAGTTAATAAACTATTAACTTGTTTATAAGTAATGTTATTTATTGTTTCATTCAAAATTAGTAATGTCACAACCTGTAACTATCAAATACAGCTCATAATATTTCTATTTAACAATAAAAGAAATATCAGTTATCTCATATTAATTTGTTATGAGTTGTCACTGAAACAGCGTGGCTGTCGTAACTATTTGAGAATGGACGAATCTACATATTTCAAGCTATTTTTCTATAAATCCTTCAATTATTGCACGTACTGACGCCATGGCGTCATTTATGGTGCGGTAAATCCGTGGGTTGCCTTAAGTTAAAAATTTTACATTAAGATTTCACACTCGCGGTCAGTTTTTAGATGTATGTCAGTTCAACTGATCACTTTAAATGACGTGAATGGCGGGCTTTCTGCCCGCAGAAACTACGCAGACCTGCAGGGTTCTCGCAACACAAACTATACTGACCGCAAAGGGTTTAAAACCAATTCGAAGCGAACTGACGGAATTGTAATTACCAATTTAATCGTTGGTGTGTTCGTTTCCATGGTAATATTGTTGCATTTTCATAGAAGGTACTCTTTACCAACTCTGTACCATAGAAGGTACTAAGATACTTTTCATGTGAAATGTCCTAATTTTATTTCGGTTTTTTAATTAGTTTCAGGCTCGGTTTACGTTTGTACATAAAATATTTCAATGAAATTGATGTAATTCATAAGAAAGTCCATGCAAATTTGGTTAGTTTAGTGTTTTAATCGAGAAAATCATAATTTAAAATGCTCATTTTCGTCTCTAGACGTGAAAATATTTTCATCTCTAGAATGAAAAAATGTCAATTTCATGTAGGGGAAGCCGTGGAAAAATTTTTCACATATATCAGTAGAAAAATATATTTTGAATTTGTTAATTTCAACGAGAAAAAAAAAATTGTTTTGTTATAAAACTTAAATATGAGCTTTCGATATATGACAAATAAAATTATTCAAATACCAAATACCAAAACAAAAAAACATGACTAGACAAACAAAACTGGATAGACAAAAACAGATAGACAAAACTGGACGAACAGGAATAGACAGTCAGGATTCGACAGACAAGACTAGACAGGCAGGACTAGTTAGCCTACAGAGACAATCCTAGGCAAATAAGACTAAACAGACAAGCCTGGACAGACAAGATTATATAGACAAGACTAGACAGACAAGACTACACAAACAAGACTAGACAGACAATATTAGACAGACAAGACTAGACCGGCAAGGCTAGACAGACATACTATTTATTATTATTACCTTTATTGGAATATTTACAACAATTACTATAAGACTAACAATACAACATATCAAAACAAAAAAAAACAAAACAAAAAAAAATAACACATGGAAACAATAAAAAAAAGAACAAAAAACAGAACATAACAAATAACCCGACCCAAAAATACCCCAAATACTCAAACTTAAAAAAACTACACTTTAAAGAAACAAAAAAAAAAACAATAATTCTTCGCCCGCACTAACTTTTCTTTTTCTTACTCCCTAAACTCTTTCCACAATCACTCCCTTCCGCTCTAAAATTTCCCGCATTATGGGCCACCCGCTACCTGACTCGTCCATGCACGCTTCCCAGTCTTTACATTTATTTTTCTTTCCTTCTTCCCATGTTAGCCCTTTGCATTCTTCCATCCAATGTGCCCACCTGTCAGTACCCTCTCCGCATATGGTACACAAATTCTCCCTTTCATTCAGCTAGTACCTTCTTCCCTTTCTTCGTTACCGCACCGAAACCTGGCTATCCTATTTTGGCTACCGCTGGACCCTCTGCTTAGGTACAAAGGGAGTCTGCCGTACACTTGTACCTTGTTGTACTCCCGATTGTACCTGCTTTCGTCTATACGGCTTTGTCGTATCCTCAGCTCTATCTCCCTACTCCTTTCACCCAACAATTTTTCACACTTTACGCCTTCCCTTTTCATCCTTTCTACCTCCTCTTTCGACAACCCTACTCGTTCATACACTTTTTTCCATTCATTTCCCCATTTTGTTAGTCTAATCCCTCCGACACCTTCCTTCCTTGAACTATTGAACACCTCTTTAACTATCCTTTCATTCCCTAACCTATACACTTTCCTTTCGTATCTTGTCACTCTCACTGATGCTTCTACTGCAACTTTATACGCATTCGCTTCTTGTAGCACCAGGTACCCTGGCGTACTCCTGTCTAATTTCAACGCCCTTTTTATAAACTGGAGTTGTACCTTTTCTACTTGTTCTAATTTCGTTCATACCCCATATTTCCGCTCCATACAACAAAATACTCCGAACACACGCTTTCCACACTATCATTTTTGCCACGAAACTCTTCAAATTTATCTTTCCAAGCATTCCAAAACTTATTAGCAGCCACCCATGCTTTCTTACATACGAACTTAATGTGCTCATTATTGGACCCATTACTACCAAACATAAATCCCAAGTATTTGAACCTGCTAACCTGCTCTATAACCTCTTTCCCCCACATCAAGCTTTCCTCTTTCTTGCCAACTTTCTTTCTACACACCATCCACTTAGTCTTCTCTACATTCACACTTAACATTCTTTTCTCAAAATATCTTTTAATCCTTCCAATCATCTCTTTCATTTCCCCTTTTGTTCTTGCTAAAGAAACTATGTCATCCGCGTAAGCTAGAGACCACACTTTCATCCTACCTATTACCACTCCTCCTGCCTGCCCATTTTTTAAAACCTTTTCTAAGTCATTTATAAAAACATTAAATAGGACAGGGCTAAGTGGACACCCTTGCTTTAACCCTTTCCTAACCCAGAATCTTTCGGATTTTTTTTCACTTATTCTAACTCTGCAGCTTGTCTTGCCATATAGATCTGTAACTGCCTTCACTAGCCACCCACTAATTCCTTTTGCTCTCATCATTTCCCATAGCATGTTTCGGTTTACTGTGTCATATGCCGCTTTAAGATCTATGAATACAGCATACACCTTTCCACCTTTCTGTGCCAGCTCTTGCTCTATTACGTATTTTAAGGTAACCAGCTGGTCCGTTGTTCCCCTCCCTTTTCTGAATCCCCCTTGTACTTCCGGAATCACTTCCTTTTCCTCAATTTCTTCCTGAATTTTCATCTCCACTACTTTTGCATATATCTTATATGATGTATCCATCAGTGTGATGCCTCTGTAATTTTCTGCTTCTCCCTCATTTCCTGCTTTGAAAATTGGTACGATGTCCCCTTCCCTCCAGCTTTCTGGAATTGCTTGCTGTCCTTTGAAAATCTTGTTGTATAATTCGTGGAGTTTTTTTTGTATTGACACCGGCGCTAGTTTCCACGCTTCATTTGGGATTCCATCCGGACCTGTCGCTTTTCTTCTTTTCAGCCCACCCAGCACTTGCTCCATTTCCTCCCACATAATTTCTGGTCGATGGCCTTCTTCTTCTTTTCCGTCCTCTTCCACTGTCTCCTCTGCATCTTTATCATCTTTTCCGTCCAGTATTCTCCATCTCCATCTTTCCATCTTAATTTCATTAACTTTCCGGGTTGCTTTTTCCCCATTTTTGACAATAAACTTCCATATTTCTCTTTGACTATTGAGCTTCCTCGCCTCCTCTATTTGTTTTCTTTGCCACGTTCCTTTTTTGTTCTTCACAAGTTCTTTCATTTGATCCTTCATATTTTTTAATTTATCTGGAGTTCCTCCGCTCTGTCTCCATCTCTTGACATCCTCTCTCAACTGTTTTTTCTTGGAGATATATTCTTTATCAATCCATGCGCTGTAATAATGATCACTCCTGACATTTTTCCATACTATCGCCTCATGGACTTTAGATACCAGTTGTTCTAGGCTATTTATTGATTCTAGCTGACAGTCTTCCAGGTTGCGCTTAAATCTTTGTACCGCCTCTTTATTCCATATCGCTACTGATTTCTGCTTCTCCGTCTGTCCACTAACCACCGTTTTTCCTTTTACCGTTACTTCCAGCGGGAAATGATCCGACTATATCCTGTTCCCTACTTCCATGCTGATTATATCACTTGTTGCTGCCTCGTTTGCTACTACATAGTCTATCACTGACATCCCTCTTCCCCCTACATACGTTGTCACTCCACTCCAATCTCCCTCCGTGCATCCATTTAATATGTTCCATTTTCTTTCCTTCATCCAGTCAAGCCATTTTCTACAATCCGCGTTGATTATTTTGTCTTTGGATTTTCTTGTTACTTCATGTCCTCCTTCCCCGAGATTCCCAACCTGGCTCTCCCCTATTCTTACGTTCCAGTCCCCCGCAATTATAACTTTAGACAAGGTTTCCTCGTTTGTTTCCGTCTCTATTTCCGTTAATAATTCTTTTAGTCTTTTATTATTATAAACTGTTATACATTTCCATTTATCCCCGTTTAATTTTATCTTTCTTATTTGAATCCCTTCGCCGCAATCTTCTCCCCTATAATTTTTCTCTTCCTCTATGTTCTTCTTTACTCCGGTTATTAAACCGCCTCTTGGTCGCCCCATGTTGAAATCTCTTTTTGCCCATTGGCACTTCCACGCGAAGTTATCTGACAGTTCGTTCTTCACCTCCTCCCAATTCTTTTCGTCAATCCATGTTTCCACTATTCCAATTATATCGAAGCTCTTCATGTAAACCAACAAGTCATCCTTATAATCCGCTCTTAATTTCTTCAAACCTGCTACATTCCAACACAATATCTTCGTTTGCTCCGTGATCTGCTGGTTTTCCATCTCCCTATTCTTTCTTACTGAAATTTTATATCCTTTATTCCTGTAACATCATTGTAGTGGTACCACCTCTGGTCTACTTCCATTTTTCGGTATCCTACTCTTACAAACTTGCCTCTTTCCCTCAATTCTTTAGCTTTCTGTCTTATCTCCCTCTGCACCTCTCTTTCCTTCTCTGTGAGATCATTGTCCACGTAGACCTGCGATCCTTTTAATTGGTTTTTCATTTTCATTATCCTTAGTTTTTCCTCCCAGTTATTCATTTTAGTTAATATTGCTCTGGTTTTTCCATTTGTCGGGCTTCCTATTCTGTGCATGTTTTGTACCGCATTTATTTGAAATTTGTCCCTTAGCAAGTCCTCTACTTCCTTTTCCCACGTAGCTTCTTCTTTAATTCCATTCATAACTATATTTAACTTTCTTTCTTTCTTATCCTTTTCTTCCCTAAATCCCCTTTCCCTTCCCTTTTCTTGCTACCGTTATCTTTGCTTTTTTTCTGTTTCTTCTTTCTGTTTCCTTACACTAAGCCCCCTTTTCTCCTTCCTGTTCTCCTGGTATGATTTATTGGCTTTTGGGGCTTTCGTGGCCCCTTCTGTGGTAGGGCTGCGCTGGAAATTCGACGCTAGCGAACTACCAGCGGTTATACTCGCAACTAAACTTTTTGTCAAACACTCGCACGTCTTAATTACTCGAATTCTCGAACCGAACTCAGACAGACTAAATAGATAAGTCTAGACAGACAAGATTAGTCAGAAAAGACTAGACACACAAGACTTTTTTTATGGGGTGTAGATGGCATCTTACGGTTAGACATACAAGTGATCTCCTTGGAAAACTCTAGTACCCTGGGACTGCGTTATTAGCATTACATGTTATAGGCTGGTTGACAAATATATCTATACTGGCCCTTATCTACTTCCCCCTTCCAGTGTAGAAACGATTAGAAGTTCAATACATTTATTTCACTTGTCTCTCACCTTTTTCTTTTTGGGCTATGATTTTTTCCTATGGTGTCCCAGTTTTTTGTTATGGTGTCCCAGTCTTTTTTGGACTTCAAGAGTATATCCATCATATTTTTTGGGTGGAGTTTTTAGTTCTAAAAATATTTCTCCATGCCTACGACTAGTTCACGTTTTTATGACCGGGATGAGGATTTTGAACTACTGGCCCTTTATTGAACCACGCCTCTTGATATTCACGTATGAGTTTGTTGCTGGCTTTTTTCTCGGAATTTTGTTTTTACCTGCCTCGTACAGGTCTTTCCTGTACATTGCTTGTAGTTCAATTTGGGGGATTCCTGAGATTACGAGGACTGCGTTTCAAGATATCTGCATACACGTAGGGCCATACGTTGGACCGTAGATATTATCGCTATTTTCACATTATTTATTGCTTCTACCCACATAGGAGAACCGTATAGCATGGCGGAATGTACCACAGTGCTTAGTAGCCTGCGTTTGCTACTAGTAGCTCCTTCTAGATTGGGCATGAGCCTCTAGAATGCGGCTGTCATTCTAATTCCTCTCTTTAACGCCTTTTGAATATGTTCAGTGAAGGTTAGACTTTTATCAATCTCGCTGCGCCTAGATACTTTACGCTATCATTCGGTTTTATGTCCATGCCCATCGCTTTAAAGAGATGATGGCCAGTTTCCTAGCACGTCGGCAGGACAGCTTCGGTCTTTTCCGGTACCAGGTTGAGGTACCGAGTTAACAATCAGTCAATAATCAGCACAATTGCTAGGTTAGGTTTTTTAACACCATCGTGGACTATATTCCATAGTGTAGAGCCCATGCTTGAAACACTGGTCATTGTGGAACACCACTGGTGATGTTGAAGGGTCGGGAAGCGTCTTTTGCGTGTAGGATTGCTGTGGTTACACAAGCAGCTGCGCACCACCTTCAATAGATATGGAGAAATACCAACTTAAAACAAACGGTACACAGCCTGAATATATAAATATATTCATCCTTTCCAGAGCTCTATAACAATTATTGAAGCTTTTTAGGACTACCAAAACAAATCTCACATGAAATTTGTAAGTTATTTTACAGCTTTCGGTCCACCTTCATGGCACTCAACAAAAACCATAAAAATAACATTGTTTTTAAGGTCATGTCTTTCCGATACCTTAAGTGGATAGCCTATCTGTGGTTGCGTTCCGAGATTTATCCCTCATCAGCACAGCTTTGCTTCCATGAACAATCATTTGTAAACGTCTCACTTGAAAACCCATGTGATGTTTAGGGTTACATGTTTATAATTTTGACATTTTGTGAGAGAGACATGAACTTAGCAGGTTATTGATTGAACTAATAAGATAGAATTGGTGAAACCATCCTACGTGGTAAAACCAGCCTTCAATACATTCAGGCTGAATATATTTGTATATTTAGGCTGTGCTCCGTTTGTTTTAAGTTTGTATGATTTTCTATAACGTAGGATGGTTTCACCAATTCTACCTTATAGAGAAATACCATTTTGTGCTGCCAATCAGCGGAATTAAAGGCGTTCCTCATATCTAGTGTTACCAATTATTAAAAGAGTTTTATGATGCTCATCAGTTAATTTAGATCTGTAAACATTTCTTGTGTACTTCATTTTGGAGAAGGTCTTCTCACACAAATAAGTAGTACCAAAAACAGAAAACAGCCCGCGAGCAAATTTATGCAAATTATCAAATTGTGTCAGTGGAAGACTACTATAGGCCTACAACAATGTTGTGAGTAGTTAGCCCATGACCATATCAATGTAGATGTCATATTAATAATTATTCAACATAAAATTAGAATACTTCAGTAAACTAAATTTAATTTGCTATAAAAAATGTGTTCTCTAAAAGGAGTTTTCAAGTATGCTAGCTCTCCGCGGGCCGGACAAAATCTGTCCGCGGGCCGGATGTGGCCCTCGGACCGTAGTTTGGAGACCCCTGGTCTAGACAGACAAGACTAGTCAGAAAAGACTAGACACACAAGACTTTTTATGGGGTGGAGATGGCATCTTACGGTTAGACATACAAGTGATCTCCTTGGAGAACGCTAGTACCCTGGGACTGCGTTATTAGCATTACATGTTATAGGCTGGTTTACAAATATATCTATACTGGCCCTTATATACTTCCCCCTTCCAGTGTAGAAACGATTAGAAGTTCAATACATTTATTTCACTTGTCTCTCACCTTTTTCTTTTTGGGCTATGATTTTTTCTATGATTTTTGTTATGGTGTCCCAGTCTTTTTTGGACTTCAAGCTACTACTTTTGGACTACCTTATAGAGAAATACTATTTTGTGCTGCCAATCAGCGGAATTAAAGGCGTTCCTCATATCTAGTGTTATTAGTGAGCATATTTTGCGTGTCCTCAAAAAAGCGCCAAGAAGCTAGCAATTCTTGGCGCTTTTTTCTACGTTAATGGCATACTTAATTGCATCCATCGTTAACTTCCCATCTCTAAAACCGAACTATCTTTCACATAGATTCATCCTATTTTGGAGTTCTGATTTCAGCCGAGCTAAGGTTAGTTGTTCTAGGAGTTTTCCTACTACGTCAGGATGCATATAGGTCGGTATAAAGAAATTAGATCTGTGGGGTTTGTCTCCCGTTTTCATGACCATTAGCTTGGCCAGCTGTTTGTCTGGGAAGGAACCAGCCAGTTCTTGTTCTTCAAGTGCCATCTCCTCGTAGAAGGTTGGCTATCATCATAGCTATTATCACTTTTGATGTTGCAACTTTAAACAACTCGACGGAACTACAGTTGAACCATTTTATTGAGTTATTTAACCAGGAAATGCGTTTTATACCTTTGCTTCTTTTTTCTTGTATCTTTCCTTGCATAATATTCTGCAACAATACATATTTCTCTCCCCTCATCACGTGACCCAGATACTACAGCTTCCTCATTTTAATTGTGTGCAATAATTCTCGTTCCTTTCTCATTCTTCCCAGTACCTCCTCATTTGTTACCATGTCTACCCAACTCATTCTTAAGATCCTTCTATATGACCACATCTCAAATGCTTCCAGTCGATCACTTATATCTTTCTTTAACGTCCAGGATTCCTTCCCATACAGCAACACCGAGAAAACCTAGCATCTCAATATTCTGACTTTAAGTTGTAAGTTAAGATCTCTATTGCATAGCAGATTTCTCATTCTGTTAAATATGGTTCTGGCTTGTCCAATTCTTGATTTAACTTCTTCAGCGTACTCATCACTTTGTTTGATAGCTGTTCCTAAGTATTTGCATTTACTGACTTTCTCTACTAATTCACCATTGACCCATAAGTTTTCCTGTTTGTAATGGTCATAAATTTGGTCTTTTCGATACTTTAGGAAAGTCTGCACTCCATCAAGATCATTACTACTTGATCCATCAAGCAGTAACGAGTTGCGAGGAGAGCGGACTTACCTTAAATATCAAAAAGCTAAGTCCGCTCTACTCACTGCCAGTAGACTCCTGTTAAATATTCCAAGTGCCAAAGTTGTAAAGTTTTGTCTCATTATTATCATTCCATCAGGACCTGTTATTGCGGAGGCGGCTACTTGCTAGTTTAAGTTCTTCGTCTGTAAACAGCGAGGCATTAGAAAAGGAGCGTAGTTTCTAGGTTGGTTTAGGAAGGCTTGGAAATAGTGTTCCGACTATTTCCAGCAATTTCTCCATCGGTAATTGTGGATTGCGATAACGGATTATGAGACTTTTTGTAGCTTACCGGTAGGTTTTTCCCCATGTCTACACTTTTACACCACAAGTTTTCACAATGTGATTTCTTTGACAAATGATTTTCTTTAGAAAAAACTAAACAGATGAGAATAGACTAAACTACATTTACCAATCTTGCCAGGAAAATGTTCAGTGTATTTACAGAATGGGTTTTGTGTTATTTATTTAGTCTGTCAGCGTAGTCTTGTTGTGGAAATATGATATTGTCCGTAATCCATTTTCAAGTGAAATCAATAAAATCAATTTGTCGTAATACGTTCCGCGTTATCGGAGGACCGGTAAAGTTTTTCAATTTCAATCGACATTTTTTACGCCCGATACATTTGGAAATATTAAATTGGAATGCGGTTTTGTTACAAAGCCTCCCAAAAAAGATGCGAACTGAATTTAAAATCGTAAAGGATACACCATTTGTTAATCTAGTAAAATAGTAAACTAGATGAGCAAGAATTGACGTTTTTGTATGTCGTTTCTAATATTATACTACATGTTATTTTTTTATTATTATTATGAATACACTAGATTATCTTGGATTCGAAGTACAAACGTGCAGTATTGTATTCCTGACATTATTATATGCTATTATCGTACACATACTATTATATTCTATTATATTCGACTAGACAAACAAATGTATTCCATATGGGCCAGCGGGAGCGAGGGTTTAAGTATTTTGCGATTTACATCCCTTTGTTGTTTCCCAAGTTTTAATTGAAATTAAAAGGAACATCTAGTTAATTAAAACGGCGTGAAATAAATAAATAATATCGGTGGCGCATTCTAATTTTAATTTAAAATTTGAACCCACTTGAACTTCCTCGCTGCAAACAATCAAAACAGTCAACAGCAAACTAAAGTGCTATAGTTAATTGCAGATTTATTCTAAGATTTATTAAAACAAGGAACATGTCTAGTCCTCTTGGTCTAGTTCTGTCTGTATAGTATTGTCTGTCTAGTTTTGTCTAATCAGTCTTTTCTATCTAGTCTTGTCTGTTTAGTCTTGTCTGTCTTATCTTGTTTGTCTAGTCTTGACTGTCTAGTCTTGTCTGTCTAGTCTCGTCTGTCTAGTCTTGTCTGTCTAGTCTTGTCTGTCTAGTCTTGTCTGTCTAGTCTTGTCTGTCTAGTTTTATCTGTCTAGTCTTGTCTGTCTAGTCTTGTCTGTCTAGTCTTGTCTGTCTAGTCTTGTCTGTCTAGTCTTGTCTGTCTAGTCTTGTCTGTCTAGTCTTGTCTGTCTAGTCTTGTCTGTCTAGTCTTGTCTGTCTAGTCTTGGCTGTCTAGTCTTATCTGTCTAGTCTTGTCTGTCTAGTCTTGTCTGTCTAGTCTTGTCTGTCTAGTCTTGTCTGTCTAGTCTTGTCTGTCTAGTCTTGTCTGTCTAGTCTTGTCTGTCTAGTCTTGTCTGTCTAGTCTTGTCTGTCTAGTCTTGTCTGTCTAGTCTTGTCTGTCTAGTCTCGTCTGTCTAGTCTTGTCTGTCTAGTCTTGTCTGTCTAGTCTTGTCTGTCTAGTCTTGTCTGTCTAGTCTTGTCTGTTTAGTCTTGTCTGTCTAGTCTTGTCTGTCTAGTCTTGTCTGTCTAGTCTTGTCTGTCTAGTCTTGCCTGTCTAGTCTTGTCTGTCTAGTGTTGTCTGTCTAGTCTTGTCTGTCTAGTCTTGTCTGTCTAGTCTTGTCTGTCTAGTCTTGTCTGTCTAGTCTTGTCTGTCTAGTCTTGTCTGTCTAGTCTTGTCTGTCTAGTCTTGTCTGTCTAGTCTTGTCTGTCTAGTCTTGTCTGTCTAGTCTTGTCTGTCTAGTCTTGTCTGTCTAGTCTTGTCTGTCTAGTCTTGTCTGTCTAGTCTTGTCTGTCTAGTCTTGTCTGTCTAGTCTTGTCTGTCTAGTCTTGTCTGTCTAGTCTTGTCTGTCTAGTCTTGTCTGTCTAGTCTTGTCTGTCTAGTCTTGTCTGTCTAGTCTTGTCTGTCTAGTCTTGTCTGTCTAGTCTTGTCTGTCTAGTCTTGTCTGTCTAGTCTTGTCTGTCTAGTCTTGTCTGTCTAGTCTTGTCTGTCTAGTCTTGTCTGTCTAGTCTTGTCTGTCTAGTCTTGTCTGTCTAGTCTTGTCTGTCTAGTCTTGTCTGTCTAGTCTTGTCTGTCTAGTCTTGTCTGTCTAGTCTTGTCTGTCTAGTCTTGTCTGTCTAGTCTTGTCTGTCTAGTCTTGTCTGTCTAGTCTTGTCTGTCTAGTCTTGTCTGTCTAGTCTTGTCTGTCTAGTCTTGTCTGTCTAGTCTTGTCTGTCTAGTCTTGTCTGTCTAGTCTTGTCTGTCTAGTCTTGTCTGTCTAGTCTTGTCTGTCTAGTCTTGTCTGTCTAGTCTTGTCTGTCTAGTCTTGTCTGTCTAGTCTTGTCTGTCTAGTCTTGTCTGTCTAGTCTTGTCTGTCTAGTCTTGTCTGTCTAGTCTTGTCTGTCTAGTCTTGTCTGTCTAGTCTTGTCTGTCTAGTCTTGTCTGTCTAGTCTTGTCTGTCTAGTCTTGTCTGTCTAGTCTTGTCTGTCTAGACTTGTCTGTCTAGTCTTGTCTGTCTAGTCTTGTCTGTCTAGTTTTGTCTGTCTAGTCTTGTCTGTCTAGTCTTGTCTGTCTAGTCTTGTATGTCTAGTCTTGTCTGTCTAGTCTTGCCTGTCTAGTCTTGTCTGTCAAGTCTTGTCTGTCTAGTCTTGTCTGTCTAGTCTTGTCTGTCTAGTCTTGTCTGTCTAGTCTTGTCTGTCTAGTCTTGTCTGTCTAGTCTTGTCTGTCTAGTCTTGTCTGTCTAGTCTTGTCTGTCTAGTCTTGTCTGTCTAGTCTTGTCTGTCTAGTCTTGTCTGTTTAGTCTTGTCTGTCTAGTCTTGTCTGTCTAGTCTTATCTTTCTAGTTTTGTCTGTATAGTCTTGTCTGTCTAGTCTCGTCTGTTCAGTGTTGTATGTCTAGTCTTGTCTGTCTAGTCTTGCCTGTCTAGTCTTGTCTGTCAAGTCTTGTCTGTCTAGTCTTGTCTGTCTAGTCTTGTCTGTCTAGTCTTGTCTGTCCAGGCTTGTCTATCTAGTCTTGACTGTCTAGTCTTGTCTGTCCAGTCTTGTCTACCTAGTTTTGTCTCTCTAGTATCGTCTTTAAAGTCTTGTCTGTATAGCATTGTCTGTCCAGTCTTTTCTTTCTAGTTTTGTTTGTCTAATCTTGTTTGACTAGTCTTGTCGGTCTAGTCGTGTCTGCCTAGTCTTGTATTGTCTGTTATTGTTCAAAATGATACGATAAGATTTGAAATGTAGATTCTGATAATGTGTTTTGTTTCAGATGTTGTCAGGAATGTGCTAGGACGGAGGGCGAGCCGTGCGGCGGTGAGCAGGGATTTAGCGGGTCCTGCGAGCCGGGATTGTCCTGTCAGCAGCCGGGCCCGTCGCCCTCGGAGGGCACATGCAGGCCCATCGTCTTCGATGTGCCGAACGACACGTGAAACACGCCGAAGTGAGAGGGCGATAAAGGTAAGTGCCAATTTCGCGAAATATTATGTTCGTGTATTCGTTTTTCCGCGCGTCAAATATTTTCCTATCACGTTTTATGTCCTCTGGATAGCAAGTCGGAATGGTTGCGGATGTTTTTTTTGCTTTTATGGACGGTGACGTGCGCTCCTCGTGGAGGGAATTTTCTCTCTGAATGCGGAAGTTTTTCGGGGAAGTTTCTGCTAGGAAATGAAAGTCATTTTCGATTCTGCCCCCTGTTATTACGGCTGGCGCTATAAAATTATTTAATAGGGCGGTAAATTTCATTTTAATATTTGCAGAAAATGTTGAATTAAAATTTCATGACACTTTAGCTAACGATAAACCTAGAAGATACCATGAACATATTACCGACGAATAGCGATTAGAAATAATTATATTAGACTAGACTACAAAAGACCATGCAAAACCATATAAGTCCAGATAAGACCAGACAAGAACGGACAAGACCGGTCAAGACCAGACAAGACCAGACAAGACTAGACAAGATTAGACAAGACCTGATAAGACAAGACAAGACCAGACAAGACCAGAGTAGACCAGACAAGACTAGACAAGAATAAACAAAACTTGACAAGACTAGACAAGATTAGACAAGCTTAGACAAATCTAGACAAGACCAGACAAGACCAGGCGAGACTGGACAAGACCAGACGTAAACCGACAAGACTATAAAAGAGCTAACAGGACTACACTGTGTTAGTAACTATTATTGGAAATGTATTAAGGGATGGAGGGCATGTAATGGATGATTGGATATTTGCTAGTCCATAAAACAATGTCCATGGCTGCGGTTTACCGATATCGTAAAGTAAATGTACGATGCATAATGCAGCTGCATGTTGCTAGTGCGGCCGGGGGAGTGCGGATTCGTTGCATTTTCCATTAGCCGGAGATCGTGTCGATTAAAACTGTATTACGTAATATATTATGGTTATCGTTTGCTGCAATTCATGCTAATTAGCTCATGTAACTAACACATGCAATATACTAAATATAATAAGGAGGCAGAAGAGGGAAATGAATGTATTTAAAAATCTCGTAGATTAGTATTTTCTTGTCTCCTCCGACCAGTCAGAATGATATAAGAACAGAATATACCAGAATAGACAAAATTAGACTAGATAAAATCAGACAATGAGATTGACCGAATCGTTGTTAAAATCTCAATAATTAGTTTTCATAAAATCCTTTTCCCAAGACCGGCCTGGATCCATACATCATTATCTAATGGTGTTACAGTCCTTGTAGGACCTGGGACCTCCTCCCAAAGCCTTTTTCCAAGAACCACCTAATATTATAACAAAAGGATAAGAACTTAATATACTCAGACAACAAGTTATTATAAAAAAATTGATTATATGATACTAGACATGTTAGTAAAAGACTAGTTATAAACAGATGAAACTAGACATTGGACAAACTCAGACAATAATATGGGAGTCTAGATATAACTAGGTCTTTTATTGCCATATGATTTCGCTGCGCTGGCAAGGATTTTCGAGGGAGGTTTTTGCTAGTGTTGTATAATAAAGGATAAAGCGTGCCATAAGTGCGGCTTTATCGCTAACTGGAGGAAAAAAAATGTAATCCCTCTCATGTTTTGAATAGGCGTCTTAAATAAAGCTTATCCCACCTTCCAGGAACTCATTCGTTAATACACGAGTTTTTTATATTTTCATTTGAATAGTATTACAATAGTATCTAGCCTTGCCTTATCTTATAAAGTCTCTCTCTGTTTAGTCTTATCTGACTAGACTCGCCGGATCTTATCCGTTGAGTCATGTCTGCCTAATCTTGAGTGCCTATTCTTCACTTCTTAATCTTATCCGTTAAGTTTTGTCTGTCAATCCGAGAAAGTATGGTCTTCTCTGTACAATATAATATAAATAATAGGTATAGTTTTGTTCTGTCTAGTGTGATCTAGTTCTTGTATGCCAAAACACTAATAAAATCAAACAATTAGTAATTACGCGGGTTCGGGTTCTGTTGTAAATGAATCTGAAAATACTGTAACCAATTAATTTTCTGTTGTGCCGGTCAAAAGGGAAGTTGGGAGCGGGTGTTATAAACGAATTGTTCTTTGACAATTGAAATGTATTTAGTTAAATTGAATGAGAAAATAAAACTCGTTTTCGTTTTTTTCGCTCGCTGCCTTTTTGCTCTGTATATTTTCATTCGGTTTATTGCATTATTCATGGGCACAAATAGGCAGAGACAATTGAATACGCGAAACGGAGCAACGGCGGACCAAAGCCAGGAGAAAAAAACTCGTTTAGATAATTTCGTTTATTCTGTACTTTTCATTTTATTTCATAAATAGCTGAACTAGTTAATTCCGCCACGCTTTATACAGACAAGGAAAATTAAAAATAATTACGTAAATCTGCTTAAATTCATTTTTTTCTGACAAGACAAATGAAACTAGTTAGTCACACTACACAGATAAGAATAGATATTCTAGACTAGACCGACAAGATTAGACAGACAAGGGTAGACAGACTAACCTAGATAAACAAGACTGAGCATTAAAGACTAGCCAGACAAGACTAGCAGACAATACTTTTTTTTTGTTGGGGACGTAGTAAGCACCTGACGGTTAACTTAGCAAGAGGACCCTCTGAAATATCACAAGCCTCTTGGGACCGCTTTTCGCATAACTTTTAAGATGTTGCTGCATAGTGTCGCCCTTACATCCCACTTCCACTTGCAGTGTTTAGGGTTTCAGGTACTAACATTTTTCATCCTTTCGGCTTCTTTCCCTTTCTGCTCGTCTAGCATTTTTATTGTCATGATGTTTTGGATCATCCTTGATGTATCTGCCCATAAGTCCTCCGACAAGATCATTTGTTCAAGCTTATTTTTCCATTTATCCCTTTCAGGTATTCAATCGGTTACTCAAAAACGGTATGCGCCGCGCTGTCTCTGCGTCCACAGTAAATACAGAGCCAATCTGTGGCCCTACCGGTGCTATAGAGAAAGTTCCTGAGAGAGCCCTGTCCGCTTAAAACTTTGGTGACGTAAAAATTGGTTTCGTCGTGTTCTCTTGTTGCCCAAAGCTCCTTGTCAGGTATTAGAATTCTGGCCCAGTGTCTATTAATAGATAGACTCCACTGGTTTTCCTAGGCCTGGTACATTCGGGCCTTCGCTAGTGCATTTTTGTCGGGCTGTGTATCATCGCCGTTAGATCTGCCATTGTAGACTTCTACCTTCTCTTCTACCATAGGTTCTATTAGTAGTATGCCGGTTAACACTAGGGCAGCATCCCTAGAGACAGTCCGGTAAGCACTGCATACTCTTAGCGCCATTTTCCTTTGAACGGTTACCAAGTTTTGTTTAATCACCTGTTTTCTCAAAGCATTTGCCCAATTTGGGGCTGCGTAGAGCATTGTGGAAGCAAAGAAGTTTTCGCTCACTACTGCGGGTTCCCACTACGCTGGCAATTAGTTTATCTAACGCTGCTGCAGTTTTCAGTGCTTTAGCTGCCACTGTGGTGATATGGCGATTAAAGGATAGGCTCTTATCAAAGATTACACCTAGATATTTTAGCGATTCCTTTGGGATTATTTTTTCTCCTTTTATTTTGAATGTGATGGGTTTCGCTTTTCTTAGTCCAGTTAGAAATACTGCTTCTGTCTTTTCTGGAACAAGATTCAGTTTCTTGAGTGTCAAGTGCCAAGTCATCAGCGAAGCCCACGATGTCCACACCCTCCGGTAGCTTTAGTCTGAGGACTCCGTCGTAAAGGACATTCCATAGTGTCGGTCCTAAAGCAGAGTCCTGTGGCACCCCACTACTGACACCACGCTTCACTAATTTGTTGTTTTCTTGGAGTACAAATTTCGTGTTACGTAGGTAACTATGGTGAGATACCTCTTGCTGAGAGCTCCTCAAGATTGTTTGCCGGGCAACTGAGTTGAAAGCATTGCTTACGTCAAGAGTGATAAGGGCACATAGCTTTCTAGTTATCTTGCAAAATTTTTGCTACTTCACTGACTTTTGCTACAGCGTCTACTGTAGATTTTCCCTCTCGAAAGCAATATTTTTTTTCTGATAGTTGTTTAAATGACCTCCTAGTTTTAGTCTCCAAAGTATCAGGTGTTCCAAGAGTTTGCCCGAAACATCTAAGAGGCAGAGGGGCCTATATGGGGGACCTTCCTGTGGTGGTTTATAACCTTTCTTAATTAGCACAAGCTTGGCTTTTTTGTCGTCGGGAAAGATCCAATCGCTAGCTATATGGTTCATTACGTTTAAGACATATGTTGGGAACTTATCCACTGCGGTTTTTAAAGACTTAGGTGGGAGTCCGTCTAGTCCTGGCGCTCTACATTATGAGTTGGGAACAGTGCATTTACCACCTCCAAAATCTTTTTCGTCGGAACCTGTAAAATTATATGCCTTACTTTCCGACCTCGCATTGCAATTCTATACGCATCCCCCCAGGTATCTTCGTTAATTTTTTCGCATAATTTTTGCCAATGGAGGCGTTTAGAATCATCTATTTTTTGTCTGAGAGACTTTTTGACAGTTCCAGTTACATATTGGTGTCTGTATTTTCCCTCTGCATTATTTTTTCCTTTGGGCAGATGTACGTGTATGCGTCTAGACGCAATGCGGCCTTTGCCGTGGCGATTTCATCGTTCCACCAATAGACACGCCTGGATTTTACGAACCGCTTTTTTTGTAGGAACGTTGCTTCATATGCTTTGCTAGTGTTATTATAAACGATTCTGCTTTACGATCTTTTGTGGCTTTTTAATTTGCTCCTCGAGATTAAGGCCGAAGTTTTGTAATATTGCGGGCGTTGTTCTGGTTGGCCATCTCCTTTTACCCATGTACCTGGGGGAGATGCACGATTTACAGTCTTTTATTGTGTAGAAGATGTAATTGTGGTCACTCAATGATTCCAGCCATAGGACTTTCAAGTTTCCTATTTTATTTGCTAAATTATTAGTTGTGAGTGAGGTCAATAATCTACTGGAACTCACTGCGCTGGAATGTTGGTTCATTACCTTAATTTTTTATATACAGGTCCATGGTGGAGATCCAGTCGATTACAATATCGCCATGTGAATCCATTTTTGGTGAGCCCCAATATGGCGATTTCGCATTAAAATCGCCTGCTATGAGTTTTGGTTTTCGTTGGTTTCGCATGCAATCGCTCATATCGTCCAATGCCCTTTGTAAGTGGTCCAGATTCTGATTGGGCAAAAAGTAGCAACTATAGAATGTTCTGCAGTCTCTATCCATACGTAGCCAGTTCCACATCCACTTGTATTGGAATAGTTTTGTTTATTGCTCTTATTGCTGCATCTTTATATTGGTCTGCATACTATTTTGTATTATTAATTATTTTTTTGTTTGGCTCACTTAGTATTATGATATCTACATTTATCTCAGAGACTGTGACATGCAGCAGATCAGGAACCCTACGGGATCTCATTGCATTTAATTGAAGGACTTTCAACATTTTAAATTTTTTTGGTGTTGCCTTGCCCCCGCCAGCGCTTTCTGGAGATTTGGGCACATACCAGAATTTGCCCGGTGTCTCTTGCTTTGACAAAACGGGCATAATTCTTCGCCTTGGCACTGTTTGGCAATGTGGCCTTCTTGGCAGCATGTTAAACAAAGTTTTTTTGTAAGGTCCGTTGAATTCTTTTGCGGTATGTCGTATTTGCTAGCATTTGTGGAACTTGGTAAGATTTATTCCTGGCCTTAATCAAATCAAAACAAATAGTATTTATTTCGATATTTAAACTTTACATTTGAACAAGCAGCAAACGCGTTATAATACAAACTTAACGAAATATGTCAAACAAACAAAAAATAATAATACGAATAAAAGTAATAATAATAGTAGTAGCAACATTGAACATAATAATAGTAATTATAATAATTTTGATAATAAAAATAATAGTAATAATTAAAATAAATATAAATCAAAAATGCATCAATAATGGTATAAATCTATATACATTTTTGAATTGAAAAATTCACTTTGTTTTTTACCACACTTATATTATGTAAAAATGTTATATAACTTATTATTCACAGTTATATAAATTTCTACACATATCACGACTAGAGTTTCGACGTTTGACGGTCATTTTCAAGTGACTTAACAAATTGATGAGGTTGAATATATACCCTTATAGTTTTGGTGGGGGGGGGGGGGGGGCGTTGTTTGTCCGAAGATGAGGACTTATCTGTTTGAGATTGGGTGAGATTAAAAAGTTGGGAAAAGATTAGGTCAGTTTGCTCGTTTAGGAGATTAACCGAGGGATTACGGTTTTTTTTTGAAAATTGAAAATTTACTGGATGTAATTTTTTTTTGAAATTACATCCAGTAGAATTCGCTATCTTTGATGACTTTGTTCGTGATAATGTAAGTAGGGTCAACCACCTAAAATATTTAAATTTAAAAAAGAAACTATCCGTTCTCGTAAAGAACAAAAAGTCCGAATATCAAAAAGTAATGTCCAAACCGAATCTAGTGTCTAAATGTATCAACTTCTCAAAAGTTATCTTCAGTCCTATTGAACAATCTTTTCTTTCCCAAAACCCCAACTACACCCCATTCATCAATAACAAATCCGATAAATCCACAATATTTGTAGAGTCTGCTAAAAAAACTGCAAGAACCTCTTATACCCCGAGCCAAAATAGCCGATCATATAAAATCGTACGCCCGTAATTCTACCACAGACTCCGCAGTGATCAAATCGATAAAAACAAAATTTGAGTCCAATTCTTTAGTCCTTACAAAAGCCGATAAATCCAATTCGATAGTCGTCCTGGAAAGAGAACAGTACATTAATAAAATGAACTCTTTCATTTCAACAGAAAAACTAACTCCCTTGAAAAAGGATCCTACACAAAAATTCCAATTTCAAATTAGAAGTCTCTTAAAAAATATTACAACTTTGTTCTCCGAATTTGAGAAATTTAAAATCATAAATCAGAATCCCACAGCTCCCAGACTCTATGGTTTCATTAAAACTCACAAACCCGATTCTCCCATTAGACCCGTTGTCTCCTATATTAACAGTGCAGCAAGAGTTTTGGCAATTAAACTGAATACTCTTTTCAAAAAATACACCAAATTTACCCCAAAATATTCTGTAAAAAATTCACTCGCCCTTTCGGAACTGCTCAAACCAATAACAACCCCAATAAACTCCAAACTCGTATCTTTTGACGTTAGTAGTATGTTTTCTAATATACCTACTAAAGAGTGTCTCGAAATCATGCAAAATTTAATTGATAAAGCTAATTGTCATCATCTTATAAAATCTGAACTTTATGAAGCCCTGGAAACATGTGTTAATCAAAATTACTTTAAATTTTATAACACTTACTATCAGCAAACATCAGGTCTAGCAATGGGTTCGCCATTAAGTCCCCTTTTAGCCGATCTATTCATGTCAACTATCGAAGAAAAAATCTTCAAACTAGATTTCTCCAAAAAACATATTTCATTTTGGTATAGATATGTCGATGACGTAATAGCGTGTTTTAGTGGTAGACCAATTTCTCAACCTAATACGTTCATCCCAAAATTAAATTCACCATCGAGGTAGAAACAGACAACAAAATAAACTTCTTAGACCTTACTCTGATTCACAAAAACAACAAAATAGAATTTGATATATACAGAAAACCCACCAATGTTAACTCTACAATCCCGTATTCATCATTTCACCCGATAACACACAAACTAGCGGCCTATCATTCAATGATACATCGAGCCTTTTCAATCCCCCTTTCCACAGAAAAGAGAATCAAAGAATTAAGTACCATCATTTCAATCGCTACAGAGAATAGTTTCCCAACAAAACTCATCCAAAACATTATCAATAATAAACGAACCCAATTCGCAATGGCCCAAATTTATCCGAAAACCTCAAATTCAGACAAAACTTTCATCTCCCTGACATATTTTGGCAAAACAAGCGAACACATCGCAAATGTCCTTCGAAAGCAAAATCTTCAAGTAGCATTTAAACCCTCCTCTAAGTTGTCCAACATATTGTTTAATGCCAAAGACAAAATCGATCCCATTAAAAAATCCGGCGTATACGAAATTCTCTGTTCCGAATGCAATAGCGTGTACATAGGGCAGACAGGACGAAGTTTTTCAACACGGTTTTCAGAACATTCTCTCGCTTTTCGTCTGAAAAAAGACACTAGTTCTTTTTCAAACCATTGTCTCGAATGCAATCATAAATTCCCAGAAATAGATCTAAAAATCTTGCATAAATGCAACAAAGGCCCGAAACTAAATCTCCTAGAGTCTTTAGAAATTTTCAAAAAAACCCGAATCCCTCGGTTAATCTCCAAAACGAGCAAACTGACCTAATCTTTTCCCAACTTTTTAATCTCACCCAATCTCAAACAGATAAGTCCTTATCTTCGGACAAACACCCCCCGTTAATCTACTAGACAACTAGGATAGTCCGTATTTGCTTCGAAAATCTTTTAATGTCTGTGATGGCTTTTAACTACCTTGGGACTGTATTATATATTTTTAGGTGTGTATATGGTGGCAAACTCTCGATCATAGTTAACTTGTGTTTAGGCAACTTCAATTCAATTCAACTTCAATTTTGCTACTAGCGTTAGGTTTTAGGGTTTTTAATATTTTTAATAAAAGTAGCCAATAATTGTAAAATTTCAATTTCTTTTTTTGCCTTTTGGATTTCGGGGTTTGTAAACATAGATAAATTCTTTGAATTTGTTGGGATAACACTTTTCTTAGGGTAAAATTCATTAAAATGTGTCATAAAACCGTTTATAAATACTCCCCATTGGGTGTTCACATCCGTTTTGTCCTGTATGTATAGTTCCCCCAAAGTTCGTTTTGTGTTTTATCCATATTTGCTTGGCAGAATGATCGATGAGCGAAGATATAACAAAACAAAATTTTCGCACAATATAAGTCATAACTACATAGTTAAAAACTCTAGGCCTAAGGCCTCTTGCACACACACGGTTTTTCGCCGTGAAAATCTACGGTTAAATCGCCGTGTGTAGGCACGGTCGTCAGTGTTGTATGGATCACTATGGAAGCTTGTTCACATACACGGTGCAACCACGGCACGGCGCCGCCGCCGTATGTACCGTGTCTGCCCTTCGGCGCACCGCGTCTACGCACGGTGTGTTTTTCAACAGTGTTGTATTGCAATATATGGGAGTCTGTCGACGGCGCCGGACTTTTTCACGGCGACAATTTTTTTCAATTGGTTTGCAGGACAGTTTTCACAAATCATTCTTAAAATGAATATAAATCAAGAAATATTGATTACTTTAATTCAAGAAAGGCCCATAATTTGGGATAAGACCATCGACAATTATAAAAATAAGAGGTTAAAATATGATTCTTGGAAAGAAATCTTTATTCATTTACAGCCGACGTTTGAAGATTTAAGTGGTGAAGAAAAAAACAATTTTGGTAAGTAACAGATTAACTATGATAAGTAACTATGTAACTATGATTAACTATGTAAGTAACAGATATATAATTTTAATTTACAAAATCTTAATTAAGCATAGTTATTTTAATTAGAGAGGCTACCTTCGTTTGACATAAAATATTGTGCAAATCTGTTGCGAACTTCATTAGCTGCCAAACTTCCGCGAACTACATTCGTGATAGGTAGTTGTATTAGTTTTGATTCTGAATCAAGGGTGGGCTCGTTTTCACTCGCATTATGTAACTGAAACCTTTCCTCCTTATGTACAAAATTTTGCAAAACACAACATGTTTTCACAATATCTACTGCCAAATCGATGGACACATTCATTGGCCGGAGAAAAATACGCCATTTATTGGATAAAATGCCAAAGGCACATTCAACAAATCTTCGTGCTCTTGTGAGTCTATAGTTAAACGTTCGTTTTAATTGATCAAGTTGATGACCTCCGAATGGACGAAGTAAGTGGTAGTGCAAAGCAAAAGCTTCGTCTCCAACAAACACAAACGGTAATTTGTAGTCAGTACCAGGCAAACGTGTTGCATCGGGAAGGTTAAATGTGTTGTTTGTTAAATTTTGCCAAAATGCGGTTTCTTTAAAAACACTGGAATCACATTCCTTTCCGTAGGCGCCAATATCAAGAAATATAAAGTTGTAATCGCTATCTACTACCGCCAATAAAACTATGGAAAAATAATGTTTGTAATTTAAAAACATCGAACCACTGTCCACGGGCTTACCACGGCTTTAATGAGTTCAAGTCTGGTTCTGGAGCAAAAAAAATAATAAAAAAATACATGTTTTATGATGAAATGTCATTCATAAAAAAAATTGTTGAGCATCGCAAGACCGATTCCAACATGCATGAACATGTTAATGATTCTTGCTTCAGTAATGAAGAATCAATCCATGACCAGAATCAATCAAGCTTGGGGAACGCCAAAAGTTGTGAGACTCAAAGGGCTAAAAAATTAAAAAAAAAGAACTTAGTGAAGTTGACATTAAGTTTATGAAGTTTATGGAGTCAACAGAACGGGACGAGAGAGAGAGAAGCCGTAGTATGAACTTTTTTAGAGGAATCGCTGATACAGTTAACAAGTTTAGTGATGAAAATATGATAGACTTTCAGTTTAAAGTCATTTCAATCATTAAAAGCATTTAACATAGAGAGCAATATATATATATATATATATATATATATATATATGTATATATATATATATATATATATATATATATATATATATATCTACATCAAGAAATCAATGGGATCATGGCCATCAAGGATATCTAAGTGGCACAGCATCGGCAAATTCGCTAGATCAGGCTTTAGAATCAGTCATCCTCAGACCTCTTCATACGAGTTTGAACACGGCTCTGGGTCAGAGCCAGAGCCAATCCCCAAGCGACCCGAATCGCAAGTATCTGTATACAGTGCGAATGATGAAAGTACCTCTGCAGATTCTCAAGCTAGTATTGAAGGAGAATTCGATTTCAGTTCTGCATTCCAGTAATATGTTTAGCTTAGTTTTCACATGTGTAATGATTAAAGTACTTATTTATAAATATTATAATTACTGTACATTTTTTTAGTGTGTTAAATAAATAGTTTTAAATAAAAGTATGCAATTTAATTTTGTACTTACCTCAAAGTTACAGCCAATCTTTCTGCGGGCGATATACGGGGTCGCATATTAGTATCTTGATGTTTTAATTTCTGCGATAATTTTTGCAGCAATTTGTCGAATGTCGTTTTCTGCATTCTAAAATAATTAAAAAACTTGTCTTCATCATCCCTCAGTTGATTCTTCACAAGTGTGTGAAATGCGCCAAATTCCTCCCTTTTTTCTATAATCGGATGTATCCAAAACCTTCTTTTAATGTGTCTTTCTTTTTTGAGTTTCCTATACATGCAGTAAGCAATGATCATTTTTTTTATAAGGATTCATGACGCACGTCCTGCAGCTTGACCAGATAAAACGCATCTGAGCCGTAGCTGGCCGTTGTTTCGTACGGTGGCTTTGCCGTGTCATATACAAGCTAGCACGGTTTCTTAACCGTACGGCCGTACGGTTAAGAAACCGTGTCGTGTACAAGAGGCCAGACAAGAGTTAGGATATATGTTTTCCAGTTTAGGTAGCAGTCTATGTTTACTCGAAGAAGTTTTATGTCAGTAGTGATTTCTAGTTCGTTTTGTCCTATTTGCAACTGTTTTGGATAATTTATCAGCGATCTGTTTGTCTTAAAAATAATGATACTGGTTTTTGCTGTGTTCATAGTTACCTTATTGATATTGAACCAATCAATGATTTTTGACATGACGTAGTTTGCATTAATGCTTATTTCTTCTGCTATGTTACTGTTAATTAACATGCTTGTATCATCTGCAAATATTACCATTTTATGTAGTGATGATATAATTGAAGGTATGTCATTTATATATAATTTAAATAACAAAGGTCCCAATATACTTCCCTGAGGAATCCCTGTTGAATGATTTCCCTGATTTCGCTGAGGAATGTTTTTGACTTTACTTCCTGGCTTTTTGAAACAATCCTTGTTAGTTGATTCCTGTTAGTTAGGTAGCAATTAAACCTAGTTAGGGCAATTCCCCTTACACCATATTTATATAATTTCTCTAAAGGAATACAATGGTCCACTGTATCCTAGGCTTTTGAGAGGTCGATCAATATGCCACATAAGATGGATTTATCTTCTAACTGTTTAGATATGTGCCCATGATTATGAAAGTGGTCTAATTCAAAATTAAAAAATAAAATAGTTCATCAGTTATTTCACACAGTATTATTTTAAACTACATTTATTCTATGTAATTTTTACGAAAACGTCGAAAATGATCCATTAGGTAGTGGTTGTAATTTCAACAATATATGGAATTCACTTAGTGTTAATAATATGGTGTGAAATAACTGATAAACTCATTTTTTCAAATTTTGACTTTTTTACCACTAGCGAGCACTTTCATAATTATGGGCACATATGTCCATTCTAGGAAATTTATTGTTTTTATGTATATGATCTTTTCAAAAATTTTGGAAAAAGTTGGTAGTGTACTTATTTGTCTATTCTGGATTCAAAAAGTCTAATTTTGTTTCTTTAGATTAGCTTTATAGTTTGGGCTTTTGGAAGTGCTTCTGTTGGAATCTGGTTTTACACATAGCACGGTCTTAGATTTCTTACCTCCACATTCTTCTCGTGTTCACCTATGTCGAGGTGTTCTCTTATCGCGTTTTCTACTTCGTCCGCTGTAGTAACAGCGTCTAGGTCCTAGACGTGCAATATTACGATATCAGTTTTGGAACGCACATTTGTTGTTGGGCACTTGTATGCTATGCTTTTCCTTAACTCCTGTGATTGGCCACCTTTTACCTCTAGTAAAAGTTCTCCTGTTCTGACTTTACGCATCTTTGTGAGGAATTTTCCTGATGTTTTTATGTCAATTTCATTTCGTATCATCTTCACGAGATTCCGATATGATCGCCCCTTCTCTTTTACAAAAACTGCTTCAGTATTTTTTTCCTGTGATCCTCTGTCCTTTTTGCTTAGGCTTTTTTACAATCTCTGTCCAATTTGTGTCGTTTTTCGACGGCATTGGCTCTATGTTTGCAGAAGTGTGTCCTTTATTGCTATAGAACCTCACATCAATATTTGTATGGGCAAAGGTGAATTCAATTTCTTTCTTCACTGTTAACCAATTATTTATAGTAGGCTAATAAATAGCGATCTTATTTTTACCACTGTGCTGTATGAGTTTTTTTAATGCTAGTAGGCAGCTAAAAAGGTTTTGTACCTCCACGGGTCCTCCTGAATTTTCCTCCGTAACCATTTGATAGACATACCTGTCGTTTATTGTGGCGACGCCATCAGACGGTGCTTCCATCGTGTGCATCAAGTATGCCACTATTCCCATTGTAATATCTTGTTTGGACATTTCTATGGACCTGACATACGGCTCAAGGAGTGTTTTGGGTACACATGCTTCGGGATTTATGTTTTCGGCAATTCACCAGGCAAAGTCCCATTCTGTCGATATTAGCAGCGCCTTTCCTTGCTCTTCTTTCGCTGCATGAAATGCTTTGTTCTACCTCTATGAATTCATCAAGGATGTTACCGTTATTTATTTCCTGTAGTAATGTTTCCAGAAACTCTTTTTCTTTCTCGTTTTTCGATTTTCCCGTCTGCATGCTATTTTTTTTGGTAACAGGCCTCCTTTTTGGGATAGAATCTTTCTCAGCATGTTGAGTCAATTGTCCACTAATAAATATTCTCTCGAGGGCATCTGCCAATGTACGCATCTCATCCGTTGCTTTCTTAACTTCAGATTTTGTATTTGAGTTCGTCTTTACAAGCATCCTCAATTCATTTGCTTTCGCTATTACTTCCTTCGTTATAGTTTCTAGCTTTCCCATTCCTTCGCTAGGCTCGTGCCTATTTATATTTGCCGTTTCCTCTTGGTAGGCTGCTCTAGCGGGGAAGATTGTAGGTCAACTCTATAGAGTAGTTCAATGTTCTTGTTGTCTCGTTTTTCCGTTAAGGAGAAAAATCTTTCTCTTTTCTTTAGATTGGCGGGTGGTGAACGTTTTATGCCTTCTCTCGTCAAGAATGGGTTAATACCATCAGGTTCTTCGTTACCTTCCATTATGCTGCATCGTTAAACGGCAGCTACACATAAATTGAACTTTGTCTAATCACAAAGACCCGGTATAGACTCTGGTTTTAAATCAAAGGGAATAGCATACACATCCGTCAAAAAAAGGCGAGGACGGAATAGTATTCGTTAAAAAAGGGACTATTCTATAATAGGGTATACTAACCTATCCTAACCTGACAACAGGTCATACTCGCGCCAAGCGCGTGTCTCAAAACCAGCTTGCCGGCACAAGACTTCGCTGCCTAGTGCTAAGAGCTACGAGCTAGTTGTTTCAAATATTGCGCGCTCGAGGTATGTTTATTAAAATAGGATTTTTTGAGCGTAAGAAAGAATACCCGCTGCAGCCTGTATCCCGCTACAGGCGACAGACATGATTAGACAGACAGACTAGAGAGACAAGAGTAGATATAATTGACCTGACAGATAAATCTATTCTCGTCTGCGAGTCTCGTCTGCCTGTCGCTTTGATCAAGCTAATTGAAGTTTGTGTTGACTTCAGCCGTCTAGCAAAAGTTAATTTGTAGGGCTTTATGTTTGTCCTAAACAGTCAATAAAGAAATAAAATGTTGGTAAAACATTTAAGGTAGCAACTTCAAAGTACTTGAGGAGGTCCTAAATGTTTTATGCTAAACTTTACAGACTTTTACGAGTGACCCTATAAATTTCTTGGGAAAAATTATTTTTCTTCAAAAACTTTATGTAAAGTTTCGTAACTAGTTTGAATAAAATATACCAGCAAGAAATGGATGAAAATATAAATAAATAAATCAACAGAAATTGAATAAAATATATTCAAACAAGACAGGCCTCTAGTCTTTCCAATCTTGCCTGTCTAGTCTTATCTGTTTAGTCTTGTCTGTCTAGTCTTATCTGTCTAGGCTTGTATGTCTAGTCTTGTCTGTCTAGTTTTATCTGTTTGGCCTTGTCCGTATAGTCGTGTCTGTGTAGTCATGTCTATCTAGCCTTGTCCCTCTTGCGTTGTTTGTATACTTTTGTCTTTCTAGTCTTTTTTTAATAGTTGTGACTCCCTATCTTGTGTTTCTAGTCTTGTGTGTCTAGACTTAGCTGTCGAGTTTTGTCTGTCTAGTCTTGTATTAATATGCTTGTCTATCTGGTCTTGTATGTCTAGTCTTGACTTTCTAGTCTTGTCTGTCTAGTATTATGTGCCTAACCTTGCCTGTCTAGTCTTCTTTGTCTAGTTTTGTCTTTCTAGTATTGTCTGTTCAGTATTTTCTGTCTAGTTCTGTTTCTTTGGTCCCAAGGCTCTAGTCTTGGTTGTCTAGTCTTATCTGTCTATCATTTTCTGTAATATATATTTTCTGTATAATATTCTATGTTTAGTGTAATCTGTCTAGTCTTGTATGCATAGTCTTGTCTCTCTAGGTAAGCCTCTATAGTCTTATCTGTCTAGTCGTTTCTTTCTGGTTTTGTCAGTCTAGTCTTGTCTGGCTAGTTTTTGTTTTATTTACGTTTGTCTTTAAAATTACTAGAAAAAAAGAGTTCCTGGGAGATATGCACTAAATCTATTATGCTTCCCGGTAGAACCGAGCTTCCCGTGTTTACTGACTTAATTGGCAGTGCATGAGCTTCAGTGTTGAAAACACACTGTCAGCAAACTGTCATCGGAAAAGAGTAAATACAAATACTTAAGTGTCTCAGTCAAGAAGAAGCTTTGTTGCACATCATCTTGCATAGGTTCTTTGTTGTAAACGTTCTTCAAACCCGTGTAACCGCCAGCCACCCTACAATGTTTCTCCAGAGCTTGAACGGCTTCCCATCCCCATCTTAATATATAAAACACAGTCGAGTTTGAATTTTGGCTTTTAAAAACTCAAGAACGGCTAGACCGCTTTTTATGATTTTTCATTTGTTGCATTTGTCTCCACCCCTTCTATTATAGCTACTATTAAAATATTGGAAAAATTCACGAACAAGGGTAATAATAATGAAAATAATTGAATTTTCTCATTTTTTTATGAAGCGCCACATATATTATGGCGCCATTATCTCACAGTCGAAACTACTTTATTCATTTTTTAATTCTTTCCCCATTCATTAACGTCATCCACGTGTTTTACATTTGGCGGTGCATCTAGAAAACGGTCAACGAGTTTATTTCACCGCATCAAATGTTGCTCAACGTGCTGCAACACCACCATTGACAAGTTGACCACGACACCATTGACAAGTTTCTTTTTTATTTGCCAATGCGATCTATTTGCACGAACGTTTCTCTACTCTCTAATGTTCGTGGGTCGACATCCTTTGAATCACTGCGAACTGTCAATGGTGCCGTGTGTCCAAGAATTTGTGCTGCATGTCAACAGCTCAATTTGCTAGAAAACGAAACTTATTAGGACATTACAATAGTTAAATCAGATTTTCCTGCATCTCCAAATCAGGTACGAACATTATTTGCTATCATTATTGCGACATGTATCCGATTATAACCAATTGATCAGTGGAACAAGTACAAGGATGACATGTCAGAAGACATTTTACATCGAATTCGTGTCACTTCTGGGAATCCCGATCTCGAGGTGAATGAGGAAATACATAACCAGACTTTGCTTTTGATATAATACATGTGTTACTTCATGTGCCGCAGTTTGTTAGTAAAGTTACGAATGACAACGCCAAATCGTGCTATGAACGACGTTTTCAATGGATAATTGGAACAACAACGTGAATACGACCGAGATGCATTGAACGAATCGGTTTGAATGAATCACTGTTGAACTCAAAACAGAAGGATGTGTACGATAAGTTAATGAAGGCAATTGATGATGGAAATGGTGGCTTATTTTTCCTCGATGCGTCCGGTGGAACTGGGAAGACATTCCTCATGTCATTGATTTTAGCCGCTGTTCGTGCGAGATCCGAAATTGCTGTAACAATTGCTTTTTCTGGTATAGCCGGCCACGTTGCTAGAAGGATGCAGAACTGCTCATTCAGCGTTTAAAGTACCGTTAAACCTTCAAACGACTGAAACACCCGCATTCGCAACATTGCGAAAAAATTGGCCAAAATGGCCAAAATGTTAATAAAGTGTTAAAGCAAGTAAAACTATCATATGGGATGAATGCACAATGGCGCACAAACGTTGATTGGAAGCTCTGATTCAAACCATGAAAGATCTGCGCAATGTCTCAAGATGTTTTGGGGGCCTAATAATTCTACTGTCTGGCGATTTCCGGCAAACAATACCAGTAATTCCAAGATCCACCGCTACCGATGAAATCAACGCTTGCCTCAAATCATCTTCTCTGTGGCGCTATATTAAGAAACTTCAGGTGACGACAAACATGCGAGTTGTTCCAATTGTTATGAATCGATAATGGTCGTCTTCCCGTCGACGAAACGAACGGATTGATTTCGTTTCCGCATAATGTTTCGCAATTTCGCGAAGACGAGCCTATCAACTGAGCCTGTAACTAAAGACGAGCCTATCAACAAAGTGTTCCTGAACATCATTGTTAATCACAAAAAATACTATTGGTTGAGTGAACGAGCAATTCTAGCGGCAAATAACAAAGATGTAAATCACTTAAACATCATAATTCAAAATCAAATCGTTGGTCCACCGCATTCTTTAAACTCTATCGACACTGTTAGAAATAAAGACGAGGCAACCAACTATCCAGCAGAAATTTTAAACTCATTGGATCTGCCTGTCTTGCCACCATACAATTTACAAGGTTGGCTGAAGGTTGACTCAGTAGTCATCGTGCTCCGAAATCTGAACCAACCAAAGCTATGTAACGGAACGCGTTTGGTGGCGAAAAAAAATACTCATGAGCAATGTGATTCACGTGACGATACTTAAGGGTTACTTCAAAGGTGAGGTAGTTCTCATTCCGAGAATTCGGATGATCCTAACCGATATGCCATTCGAGATTAAATGACTTCAATTTCCAATTCGCTTGCATTTGTCATGACGATCAATAAATCACAAGGCCAATCCTTGGGTGTTTGTGGCCTGAAACTCGAAAATTAATGTCTCTCTCACGGTCAATTGTACGTAGCATATTCACGTGACAGCAAACCATCCGCTTTGTTCATTCTCGCGCCCGACAACAAAACGAAAAATGTCGTATATCACATGGTGCTACGATGAAACAACTCGATTTTGGGCATATTGACATTTGGATTATAGGCTTTTGGATTTTGAACTTTTTGAACGATTTTTTACATTTATACTTTGAACTTTTGGATTTTGGGTATTTGCACCTACTTATCGAATTTGGACTTTCGGATTTTTGGATTTTGGGCCTTTTTGTCTTAAATTTTATGACTTTTGGATTTTGGACTTTTAGTATTTTGCGCTTTCTTATTTTGAATTTTGGGCTTTAGCAATTTTATTCTTGCGTCTTACGCACTTTTAGAGTTTGAACTTTTGGATTTTGGGCTTTTGAAGTTTTGGATTTTTGGCTTTTGTATTTTGAGCTTTCGTACTTTTGGATTTTGAACTTTTGGATTTGGCTTTTTTTATACGTCATACCTTTTGCTAGGGAAAGGACCGACATGATTATATTCCCATATATTATATAATCGTGTACCATAATATTACCAGATATCGATAAGCCAAAGATTTGACCGACTTTAATTTAGCTATTAAGATATTTTTTAATGATTATAGATTCTGAGGCGATACGAAATTCGCCGGGTCAGCTAGTTCCCTATATATTGGATCTTTTGTCAGTCTATACATGTAGATGAACATTGTCGTGTCTGTACGATTCGATAACTTCTGGTCAGAGGATGTAGTATATCTCGGAGCTTTTAATGGCTTTGGCTTCGGACGATTCCGTGAATCTAAATGATTATGGTCCCAGTTTAGTGTAGGTTCTTATGTAGGATTTGTGGCAAGTGTTCATGGCGCTCTTCGCGACGTACATGTATCGGTCTAAGGGCGTGTTGATGATAAACATCAGTGAACCACCTGATAAACATGCTAAATGATCCATCTTATGTTCCGTTTGTTCAAACGTCAATTTTGCGAAATACATGAGGCCCCCAGGCGAAGTGTTCAACATGTATTTAAGTACTGCCGCGATTGCATCGTCGAATATTTTCGAGCATTATCTTCTATATTAGTGCTTGTTCAAGTAGGAACGCGCGGACGCGGTAGACGTGGCGAGTTCGTGTTCACATTGGCCGCCAGTCGTTTGTGCGAGTGTGACCTGTTGTCAGGTTAGGTTAGGTTAGTATACTAACCTAAGTTTAAGTTTTGGTTTGTATACTAACCAGAACAGCACTAATATACTCTTCGGTATTGAAAGACATGATGAAAACATGCCATCGTTTCTAGCGATAAGTTCATACTGGTTGAACTTACCTGACGTCGGAAATGAATCGCGCGTTCTGCCGCTAGTTCGACGTGACCACATACAAATATCTCAAGCGTTCGATATTGCCGCGAGCGTGCCGCACACCAGACGCTAGCTTGCCCGCTACTTAGACCGCCACACCGCGTTTCGTACCTGAACTCTTGGATATTACGCCATATGTTTTATATTTCGTGACCGCGCTAGCGATTCAACGTGGATGAGCACTAAGTGCTACCAATATCCAATTGTGCACATATCCAATTGTACAAGTGTACACGTACGTAACGCACGTGCGGTCTAAGTATCCGGCAAGCTAGCGACTGGCGCTCGAGGCGCGCTCGCGGCAATATCAAACGCGTGAGATTTGTGTGGGTGTGTGTTCACGTCGAACTAGCGGCGGAACGCGCGATTCACTCGCGACGTCACGTAATTTCAACCAGTATGAACTTATCGCTAGAAACGATAGCATGTCTTCACCATGTCTTTCAATACATACGAGTTTATTAGTGCTGTTCAGGTTAGTATATTATCCAAAACTTAAACTTAACCTATCTATGTATACTAACCAATGCTAACCTTTTTTTTATATGTGGTTTGGCGGAAGCTCTGCCAGCCTGTGTGTGAGGCTTTCACTCACTAAACCCCGTCTTCCACTTGGATTGAAAGCACGCCACTCCGGTATCACGTGCGCATTTCTTCAGGGTGAGCAGCCCGGCCGGTGTTTTACCGCCCTAGTTTTTCTGTTTTCCTTTCATTTTGCCACACCATCCCTTCTTTCGTCTTCGTCCTTACTTTTAAGGATTTCGGAACACAGATTTGTTATAGTTTTCCAGTTGTCCTCGCTCTTAACCTATCCTAACCTGACACCACACTCACGCCTGGCGGCCAATGAGAACACGAACTCTCTACCGCGTCAGCCACGCCCGCCCCTGCCGCCGCGCCCGCGCTTCCCTACGTGAACAAGCACTTACAATTAGTGCTTGTTCATGTAGGAACGCGCGGGCGCGATAGACGTGGCGAGTTCGTGTTCACATTGGCCGCCAGTCGTTTTCGCGAGTATGACCTGTTGTTAGGTTGGGTTAGGTTAGTATACTAACCTAAGTTTAAGGTTTTGTAAGTATACTAAGCTGAACAGTATTAATAATCTCTTGGTTGAACTTAACTGACGTCGCGAGTGAATTGTGCGTTCCGCCGCTTGTTCGACGTGAACAGACACAAACATCTCACGCGTTTGTTATTGCTGCGAGCGCGCCGCGCGAGCCAGTCGCTAGCTTGCCCGCTACTTAGACTGCACCACAGTGCTGGATTGTCGATAAGGTGGAGAAAAATAGAATGCCTCTATATATATATATATATTTAATTTTTTGGTTGCAGATGTTGTTTACGTCGCTGATTACGAATCTGTTATTATAATATTCAAAAACAAAATGTCGGGTCTTCCCCACTTCTCTTAAACTGTGTCCTTGAAACGGTTATGAGAGAATGGCGCAAGGAATTGAACAATTTGGGTGCTCTGAGTGGTATCTACCTGGGACGTAAGAACGATGGACTGGTTGTAGATTTCCTGGCCTTTGCAGATGACATGGCACTGTTTGCTGATTCTCTTGAGATGGCAACTATGCAGGTAAACTGCCTCAGAAAACAGACTGCCAAAATGGGTATTCAAGTGTCGCTGGAGAAAACAGAATTCTTCACGAACATCAGAGAAGCAAACAGAGAGATGTTACTAGAGCAGGGAAACATCAAGCGGACTGAGAAATTTAAGTATCAAGGCGAATGGATTGAACCCAACTTATCAGAAAGAGCATCATTATCCAAGAGAGTCAACAAGTTGGAACAAGCCTACCGGCTGGCTAAGAACACTTACAACAAGAAATGCCTGTCACGCAACCTGAAACTTAAGCACTACCCATCAGTCTTACGACCAGAAGCCCTGTATGCTATGGAGTATCTTTCCTTGAACCGAAGGGGTCTAGTAGAGAAATTGGAAACCAGAGAGAGGAGAAGCCTCAGGAAGATCCTAGGCCCTGTAAAGGAAGATGGGGAATTTCGAAGGCGGCATAACTCTGAGCTCTACGAACATATTGAGATGTACTCTGGCTGTGCAAGGAAAAGAAGGGTGGTTTTCTATGGCCACGTTGCAAGATTGCCTTCAAACCGACTAACCAACCGTCTGTTCACCTTCTGGAAAAACAGGAAGCTTCGTTCCACTTGGTTGAAAGAGACCGAGAAGGATATTAAAGAACTGGGATTAACAGATCTCAAAAACAGACAGTCTGTGAGACGCACCCTGAAAGAATTCCGTGGATTTCAGGAAAAATCTAGAAGGAAAGTACCCCCTGGACAGAAGAGAGAAAGGAGTTACACCGGCAGAAGATGCGACAATACTGGGCAAGGGTCAAAGCTCAACAGTTGAAGTTTTTTTCTTGTCTTGTCTGTCTAGTCTTGTCTGTATAGTCTTGTCTGTCTAGTCTTGTCTGTCTAGTCTTGTCTGTCTAGTCTTGTCTGTCTAGTCTTGTCTGTCTAGTCTTGTCTGTCTAGTCTAGTCTGTCTAGTCTTGTCTGTCTAGTCTTGTCTGTCTAGTCTTGTCTGTCTAGTCTTGTCTGTCTAGTCTTGTCTGTCTAGTCTTGTCTGTCTAGTCTTGTCTGTCTAGTCTTGTCTGTCTAGTCTTGTCTGTCTAGTCTTGTCTGTCTAGTCTTGTCTGTCTAGTCTTGTCTGTCTAGTCTTGTCTGTCTAGTCTTGTCTGTCTAGTCTTGTCTGTCTAGTCTTGTCTGTCTAGTCTTGTCTGTCTAGTCTTGTCTGTCTAGTCTTGTCTGTCTAGTCTTGTCTGTCTAGTCTTGTCTGTCTAGTCTTGTCTGTCTAGTCTTGTCTGTCTAGTCTTGTCTGTCTAGTCTTATCTGTCTAGTCTTGTCTGTCTAGTCTTGTCTGTCTAGTCTTGTCTGTCTAGTCTTGTCTGTCTAGTCTTGTCTGTCTAATCTTGTCTGTCTAGTCTTGTCTGTCTAGTCTTGTCTGTCTAGTCTTGTCTGTCTAGTCTTGTCTGTCTAGTCTTGTCTGTCTAGTCTTGTCTGTCTAGTCTTGTCTGTCTAGTCTTGTCTGTCTAGTCTTGTCTGTCTAGTCTTGTCTGTCTAGTCTTGTCTGTCTAGTCTTGTCTGTCTAGTCTTGTCTGTCTAGTCTTGTCTGTCTAGTCTTGTCTGTCTAGTCTTGTCTGTCTAGTCTTGTCTGTCTAGTCTTGTCTGTCTAGTCTTGTCTGTCTAGTCTTGTCTGTCTAGTCTTGTCTGTCTAGTCTTGTCTGTCTAGTCTTGTCTGTCTAGTCTTGTCTGTCTAGTCTTGTCTGTCTAGTCTTGTCTGTCTAGTCTTGTCTGTCTAGTCTTGTCTGTCTAGTCTTGTCTGTTTGTCTGTCTAGTCTTGTCTGTCTAGTCTTGTCTGTCTAGTCTTGTCTGTCTAGTCTTGTCTGTCTAGTCTTGTCTGTCTAGTCTTGTCTGTCTAGTCTTGTCTGTCTAGTCTTGTCTGTCTAGTCTTGTCTGTCTAGTCTTGTCTGTCTAGTCTTGTCTGTCTAGTCTTGTCTGTCTAGTCTTGTCTGTCTAGTCTTGTCTGTCTAGTCTTGTCTGTCTAGTCTTGTCTGTCTAGTCTTGTCTGTCTAGTCTTGTCTGTCTAGTCTTGTCTGTCTAGTCTTGTCTGTCTAGTCTTGTCTGTCTAGTCTTGTCTGTCTAGTCTTGTCTGTCTAGTCTTGTCTGTCTAGTCTTGTCTGTCTAGTCTTGTCTGTCTAGTCTTGTCTGTCTAGTCTTGTCTTTTTTTTTTTTTTTTTTTTTTTTTTTTTCAGAGAGGAGAGGGAATGCATTGTTGCACACCGGATATTCAAACCCGTGTAGTGTGGGGCTCTCTGATCGAGTTCTTCGTGACCAGCATACCCACTAAACCCCCTCCTCTGTCTCTACACTACACTCCACCCGGAACTGCGTGAGCATTACTTCAGGTGGGTGGTGGTGTTTGTACCAATTGTTTCCTTACTGTTATTTTTATTGTCCTTTACTCGTTTCGATATCGTCTTCTGTCGTATTAGTTATGCAGTCGTGTGATGAAAACCATTTTTCGGTCTTTTCGTCACATATCTAGTCGTCCATGTTAGCTTCTTTGTGTTTCGTGTGATATTATAATCGCCTTCCATTCTCTCTCCATTTGTTCTTTTCCCAACATGATTTCGGTTATGTAAGCTTGTACTGCATCCCAGTTATGCTCACTCTCTAACATAACTTCCATGATGTTCTGTTCTTCTAGTTTTGTACCGCCTAGTGTCTCCGCGAGTCGAGTTCTTTCGTTCTCTGATTCTGTACACATGAAGATAGTGTGTTGTGCGTCGTCTGGGATATGACCGCAATAAAAACACTCCGCCGTGTCTCTTTTTTTAAACCGTTCGAGGTATGCGTTGAAGCATCCATGACCAGTGAGTGCTTGTGTAAGATGGTAACTCATATGTCCGTGTGACCTTTCATACCATGCTGTTACGTTAGGGATAAGTCTGTATGTCCACCTGCCACTAGTGTCGTTATCCCATCTTGTCTGCCATCGGTCCATGAGTCTCTTACGTGCTCTCTCCTTAGCGGCTGCTCTTTCGTGTTTTACTTCTTTTTTCGCCCTGTGTTGTTGCAGGTCTTTGTAGACTTCTTGTTTCTCGCGAATCAGTAAGTCTATTGGGGGTGTGCTTGCAAGTACCAGCGCCGCGGCCTCCGAAACCGTTCTGTAGGCAGATATTACTCTTAGAGCACTTCTTCTTTGTACTCCTGTAAGTAGTTTTCTCGCTCCAATCTTTTTCGTTACGCCCGCCCATATTTCCGCCGCGTAGAGAATTTTTGAGTGTACCACATTGTTGAGAAGTTTCCGTTTTAATTCCCTCGGTCCTCCAATGTTCGGCATCAACCTTACCAAAGCTGTCACTGTAGACGCTGCCTTTTTCGATGTTTTGGCTATATGGTCTGTGTATCTCAGACCGCTATCGAGTTGGACGCCAAGGTACCTCAATGATTTCGATAAAGGGATATTTTGCCCTTCCAGAACGAGTTTCGGTGGGGTGAATAGTCTCTTATCCGTGATAAGTATCGCTTCTGTTTTATGAACTGCCATTGTTAGACCCTGCTCTTTTAACCAATTATTTGCCCGCCGAAGGGTTTCGTTAGTTGCTAGTTCTAGTGTACTTATTTCCTTTGCAGTCACTACCACCGCGGCGTCATCTGCGAACCCAACTATTTGCGCTGTTCTAGGCATGTCTAGGTTTAGCAAGCCATCGTACATAATGTTCCACAAGAATGGTGCCAATACCGATCCTTGTGGTATTGTAACCCGCCGTTACCTCATACTCAACTTCACCTTCGTCCGTGTGGTATATCAACCGTCGGTCGCTCAAGTAGCTGCTTATCATCTTTCTCAAGTATTCTGGTGTCTGTCTTGATGCTAATGCCTTCATGATTACATCCCACCTTGCTGAATTAAAGGCGTTTTTAACGTCAAGGGTCACTAATGCACAATAACCTTTCGATTGCCGTGTTCCATTTTTGACCTTTTCTGCTGCTCTAATTACTTCAGCAATAGCGTCCACGGTTGATCGACCTTTTCGAAAACCATACTGCCATTGGGACAGTCCTCCGTTGTTTTCGATATATGTCTCAAGTCTCCTAAGTATTAGTCTTTCAAAAAGTTTCCCTATGTTGTCCAGGAGGCATATCGGTCGGTATGACGATGGTTCTTCTAATGGTTTGTCCCCTTTTCTCAGTAAGACGAGTTTTTGTCTTTTCCATTGCGTAGCGAAAATTCCCTTTCGAAGACACGCATTGTAAGTTTCCAGCAACAACTCTGGCCACATTTCCACCACTTCTGTGATGATCTCATTTGGAATATTGTCTGGACCAGGTGCTTTCCCTGACAGTAATCGTTTCCTGGCCTCAAAGATCTCCTCTACGCTGAAAGGTGTTACGAGATTTTCAGTGGTTTGCCATTTTTCTGCCGGTCTTCGTTCGTGAACTGGAAATAGTGTGGTAACTATTTCTCTCATCCGTTGTGGGCACGATATCCCAGGTATCAGTTGTCTACCCATTAGTTTTTTCGTAGCAATTCGATATGGGAGGCCCCATGGGTCTTCATTTATGGATTGGCAAAGTTCGAGCCAGCATTTCTGTTTGCTATTTTTGATGGCCATGCGCAATTCCTTTCTCGCTTTTTTGAAATTCGCGTCTAGGTCCACTTCTTGTCCAGCCATCCTGTCTGTTGTGCTTTGCCGCCGTCTTCTGTGGCGTTGGGCGGACCTGCGTGCCGTAACGTACTTCTTCCTTAGATTATTGATTTCAGCGTTCCACCAGTAAACTGACTTTTTTCCATTTAAGGCAAATTTGCGCTTTGGCATCGAAGCATCACACGCTGTTGTAATGGTTTCGTGTCTAGTCTTGTCTGTCTAGTCTTGTCTGTCTAGTCTTGTCTGTCTAGTCTTGTCTGTCTAGTCTTGTCTGTCTAGTCTTGTCTGTCTAGTCTTGTCTGTCTAGTCTTGTCTGTCTAGTCTTGTCTGTCTAGTCTTGTCTGTCTAGTCTTGTCTGTCTAGTCTTGTCTGTCTAGTCTTGTCTGTCTAGTCTTGTCTGTCTAGTCTTGTCTGTCTAGTCTTGTCTGTCTAGTCTTGTCTGTCTAGTCTTGTCTGTCTAGTCTTGTCTGTCTAGTCTTGTCTGTCTAGTCTTGTCTGTCTAGTCTTGTCTGTCTAGTCTTGTCTGTCTAGTCTTGTCTGTCTAGTCTTGTCTGTCTAGTCTTGTCTGTCTAGTCTTGTCTGTCTAGTCTTGTCTGTCTAGTCTTGTCTGTCTAGTCTTGTCTGTCTAGTCTTGTCTGTCTAGTCTTGTCTGTCTAGTCTTGTCTGTCTAGTCTTGTCTGTCTAGTCTTGTCTGTCTAGTCTTGTCTGTCTAGTCTTGTCTGTCTAGTCTTGTCTGTCTAGTCTTGTCTGTCTTTTAGTCTTGTCTGTCTAGTCTTGTCTGTCTAGTCTTGTCTGTCTAGTCTTGTCTGTCTAGAGTCTTGTCTGTTTAGAGTCTTGTCTGTCTAGTCTTGTCTGTCTAGTCTTGTCTGTCTAGTCTTGTCTGTCTAGTCTTGTCTGTCTAGTCTTGTCTGTCTAGTCTTGTCTGTCTAGTCTTGTCTGTCTAGTCTTGTCTGTCTAGTCTTGTCTGTCTAGTCTTGTGTGTCTAGTCTTGTCTGTCTAGTCTTGTCTGTCTAGTCTTGTCTGTCTAGTCTTGTCTGTCTAGTCTTGTCTGTCTAGTCTTGTCTGTCTAGTCTTGTCTGTCTAGTCTTGTCTGTCTAGTCTTG
Organism: Phosphuga atrata; assembly: GCA_944588485.1. Classification (NCBI taxonomy): domain Eukaryota; kingdom Metazoa; phylum Arthropoda; class Insecta; order Coleoptera; family Silphidae; genus Phosphuga; species Phosphuga atrata. The sequence continues at coordinate 27,269,348 of OX155905.1, read as the reverse complement.
TCTGTCTAGTCTTGTCTGTCTAGTCTTGTCTGTCTAGTCTTGTCTGTCTAGTCTTGTCTGTCTAGTCTTGTCTGTCTAGTCTTGTCTGTCTAGTCTTGTCTGTCTAGTCTTGTCTGTCTAGTCTTGTCTGTCTAGTCTTGTCTGTCTAGTCTTGTCTGTCTAGTCTTGTCTGTCTAGTCTTGTCTGTCTAGTCTTGTCTGTCTAGTCTTGTCTGTCTAGTCTTGTCTGTCTAGTCTTGTCTGTCTAGTCTTGTCTGTCTAGTCTTGTCTGTCTAGTCTTGTCTGTCTAGTCTTGTCTTGTCTAGTCTTGTCTGTCTAGTCTTGTCTGTCTAGTCTTGGTCTGTCTAGTCTTGTCTGTCTAGTCTTGTCTGTCTAGTCTTGTCTGTCTAGTCTTGTCTGTCTAGTCTTGTCTGTCTAGTCTTGTCTGTCTAGTCTTGTCTGTCTAGTCTTGTCTGTCTAGTCTTGTCTGTCTAGTCTTGTCTGTCTAGTCTTGTCTGTCTAGTCTTGTCTGTCTAGTCTTGTCTGTCTAGTCTTGTCTGTCTAGTCTTGTCTGTCTAGTCTTGTCTGTCTAGTCTTGTCTGTCTAGTCTTGTTTGTCTAGTCTTGTCTGTCTAGTCTTGTCTGTCTAGTCTTGTCTGTCTAGTCTTGTCTGTCTAGTCTTGTCTGTCTAGTCTTGTCTGTCTTGTCTTGTCTGTCTAGTCTTGTCTGTCTAGTCTTGTCTGTCTAGTCTTGTCTGTCTAGTCTTGTCTGTCTAGTCTTGTCTGTCTAGTCTTGTCTGTCTAGTCTTGTCTGTCTAGTCTTGTCTGTCTAGTCTTGTCTGTCTAGTCTTGTCTGTCTAGTCTTGTCTGTCTAGTCTTGTCTGTCTAGTCTTGTCTGTCTAGTCTTGTCTGTCTAGTCTTGTCTGTCTAGTCTTGTCTGTCTAGTCTTGTCTGTCTAGTCTTGTCTGTCTAGTCTTGTCTGTCTAGTCTTGTCTGTCTAGTCTTGTCTGTCTAGTCTTATCTGTCTAGTCTTGTCTGTCTAGTCTTGTCTGTCTAGTCTTGTCTGTCTAGTCTTGTCTGTCTAGTCTTGTCTGTCTAGTCTTGTCTGTCTAGTCTTGTCTGTCTAGTCTTGTTTGTCTAGTCTTGTCTGTCTAGTCTTGTCTGTCTAGTCTTGTCTGTCTAGTCTTGTCTGTCTAGACTTGTCTGTCTAGTCTTGTCTGTCTAGTCTTGTCTGTCTAGTCTTGTCTGTCTAGTCTTGTCTGTCTAGTCTTGTCTGTCTAGTCTTGTCTGTCTAGTCTTGTCTGTCTAGTATTGTCTGTCTTGTCTTGTCTGTCTAGTCTGTCTGTCTAGTCTTGTCTGTCTAGTCTTGTCTGTCTAGTCTTGTCTGTCTAGTCTTGTCTGTCTAGTCTTGTCTGTCTAGTCTTGTCTGTCTAGTCTTGTCTGTCTAGTCCTTGTCTGTCTAGTCTTGTCTGTCTAGTCTTGTCTGTCTAGTCTTGTCTGTCTAGTCTTGTCTGTCTAGTCTTGTCTGTCTAGTCTTGTCTGTCTAGTCTTGTCTGTCTAGTCCTTGTCTGTCTAGTCTTGTCTGTCTAGTCTTGTCTGTCTAGTCTTGTCTGTCTAGTCTTGTCTGTCTAGTCTTGTCTGTCTAGTCTTGTCTGTCTAGTCTTGTCTGTCTAGTCTTGTCTGTCTAGTCTTGTCTGTCTAGTCTTGTCTGTCTAGTCTTGTCTGTCTAGTCTTGTCTGTCTAGTCTTGTCTGTCTAGTCTTGTCTGTCTAGTCTTGTCTGTCTAGTCTTGTCTGTCTAGTCTTGTCTGTCTAGTCTTGTCTGTCTAGTCTTGTCTGTCTAGTCTTGTCTGTCTAGTCTTGTCTGTCTAGTCTTGTCTGTCTAGTCTTGTCTGTCTAGTCTTGTCTGTCTAGTCTTGTCTGTCTAGTCTTGTCTGTCTAGTCTTGTCTGTCTAGTCTTGTCTGTCTAGTCTTGTCTGTCTAGTCTTGTCTGTCTAGTCTTGTCTGTCTAGTCTTGTCTGTCTAGTCTTGTCTGTCTAGTCTTGTCTGTCTAGTCTTGTCTGTCTAGTCTTGTCTGTCTAGTCTTGTCTGTCTAGTCTTGTCTGTCTAATCCTGTCTGTCTAGTCTTATCTGTCTAGTCTTCTCTGTCTTTTTCAAATTAAGTCTGTAGTTTTGTCTATTTTTGACACTGAATTATTGTGTAGTCTCGACTTTCTCGTGTGTTTATCTTCGCCTACCCAATCTTGTGTGTCTTCTAATTTTGTCTATTTCCATATTGATTTGCTTCAAAATTGTTAATGTCCTGGGTGTTCTTTTAGTTTTTAAATTGATACATCATTATATATACTGTAATATCAATAATTTTACATTAATTATTAAATCAATAATTATGCACATGTACAGCTCGAGCTTTTCCGTTGAACTTTTAAATACATATTTTTATTAACATGATTAAATCGCACAGATTAATTTAATTTATAACATAGTGAAATCAATAGAAAGACTTTTTCGTTGCGGTTTTTTAAATTAAATAAATGTTTAAATAGAAAAAGATTTAACAAAAGACTGATTGCGAAGCACAAAAGGGTTTTTCGAAATCGATGACAGCGTCGACAAACAGAGCAACAGAAGGCTCAGAACAGAGTGGACTGAAATATTTAAATGATAATTAAAGCACTAATGTATACCAGGTAAACAAGTTTAGCAGAGAACAATTTATTTAGCTTGAATTTTATGCATCCGCGAACCACCCCATGAATATTCACCTGACCTTTTTTCCACAGCCTCCGTGTAAAATGTAAATTATTTAATTTCCAACAGAAACAAACTTTTATAAATCAATAATCAGCCTTCAGTTTACTATAAAGATTGTACTATTATGTCAATCTATATAGTAAATAATTTGTATAGTATACAATGTAAAATAGTTTAAAGTATTTAGACTAATTTACATTTTTATAAATAGCAGAGAACTAGGCCGATTCTGTAGAGGCAGGAACGGTAATATGGTCATCTCAAAAGAATGGACGGAAACAGGCTGACAAAACAGATTTTTCACTTTTTTGATTCCAAACACAAAACCACAATGCCCTGGTTTATAAATACGAAAGAAGACCTCAAAATACTTCATCTAAAAGCAGACGAAGCCTTCAATAAAAACCTCTTCGGCAAAAAGGTATTGACGAATGGGATAAACCGAGATGAACTAAAAGGAAGACAAGGTACCACCTGGACAGCGGAGCACAAGCTGGCCCACTTACGGAGAATAAGGGAATTATGGGCTCAGAAGAAAGCAGCACAAACTGCCAAGTGTTACAAGACTTAGCATGGTCGTAAATGACCTCAACGAATAATAATAATAATATATGATCTTAAACAACAATTTCATTTATCGAGTTCTCGTTTAGTGACACGAAAGTGTACTGGGTCTAGTAATAACATACACATGTCTGTTGTACAATTCAATATCCTGCATGGTATTAGCAAGGCAAGTAGTTGTTTCAACATCAGATTTCTTTTGTAGTCTTAATAGGAATTAATATTATAGAGCTAGGAAAAGGTTGAATGTATTTATATATTTAGGCTATATTTCGCCTTTAATAAAGTTATATCGAATTCGCGTATTGATTTATAGAAAACCATTTGATCGTATTGTCGTTAAGACCCACGTTAACATTTACTTTTTAACAGCGACCATTAACTTATTCAGAATTAACAGAGAGTTACAGAATAGACCCGAGCAACAGTTATTCTGATCCTGAAATGTTACTTCCTAAGATATACGTTTAATGTAGACAATCAAATCTGCAACATTAGTTCTGTAAACATTACGAATAAATCTGGGTGTCCAAACGATCTTTATTTTTCTGTTTTCTAACTTCTTTTGGCAATACATTTCACGCTGAACACATGTAGATGGGCAAGAAGACTAGACGATTGTGAATAGTATAATTAATTAGTATAAAAATATTTTCTTTAATTCAAATTTGTTCCTAAATAGCTTTTTTAATAAAAGCCAAGTTGGGAAGCTTGTTTTACTCTTTCGTTCCTTTTTTTCGGAGATAAAAGAAGTGAGCGTGTTGCAGCTTCCACTTGAACCTTATTTTTATCCAGGATTTTTATGTAACGCGTTAGTGCTTTTATGAAGCCGATCCCGAACTTCATAAAGATTTTTCTTCCAACAAGCAACAACATCAACGAGAAAAAATGATATACACACAGATTATATAACAAGCGCCAATTTAAAATTTCGCCTGCAAGCTTCAAACTTAATCAATTTACTCTGTTTAAAGTGAAACGAGTATTTAGCTTAACTAGTAGCAACAAGACGTAACAGAGCAGATTAGACAGCCGCGATTAAAATTACAAGACTGGACAGATAAAATTGGACCGAAAAAAATTTACAGGGAAGACAGAATAGACAAGACTAGACAGTCCACACCAGACAGACTAGACTAGGCGGACCAGACACGACGGACAAGACTGGAGAGGCAAGATTGGACAGACAAATATAAACAGATAAGATAAGACGCTCAAGACTATTCCAACGAAACTATACAGACAGCCTAGACAGACAATATTATACAGTCAATACTACACACATAGGACAAGATATGTAAGCTTCTCTAGTAAGACTAGTAAGAGTCTTAAGACTAGATAGGGCAAATATATTATTTTTATTATTTTTTCTTTTCGGTTTTTTCGTCGGTAGTAAATTATGAAAATTCTTTATCTGCGTTGCATACTAAGCGTAATAATTTTTGTGTTTTATGGGGAAAATTTTTACGATATTTTGTTCTAATATATAAATTTTTTCGTCTTGGCCGGGTGGAAAATTAACAGCAGGCGCGTGTTTGAATTCCTAATTCCGATCGGTGCGCGGCCGAAGATTTCGCAAATTTCCGTCTGCATAAAAGATTATTTCGCTCCCGCTTTACGACCGGACTGGAAGAGAGAAGTTACCCGAAGTCGTAACGGAGGAGAGATTTATTAATTTTTATACATTTTTTCTCGTGCTTCCGCGGGGGTTTTCCCCGACAAAAGGTCCTCCTAAACGTCTTTAAGTTTGTTTTTCTTATTCCTTCATTATTTTTCTTCGACTATGAACTGCACCAGTAATTTCGAAGCTTTCTTTCACTTTATTAAAATTGAGGTTTTCGGAGCAGATATCGTAATTCAAGAACATTTTATTAAATTCCTCCACATTTCTTTCTTTTACTGAATTAATGAGTCATAATATATTAACTTTATGCTAATCCGTTGTTATGTGTAGAACAAAGTAAGTAGTTTTATTATGGGAAAAAACAATGTTGGCTAGAGTTGACAGACAGTCAAAAGAACTTGACTTATTTAAGACAGAACAAATAGAGAATACGTATTAGAATACACTAGATTAGACAGACAAGACTAGACATACAATACCAGACAGACAAGACTAGACAGACAAGATTAGACACAGAAGACTAGACAGACAAGACTAGACAGACAAGGCTAGACAGACAAGACTAGACAGACAAGACTAGACAGTCAAGACTAGACATATGAGACTAGACAGACAAGACTAGACAGACAAGACTAGACAGACTAGACTAGACAGACAAAACTAGACAGACTAGACTAGACAGACAAGACTAGACAGACAAGACTAGACAGACAAGACTAGACAGACAAGACTAGACAGATAAGACTAGACAGACAAGACTAGACAGACAAGACTAGACAGACAAGACTAGACAGACAAGACTTGACAAACAAGACTAGACAGACAAGACTAGACAGACAATACTAGACAGACAAGACTAGACAGACAAGACTAGACAGACAAGACTAGACAGACAAGACTAGAGAGACAGGACTAGACAGACAAGACTAGACAGACAAGACTAGACAGACAAGACTAGACAGACAAGACTAGAGAGACAAGACTAGACAGACAAGACTAGACAGACAAGACGAGACAGACAAGACTAGAGAGACAAGACTAGACAGACAAGACTAGACAGACAAGACTAGACAGACAAGACTAGACAGACAAGACTAGACAGACAAGACTAGACAGACAAGACTAGACAGACAAGACTAGACAGACAAGACTAGACAGACAAGACTAGACAGACAAGACTAGACAGAGAAGACTAGACAGACAAGACTAGACAGACAAGACTAGACAGACAAGACTAGACAGACAAGACTAGACAGACAAGACTAGACAGACAAGACTAGACAGACAAGACTAGACAGACAAGACTAGACAGACAAGACTAGACAGACAAGACTAGACAGACAAGACTAGACAGACAAGACTAGACAGACAAGGCTAGACAGACAAGACTAGACAGACAAGACTAGACAGACAAGACTAGACAGACAAGACTAGACAGACAAGACTAGACAGACAAGACTAGACAGACAAGACTAGACAGACAAGACTAGACAGACAAGACTAGACAGACAAGACTAGACAGACAAGACTAGACAGACAAGACTAGACAGACAAGACTAGACAGACAAGACTAGACAGACAAGACTAGACAGACAAGACTAGACAGACAAGACTAGACAGACAAGACTAGACAGACAAGACTAGACAGACAAGACTAGACAGACAAGACTAGACAGACAAGACTAGACAGACAAGACTAGACAGACAAGACTAGACAGACAAGACTAGACAGACAAGACTAGACAGACAAGACTAGACAGACAAGACTAGACAGACAAGACTAGACAGACAAGACTAGACAGACAAGACTAGACAGACAAGACTAGACAGACAAGACTAGACAGACAAGACTAGACAGACAAGACTAGACAGACAAGACTAGACAGACAAGACTAGACAGACAAGACTAGACAGACAAGACTAGACAGACAAGACTAGACAGACAAGACTAGACAGACAAGACTAGACAGACAAGACTAGACAGACAAGACTAGACAGACAAGACTAGACAGACAAGACTAGACAGACAAGACTAGACAGACAAGACTAGACAGACAAGACTAGACAGACAAGACTAGACAGACAAGACTAGACAGACAAGACTAGACAGACAAGACTAGACAGACAAGACTAGACAGACAAGACTAGACAGACAAGACTAGACAGACAAGACTAGACAGACAAGACTAGACAGACAAGACTAGACAGACAAGACTAGACAGACAAGACTAGACAGACAAGACTAGACAGACAAGACTAGACAGACAAGACTAGACAGACAAGACTAGACAGACAAGACTAGACAGACAAGACTAGACAGACAAGACTAGACAGACAAGACTAGACAGACAAGACTAGACAGACAAGACTAGACAGACAAGACTAGACAGACAAGACTAGACAGACAAGACTAGACAGACAAGACTAGACAGACAAGACTAGACAGACAAGACTAGACAGACAAGACTAGACAGACAAGACTAGACAGACAAGACTAGACAGACAAGACTAGACAGACAAGACTAGACAGACAAGACTAGACAGACAAGACTAGACAGACAAGACTAGACAGACAAGACTAGACAAGACTAGACAGACAAGACTAGACAGACAAGACTAGACAGACAAGACTAGACAGACAAGACTAGACAGACAAGACTAGACAGACAAGACTAGACAGACAAGACTAGACAGACAAGACTAGACAGACAAGACTAGACAGACAAGACTAGACAGACAAGACTAGACAGACAAGACTAGACAGACAAGACTAGACAGACAAGACTAGACAGACAAGACTAGACAGACAAGACTAGACAGACAAGACTAGACAGACAAGACTAGACAGACAAGACTAGACAGACAAGACTAGACAGACAAGACTAGACAGACAAGACTAGACAGACAAGACTAGACAGACAAGACTAGACAGACAAGACTAGACAGACAAGACTAGACAGACAAGACTAGACAGACAAGACTAGACAGACAAGACTAGACAGACAAGACTAGACAGACAAGACTAGACAGACAAGACTAGACAGACAAGACTAGACAGACAAGACTAGACAGACAAGACTAGACAGACAAGACTAGACAGACAAGACTAGACAGACAAGACTAGACAGACAAGACTAGACAGACAAGACTAGACAGACAAGACTAGACAGACAAGACTAGACAGACAAGACTAGACAGACAAGACTAGACAGACAAGACTAGACAGACAAGACTAGACAGACAAGACTAGACAGACAAGACTAGACAGACAAGACTAGACAGACAAGACTAGACAGACAAGACTAGACAGACAAGACTAGACAGACAAGACTAGACAGACAAGACTAGACAGACAAGACTAGACAGACAAGACTAGACAGACAAGACTAGACAGACAAGACTAGACAGACAAGACTAGACAGACAAGACTAGACAGACAAGACTAGACAGACAAGACTAGACAGACAAGACTAGACAGACAAGACTAGACAGACAAGACTAGACAGACAAGACTAGACAGACAAGACTAGACAGACAAGACTAGACAGACAAGACTAGACAGACAAGACTAGACAGACAAGACTAGACAGACAAGACTAGACAGACAAGACTAGACAGACAAGACTAGACAGACAAGACTAGACAGACAAGACTAGACAGACAAGACTAGACAGACAAGACTAGACAGACAAGACTAGACAGACAAGACTAGACAGACAAGACTAGACAGACAAGACTAGACAGACAAGACTAGACAGACAAGACTAGACAGACAAGACTAGACAGACAAGACTAGACAGACAAGACTAGACAGACAAGACTAGACAGACAAGACTAGACAGACAAGACTAGACAGACAAGACTAGACAGACAAGACTAGACAGACAAGACTAGACAGACAAGACTAGACAGACAAGACTAGACAGACAAGACTAGACAGACAAGACTAGACAGACAAGACTAGACAGACAAGACTAGACAGACAAGACTAGACAGACAAGACTAGACAGACAAGACTAGACAGACAAGACTAGACAGACAAGACTAGACAGACAAGACTAGACAGACAAGACTAGACAGACAAGACTAGACAGAAGACAGAAGACTAGACAGACAAGACTAGACAGACAAGACTAGACAGACAAGACTAGACAGACAAGACTAGACAGACAAGACTAGACAGACAAGACTAGACAGACAAGACTAGACAGACAAGACTAGACAGACAAGACTAGACAGACAAGACTAGACAGACAAGACTAGACAGACAAGACTAGACAGACAAGACTAGACAGACAAGACTAGACAGACAAGACTAGACAGACAAGACTAGACAGACAAGACTAGACAGACAAGACTAGACAGACAAGACTAGACAGACAAGACTAGACAGACAAGACTAGACAGACAAGACTAGACAGACAAGACTAGACAGACAAGACTAGACAGACAAGACTAGACAGACAAGACTAGACAGACAAGACTAGACAGACAAGACTAGACAGACAAGACTAGACAGACAAGACTAGACAGACAAGACTAGACAGACAAGACTAGACAGACAAGACTAGACAGACAAGACTAGACAGACAAGACTAGACAGACAAGACTAGACAGACAAGACTAGACAGACAAGACTAGACAGACAAGACTAGACAGACAAGACTAGACAGACAAGACTAGACAGACAAGACTAGACAGACAAGACTAGACAGACAAGACTAGACAGACAAGACTAGACAGACAAGACTAGACAGACAAGACTAGACAGACAAGACTAGACAGACAAGACTAGACAGACAAGACTAGACAGACAAGACTAGACAGACAAGACTAGACAGACAAGACTAGACAGACAAGACTAGACAGACAAGACTAGACAGACAAGACTAGACAGACAAGACTAGACAGACAAGACTAGACAGACAAGACTAGACAGACAAGACTAGACAGACAAGACTAGACAGACAAGACTAGACAGACAAGACTAGACAGACAAGACTAGACAGACAAGACTAGACAGACAAGACTAGACAGACAAGACTAGACAGACAAGACTAGACAGACAAGACTAGACAGACAAGACCAGACAGACAAGACTAGACAGACAAGACTAGACAGACAAGACTAGACAGACAAGACTAGACAGACAAGACTAGACAGACAAGACTAGACAGACAAGACTAGACAGACAAGACTAGACAGACAAGACTAGACAGACAAGACTAGACAGACAAGACTAGACAGACAAGACTAGACAGACAAGACTAGACAGACAAGACTAGACAGACAAGACTAGACAGACAATACTAGACAGACAAGACTAGACAGACAAGACTAGACAGACAAGACTAGACAGACAAGACTAGACAGACAAGACTAGACAGACAAGACAAGACAGACAAGACTAGACAGACAAGACTAGACAGACAAGACTAAACAGACAAGACTAGACAGACAAGACTAGACAGACAAGACTAGACAGACAAGACTAGACAGACAAGACTAGACAGACAAGACTAGACAGACAAGACTAGACAGACAAGACTAGACAGACAAGACTAGACAGACAAGACTAGACAGACAAGACTAGACAGACAATACTAGACAGACAAGACTAGACAGACAAGACTAGACAGACAAGACTAGACAGACAAGACTAGACAGACAAGACTAGACAGACAAGACTAGACAGACAAGACTAGACAGACAAGACTAGACAGACAAGACTAGACAGACAAGACTAGACAGACAAGACTAGACAGACAAGACTAGACAGACAAGACTAGACAGACAAGACTAGACAGACCACACTAGACAGACAAGACTAGACAGACAGGACTAGTAGCTTAATACTAGTTTTGCCTAGTCTTTGTCTAGGTTTGAAAATTTTCCAAGACTCTATAAAGTTTCTGTTGATATAAAATATTT